>JAANYP010004504.1:0-540867 GCA_020465985.1 Centrapalus pauciflorus | reverse complement strand
AACCGCTGGAGTTATAGTAGTAACAGAGGTTGGCACATAGGGACCCTCCATCACTATCTCTGGCAGTTGTACATCCAGATTCTCTAAGTAGAGCACCATTCTGCACTTCCAACCAGAGAAGTTTTGATGATTAAATTTTGGAGGTTTGCCCATAGAGCCATTGTCATAGTAAGAAGAATTTGCAGCACTGTTTTCCATGGAAACTTGGGAGAATGAGAGATCTAGAATGACACACACTCTAACCTGGCTCTGATACCAGTTGTAGGTCCCGAGAGGTTCCCAAAGTATATAGCTTTAAGCTGTAGAGGGGGGGTGAATACAACTATTTACAAACTACACACTATTTTCTCAATGTTTGTATGTATTATCAACAATTTGTTAATTACAAACAAGCTTGAATGCGGAATAGTTCAAGCTGAGATGACAGATACAACAGTATGTTCACTAGTCTAAGACAAACTCAAATTATATACATATGAAATACACTCACTAAGAGCACTCACTGTGTTTACAAGACTTAGGGGAACAGCTTATGTAAAACAGCTTAGACACACAGATACTGATTTACACAGAAGGCTTGCATGCATGAAAATCACACTTGCACGTTCACTCTTGGTTTCAGCACTTAGCTTTCTTCACACCTCTTTCTGTCCTTAGAAGCTTCCTTTTATACTCACTCAGAGGATCTAAGAGAAACATCTTCATTGGACGGAATGAAAAAGGAGAAGTCTTGTTGAAAAGACAACATAACCTTTTCTGCACTTTTCTGAAAAGCAGATTGTCTTCACATGTGCAGAACTTTTGTCTTTTTACTTTGTCTACTGTTGCATTGCCTTTAACTAATTTAGGAATGTCAACTTTGCGTCTTTCTTCCTTGTAAAGGCCTATTTTGATATAAGAAAAAGGTCTGTCACCCTTTTTCAAATAACCTTTTGTCTTCATGTTACAGAACAGCTTGGGCAGGCTGAGCAGTTCTGTTTTCCCACTTTTCTTCGACTTTGTTAAACTGATCTTTAGTAAAAAACAATACATGGATGACTTGTTAAACATATTCCATAAAGTGTTTTAGCCTGGTTCACAAAGAACAGGTTCTGTTCACAAAGACAGACACTTTTTAAAATTTGCCCAAGCTGCTCACCAGTGTTAGGAGCAGCGTAGACAGTTTATGTCCAGCCTGTTCAGCAGACAGAGCAGCTTGGACAAACTGTCTTAGTTGCAACACATGCAACATATAGAACAGCTTTAGACTGATATTGCAAATCATTTTCAGGTTTCAATAAGGCATATAACAGGCATTAAATTCATCCTTCAAATGTATCAACAGGTTTGATTATAAATCTCCCCCTCAGATGTAGAACAGGTTTGACTGAGGCCTTTTTGTGCCTAACAATAACTAACAGCTTGAGACTATTCTCACGCTGCTAGTTCATTTTCTCGGACAGTTAGTTGTTCACTTGGTCTGTTAAGTGTGCAGGGCATTTCAATCATTACTAAGGAGGTTGTACGTGGGACTAGATATTTTTCAAAATCCAAACCCTTAAAAGTCCCAGTTTCGTTTGGTTGCAACTATCAGTTGCAAAATATCTTCCGGAGTCCGTTTTCATTCTCTCTCTGTGCGATTTTCAAATTGTCGAGCCAAACCCTAAATCGTCTTGTTTGTGATCACCAATGGAGTTTGTTAAAGAACACAACTTCCTCCCATAATCCCTCAAACATGCTAAACTGCAACTCTTCCATGAAATGATGGATTTTCTTTGCCGTTCTCCTATCCACTATGCCCTTACTGTAAACCCCACTATATAAGTCTCTCACATAGAGCAATTCTGGAAAGCAGCCACTGTAAGTACCCAAGAGGGAATCACTTCTTTTGTTTCTACCATTGATGGTAATACCATTACCATCACAGAGGAGTCCATTTGACAGCATTTGCAAGATGCTTCAGGTAAATCTGATCTATCCCTTACTGCTTTCCATGAAGGTCTGTTTGAAATAGGGTATAGGGGCCCAACAAATTCATTTACTTTTTATAAAGCACATTTTGGTCCCAAATAGAAATATCTTGTACACATTCTTCAACAGTGCTTAAGCCCTAAAAGGACTGGTTGGTCTGAATTTTCATCAATAATTGCAACTGCCCTAGTTTGCTTATCCACAGGCCAACAGTTCAACTTTTCAAATATGATTTTTCAAGGAATGTTAAGGCACCATGCCTTAAAGAATGGGAAATTTTTGATGTATCGTCGGTTTTTGGCTGAAATAATTGCAAAATCTTGCAATTCTTTAAAATTACACAAAAGGATATATGTTTCCCATAGGCACTCTTTATCTTCTGTAAAAAGACTTTTGAAACCGAGTGCAAATTTTCATACTGTAGATGTCTCATTGCCTCAAGCAATGCAGACTATCTTTCCAAGAAACAGAGGAGAAGATCCTGAGTAGGCTCAGCCCCACATTACTACTTCACCCCTAGGTTCCCAACCCACTCCTCATGATACAAATATCCCCTCTGATCCTTCTACTATACGTACCTCCCCAGCCCCACCACTAAAAATATACACTAAAAAGAGACAAAGGACTGTAGGTGCTCCTTCCTCCTCAGTCTAACCCCCAGAGCCAAATAACTCTGTGCAAGAGGATACTCTTGCACAGCATATCGAAAGGGCACCCTCTGAGGACCCTCCCACCCTCAACATGGAGGTGAACATCCCTTTTGAGGATGTTCATATGGGTTTTGTGGCTGGTACTACTGATGTCTCTGCACAAGGGGCACAGTACATTACCAACATAACTAAGACCACTCCGATGGCAACAGAGGGTGTGCAAGCACCTTCTGGAAGTCCCTAGAACCAAGAACAAAGGGGCCCAGATGTTTCTTCTACTTCTGGTATTGGTGCCAATGATATACCTCAAATCCCTCTATCATTTGAAGATCTTGAGGCTAGTCTGCAACTCATGGCTTTGACGTATCAACAACTGAAACCTGTTGTAGCTCTTTTGGAACATTACAAGTCCATAATTGCTGCACAGGGTTCCCAAATCATTGCTCTACAACAGCTCTCATCAGTCCAACAGCAAAAGCTTGCCCAGTTTCAGCTTGGGTTGAAGCTATGTGGAAATAAGATTGTTCAGCTTGAAAGGCAGATTCAAACCCTGTTAGCAAAGGTTTTTGGTCCCTCTGATCAAACCAATGCATCCAAAAAGGAGGAGAATCAGGAGATCCCACTATCAGTCCAAACAGCTTCAAGTTCACCACTGGCAGCTTCAACTTCTAGGCTAACGGTCCCAACAGTTTCTCAAACTGTAAGTCCAGAAGCTCAAGCTGTTTCCATTAAAAGGCCAGGAGGAGTGTCTATAAGAGAAAGCATTCAAGAACCATCCCCAGCAGTCCAAGCCATAGCAGTAGTCTCAGCAGCAACCACAGATAAAGGAAAAGGCATTTTGATTGAGTCTCCAAAGATCAAATTTGTTTCAAAAGAAGCCCAAGTTGCTCATGATGCTGAATTGGCCAGAAAATTGGCAGAAGAACAAGATCAAATCCTGGATCAGCAAGCCCAAGCTTCTATGGGGGATGATGAAACCCTTGGAGACTATCCACGTGGGTTTGTGGTTAAGGAAAGTCAGAAGAAGAGAAAAAGGCCAACTGGGCCTTCAAAGGGAGAACACATAAAATTTTTGATGAACTACTCTGCAAGTGCTGGTGTTTCTAAAGTCATTGCACAATCATGGCCAATAGAGAAATTCCAGGCCTTGTATGACAGAGAAATGGAAAAAGAAAAGGAAAAGGCCTCCAAACAAATCCAAGCTCCTCCTCAAACTGTTGCTGTTCCTCAACCTGAAGTTATTCATCAAGCAAAATTTGATCAAGTCAAAAGAGTTCTGTTTGACCAACGATTACAAAAGGCAATGGAAATAAAAAAGGCTCTTGATCAACATGACTTCTTCAACCCATCAATTACTTACTAGTATGTCAAATCCATGGACAACTTGATCTGGTATATCATTTTGTAATTAAAAGAGAAGTTGGTCCAGAAGAGGAGTACAAAAGCCTGATCCAAAAAGTTCAAAAGATGACTAGAGATGAGCTAACTCAAATGTACAATATTGGGAAAGCTAGTCACTCCAGGTCACCAATAGTATGGGTTCAGAATAACCTAAAGGATCTTAGCAGCATGTTTGATCCAGAATCCACCAGAATGGATATAGAAGCTGCCAAGGAAGTGAAGATTGTACAGATTGATGTATATGCAAAATCCATGACATATAGACTCAAACTTGCAGACAGATGCATCAGATTCTACAGTTTTGAATTTCTTGATTTACCAAGAGAGTGGCTACAACAGATGAGCTCAATGAAGATTGAATGTGATAGAGAAGAACTTAAAAGAGACTTCATAAAAGCTATAAGGTAGAAGCTAGCACAGTTGTAATATGTAAGTTTGGATGCCTTAGTTTGTGTATAACAATTTTACTTTGTATTTATTTCCTTATTAATATAGAAACTTAAAGTCTTTTGTTAAGAATTTAAGTTAGGGGGAGATTGTTGGGAAATAATCTAAGTATATCAAGCTGTTAGTTAGGATTTCTCAAACTGTTAGTAGTATTTCTGTGTAATTACAAAGTTTGAGCTGCTAGTTCAATAAACTCGAGCTGCTAGTTCAAAAGTTCAAGCTGCCAGAGTTAAAGTTCAAGCTGCTCAACAGACAGATAACAGAAAGTGCTAAAATTCAGGAAGTGATACAGATTTCAAGATTTGAAGATCTTCCAAGGATATCTACTACCAAAGAAATCACAGATCGTCAAGGAAACAAATTCGAAGGCTATAAATGGAGATAGACTAGGTCTTTCTCATGTAAGCTTGGTGCTTAAGTTTTCATATTGTAATTGCATTCTGATAAAAGTTTCTAAAGCCTCTAAGGTTGAAAAACCCTGAGAACAGTTTGTGTTCTTCGTCTAATCAAACAGATTAGAGGTGATTGTAATCTGAGTTTTGGTAATATATAGGTTTCGATATTGATTGTGATTATTTGATTGTCTGTTCTTTATTGTTCTGAAAGTTTTCTTAAAACAATTAAGTGTTATTCCGCAAACTTCTTAATTGGACTTTGATTCAAAATAAGGTTATTGGTTTAACTCTGATTTATTTAACCAGTTAATCTTAGGAGATTTTGATCTTGACATTCTTTTCTTATTTTTTTCGAATTTATGTACTGCATTTTTTTTAATTTAGTATATATATATTTTGTTTCTATATACATTGGTTTCTATTTATTTTAAAGTTTGATTTCGTTTTAAAATTATAGTTTTTTCTAGTTTACTTTTTTTATTTTTTTTATTTAATCTAGTAATTGAATTATAACTTGTTATCCAATTTTATTAGTTTTGTATATTTTGTGTTAACAATAAGATTATATGTATTTTATCCTATATATTTAAACATATAAAATAACATTGTAAGTTAATATAATAATCTTAACAATAAGATTTTATATATAGAATCAGGTTCATCAGCGTACTCAGCGTACCCTAATGTGAATGATCATTCACATATTATTTTTTTTTGAATAGACATGTATAAGACAACTTTATAAGACTTTTTTTCAAAAGAAGTAACATTATAAATCTTATGAATGGTAAAAAAAGATCATGTGAATGGTCATTCACACCATTCACATGGTGTGAAAATGTTGTGAAATGACCATTCACATGGATGACCATTTACATAAATATGCATTGAGCATTCACATAATTTTTAAGCATACAGTAATTGTGAATCTATGTGAAATTCATGTATCATGCGTATAACATTAAATTAAACATGGTTATGTGAAAAAAAAAATTTAAAAAGTTTTTTAAGGTCGGTACCTTCGGGTGCACTTGATTTCAAGAGGTACTTATTTGAACTTGACTCTCTCTCTCTCTCTCTCTCTCTATATATATATATATATATATATATATATATATATATATATATATATATATATATATATATATATATATAATCAGGTTCATCAGCGTACCTATGAGATTCCAACGTACCCGACGTTCCCTAATGTGAATGATTATTCACATATATTATTTTCCAAATAAACATGTATAAGACAACATTATAAGACTTTTTTTCAAATTAGCCACATCATAAATCTTGTGAATGATAAAAAAAATTATGTGAATGGTCATTCACTTTGATGACCATTCACATAAATATACATTGAACATTCATATAATTTTTAAAGACACAGAAAGTGTGAATGTATTTGAAATTCATATATCATGTGTATAACATTATTTAAACAAGGCTAAGAGAAAAAAATTTAAAAAACGTTTTTTAAGGTATGTATATTCGGGTGCACTTGATTTCGAGAGGTAGTTTTTTGAACCTGACTCTCTCTCTTTTCTCTCTCTCTCTCTCTCTCTCTCTCTCTGTGTATATATATATATATATATATATATATATATATATATATATATATATATATATATATATATATATATATATATATATATATATATATATATATATATATATATATATATATGTATATATATAGGGATGGGATCCATTGTGAACAAGTTATTCGTTGTGCACGTTGTGAACAAATAAAAAGAATACATATAATCATTCATATATATCAACAAGTGTTTGTAATATGATTCATATGAATAAAAAGATTCATAGAAGTGTCTATTTAAGATTCAGAACATTCAAAAGGTTCATAGTACGTAGTTTTTATAACAAGATGCACAAGATGCATAGGATGCAACAAGATTCATAAGATTCGACAAATTCATAGGATTCAATAAGATCCAAAGGATCCAATAGTATTAATAGGTTAATAGAAGAGTCCAGTACTATTTTCAACAAGATTCATAAGATTCAGAAGCTATTTTATGGTTGTTCACAACGTGCACAACGAATAAAGTGTTCACAAAAATATATATATATATATATATATATATATATATATATATATATATATATATATATATATATATATACACACACACACACACACACATATATATATATATATATATATATATATATATATATATATATATATATATATATATATATATATATATATATATATATATATACCTGTGCCACAATCATAAAATAGGCCCTCTCTAAATTAACTCTTTTCAATATATATATAAGTTCATTATACGTTAAAAAAATGTTAGACATCCGAAAGATTAAAATAACCTTGAAAAATGTGATACATGTTATTAGAACCATATTGGACAGATGACACATTAAGACCAAGTAGTGCACATTATAGTATTTGATGGCCTAGATGGCCAGAAGCACAATTGGAATCCAGAAAGGTCTGTTTGAAATACCGTCATCCACTTGTCCAGATTGTATCACAACGAATGATGCATGGCACTATGATGCACCATTCATTGTTTCTTCCAGGACGTCAATGTTAATTGATTGGTTCTTTCAAGATACATATATTAGACCAATTGATTAGACAAATTTAACTCTACTCGGATTCTCCAAAAATCAATCGCCCTTTTTGATTTAATTGAGTATGTTGATTGCCGCTATCTACGGATGTAATATGATGATCTTCTTCGGCTTCCCCAAGATCAATCGCCCTTTTTGATTTTTCTGTGAATGGATGAAAAGAACTCCAACACAGTCACACAAACTCAATTTATGAATGGTTCCTGACTTACTTTCTGTGACTGATTGCTTATCTGATCGAAATCCTTCTTTCTTTATAATTTATGGGATAGAAGAATACTAAAAGAGTTTATCTTGATTTCAGTACAATATATAGATCACCATAACTGCGGATATTTGAAGGTTGAAGAAATCCTTTTTCGTTGCCGCCATCGCTTGGAATTGAACGGTTCCACCGCCATAGCTTCGATCTTGTTGTCATTGGCCGTCGCACAATCAAACGACTCAAAGGTTTCCTCATTGTCGCCATTATTAGAGTTTCCGCTGTGTATTTGAGTGAGGAGAGTATCGCTCAAGTACCGCCCTTTTGCATCTGATTAGGTTTTGGGGTTTGAACATACATACATATACACACACACACACACACACACACACACACACACACACACACACACATATATATATATATATATATATATATATATGTAGAGAGAGAGAGAGATGGGATCATTGCAGATGCTAAATTTAGTGTAGAACCGTGAAACTAATATCGTCCATAGATTAGATTAATCTAACGGTCTTGATTAAAAACATAAAGTTTGGTATTAATAAAAAAAGGATTGACATTAGTGATTATTTAATTCTTTCAGGGGTAAAAAAAGAATAGACTGGAAATAGCAAAAAGATTGGCATTAGTAAAATAAATATCTTTTTTCTTTACATTAAAATAACATTAATATGATTAATTGCTAAATCAAAAAAATTATACCATAAAAACGAGAATTTTATACTCTTTAAAACGAGACCGGTCATGATATATTTTTTTCGAAAAAATTTTACGTGTTTATTTTTCGTAAAAAAAAATTACCCAGACCACAATGCAATGTAGCATGGTCGGTATCATTCAATGTCGAATGAACACTTGATATCGTATATTCAACGTCGATGCAACACTGCATGTACATTCAAAATTAACAGAACCAAAATAATGGTCAAAATTAGTAGTCAAAAGTTGGTTGATTTAATGGGAACAGTAATGACATATTTTTTTCGAAAAAATTTTACGCGTTTATTTTTCGTAAAAAAAAATTACTTAGACCACGATGCAATTATAGCATGACCGATGATGCAACACTGCATGTGTATTCAAAATTAAAAGAACCAAAATAATGGTCAAAATTAGTAGTCAAAAGTTGGTTGATTTAATGAGAATAGTAATGACATATTTTTTTCGAAAAAATTTTACGTGTTTATTTTTCGTAAAAAAAATTACCCAGACCACGATGCAATGTAGCATGACCGATATAATTCAACGTCGATGCAACACTTGATGTCATATATCCAACGTCGAAGCAACACTGCATGTACATTCAAAATTAACAGAACCAAAATAATGGTCAAAATTAGTAGTCAAAGGTTGGTTGATTTAATGAGAACAGTAATGATATATTTTTTTCGAAAAAATTTTACGTGTATATTTTTCGTAAATTTTTTTTTACCTAGACCTCCATTCAATATATTATATAGAGATCATTCAATGTCGAATTACAGTTTATATCACACATTCAACACTGCATGCATCCTCGATATTAAAAGAGTCAAAATTGGTCAAAGTGGACAGTCAAACTTGGTAGGCTACTATTAATTCAATGTTAATTGCATAAATACCATCTTATCCTAGTGTTATATAATAATCCAATGGTTTAGATTGGTTCTATAGTTCTGCACTAAATTAAGGTTCTGCAATGATCCCAACTCTCTCTCTCTCTCTCTCTCTCTCTCTCTATATATATATATATATATATATATATATATATATATATATATATATATATATATATATATATATATATATATATGTATGTATGTATGTATGTATGTATGTATGTATGTATGTATGTATGTATGTATGTATGTATGTATGTATGTATGTATGTATGTATGTAACATTGGTTAAAGTACTATGATATATTCACTACTAGTTTACATTGATTCACTAATTCTATATTTGTAATCATTATTTATAAATTCGAAACATTACATATGCAAATAATGAATAACAGTGCTTCTCATATTTCCAAAGATATATATTTAGTTTTTAATTTGATCTTAAGTCTCTCTCTCTGATGCAGCGTAGCAAATAGAAAACCAAAGATAATCCGTTGATTCCACGAATACCCGGAAGATCTTAACCAAACTCACGTTGATTCACAGGAATACCGCGAATTTGGCCTTCAAAATTGGTTCACACAAAGAACACAAATTTGGGAGAGAAAACTGAAGTTTCATAAAAATTGAAAAGTGACCATCCAAGTTCACACATTACAATATTAAAAAGAAGCAGAAAAACATAAACGGGCCAAAATGATAATGGGCCAAACACACGGGCCAAAAAAACTAAAGTCCAAACTGAAAGAAAAATAGAAAAATGCAAATTAAGTAGTCTTTGGGGCCTTTTTGGGTGAAAAGCAGGGCCCAAACCGCAAGTCGGGCCTGTCCATACGGTCGTTTTGATATATTATAAGCCCAAATCGGATACCCGAGGCCCAAGTTATGGCCATTTTAGTGAGCCAATATGGTCATGGGCCTCCAAGTATTCTAAGGCCCGGTATTCTGCATCTCTCTCTCTCTCTCTCTCTCTCTCTCTCTCTCTCTCTCTCTCTCTCTGAGTTTAAATCTCATACACAATGCAAGCATGTTTTTCAAGAGTTTAATGGTTCGTTTAGCAAACAAAAATTTTTGATTTTGAGTTTTAATAATAAATAAATAAAAACATGATTGTTTTTATGAAAACGCATTTTAGATATGAGAATGTGTTTAGATGTGTTATACGTATTCTCCACAAACCCTTATCTTTTATGTAAATTTTCACTGAAAATAGGTCAACTACGAGTCCTAAATCTCTACTAAGAGAGTTTAAATCTCAATATTATAAATTTTAAAACTCTGCATATGCAAATGTGTAAATACATGAAGTTTTTCATGAATTTAAATGTGTAGAAATAATAACTTGAAGATTTAAAAGTTATAGACTCCAAAATTATGAAGATTTGAATCTTTAAATTAATTTTAGTCAATTTTTAATGCATAAATATAGTCGATGTTTTTTGATGTAATGTTTGACATTTATATTTGTTATTATTTATGCACAAATTTAAACTATTCTTCTCTTCACAATATGGCTTCACCAAAACTATCACATGTTTAGTTTTCACTAGTTTGATCTTGACTGTATAGTTACTATGTTGCTGAGCTCGGAAAAAAGATTGGAAGAAATGTTGTCCCTTTAATATTTCTGGTGATTGTGAGGAATCGAACACCCTTGGAAAAATGTTGTATGAATCACTACTGCGAGAGGGCAATGATGCTTTGGTTAACAGTCCCGAAAATACTGAGGCTCACCGGCACTCAACGTGACAAACAAATATTTTCTGAAGAACTTTATAAGTTGGAAGATGTAAGTATATAAAACCGATATGGTTGTTTCTGTTATGACACTTGAAGTAGGTTCCAACGCACAAGAAGATAACACTATGAATGATGATGCGATGGAGACCATCTGTGAATATGATGGACCATCAGAGTCAAATGCTAATGGTGACCTTTTGAAAATTTTGGATGTTGTTAATGGTAAACAACAAGGTGAACTCATTGATGATGATGCACTAATCAACAATGCAGATAGTGCAATGTTAGAGGCAGTTCCAAGCATGATTAATGAAGCTGAACTCCAATATGAAAAGATCAATCTTTTCACTGCTGAAATTGTGAATACTGTTGTGGATGATAATGTGAATCCTGCTACAGATGATCATGAAACCGATTTGATCAATGATGAACCTTTTGATTACTCAGATCGTAACAAGGCCAAGGACAGTCAATCGAAGGATGGAAAAAGCATCGCTAAGGATGTCACCAATAATACTTGCGGCAAGAAAGAAAAAAATCAGCGAAAATATGGCGTGTTGTCATCGAAAGATGGAAAAAGCATTGCTGAGGATGGCATCGATATTACACGCAGCAGGCAAGCAAAAAAACAGCGAAAAATGGTGTGTTGTCATTGAAAAATGAAAAACGCATTGCTAAGGATGCCATCAATAGCGGCAGGCAAGCAAAAAAACTGCGAAAATACGGCGTGATGTCATCGAAGGGTGGAAAAAGAAACGCTGAGGATGCCATCAATATTACACACACCGGGCAAGCAAGAGAGCCGCAAAAATTTGTCGTGTTGTCAGCTCTCTCGAAAAAGATTATATTTCCAATGGATAAGGAAAGTGCTACCAATGTCTACACAAAATGCGTTAGGGAATGCGCTAGAGAATGCAGTAGTGAAAGTGAAGATGATTCGGATGAATTCACATTAGACAAATTTACCGGTAAGAAAAAGGCTGTTCAAGTTCATACTAGGAGCAGTAGGACCTTGAGGAACAAAAAGAAGACGCCTCTGTTGGATGTAAATATTATAAACATAAAGGGTCTTATGTATATTATTTATTAAGTATAAGGTACTAATATGTAACTAAGTGATAAGTTACTAATCGTATAGGTAGGAATAGATAAGGCACCGTTTATAAACGGTCACACCGATTAGCAGTGGGTATATCGGTTAGGGTAGCAACGATTTGCAGCCTTTATATATATATATATATATATATATATATATATATATATATATATATATATATATATATATATATATATATATATATATGTATGTATTTGTAATGTAAACAATTAGTCTGTTCGTATTAATAAAAGTATAGTTTACGTATTCTGTTTTTCTGTGTTTATAAACTATGTTTATTGAAGAATCACACAAGCAGAAGGGATCGAACAGGAAGTTGGATCAGATTTCGCAACATTGGTATCAGAGCAAACCTGGGAGAATGTTAGCAACAACAGAAATTGATCCAAAGATGGAACCGAATCTCTGCAGAACTCGTTCAGAAGGTATCCGCAGAGTACCAAGGTTTGAATCGTTGACTGATTATGCACCAGATTTCGAAGGAATCAAAGATCGTTCGTGGATGAAGCGGAAATTACAACGGTTACAAGACGAGAAATTGCAGATGAAATCTTATGAAGACAGTAAACGAGAATTGGAGAAGAAAAGGAGGAGATCCCGTTGTTATTATTGTAAGAGAAGAGGGCATTTTGTTTGGGAATGCACCATGAAGTTTGACAGGAAAGGGAAAACAACGACAACAGATGATGTTCTTGAGTATACACCTTCATCACCATCAGTTTATGAGAAATTTAAATCGTATGAGCAGATTTACAAGGAGCAAGTTTATCTCACTGGAGATTATTTGGTCAAAGGGACCGAACATGGAAATTGGAACAATATATGGTACGTTAATTCTACAATCTCAACTCATATGACACCAAATAAACACTTGTTCACGAGATTGAAGAATTACTTTGCTGTTAATCATACGGATCACAAAGATAATCTTATATTTGCACATGGAGTAGGCGGGATTAAGATAGAAACAGATGAAACAATTTATGTAATCCCTTATGTGCAATATGTTCCTGAAATTAACCTTAATCTCCTAAGTTTGAAGCAATTATTGCTTCAAGGTTTTGAGATTAAGATAGATGATTTAAAGTGCACTCTTACACACATGTTTGATCCCAAGGACAAACATGATGAAACCGAAGTTTTTGAGGAAACAAGAGGTATGAAACTTCAAGATAGGTATCTCACTCACTATTTTGAAGAGTTAGACAAATCTGCAACACTTGAGAAAGATGATAAATCTGAATGTGTTGCTAAAGAAAAGAAGGAGGAAACATGGGAAGTTGTTTCTCTTAAGGTGGAGACGATTGATGAATTTATAAACTTCCTGGACTTGATCAATAACAGCAAGCTTATAATGGAAAATAAAGATGTTTTTAAGAAAGCTTTTGAAAGGAGTCTTGACTGGTACCATAAGAACATTACCGGTACCACACTTGACATACCTCCTAAGATGTTTGGAGTGTATGTTTGTATGTTTGATTAATACAAAATTGTGGAGAACAATGGTGGATATGATAAGATTACGAGTAAGATGCAATGGAGAGGAATTGCAAATGCACTTGTTTTCCCAAGCTATTATAGGGATGGACTTAAAGAGATCTATGAAACCTACATGCTACACCCTCGGAGTTACTATGAGTTTACTATGAGAGCCCGTGAGAGGGAGAAGAAATATGCAGCAGAGACAATGCATATTGATACTGCAACAAGAAGATTTGCAGCAGAAAGAATTGTTGACCAAAGTGGGACAGCAATGAAGAAAGAAGAGAAGGAAGAGGATGCAGCAAGAGATGTAGAAATGGGTCTCAACAGCAGTTCAAGTGGAAACGAAGGCAAAGCAAAAGTCAGTGATGACTATGTCATCATTTGAAGAATGTTGTTATGTTTATAACATTTAGGGGGAAAATGTTGGATGTAAATATTATAAACATAAAGGGTCTTATGTATATTATTTATTAAGTATAAGGTACTAATATGTAACTAAGTGATAAGTTACTAATCGTATAGGTAGGAATAGATAAGGCACTGTTTATAAACGGTCACACCGATTAGCAGTGGGTATATCGGTTAGGGTAGCAACGATTTGCAGCCTATATATATATGTATTTGTAATGTAAACAATTAGTCTGTTCGTATTAATAAAAGTATAGTTTACGTACTCTGTTTTTCTGTGTTTATAAACTATGTTTATTGAAGAATCACACAAGCAGAAGGGATCGAACAGGAAGTTGGATCAGATTTCGCAACAGCCTCTTGCTGTTAAACCAAGACATGAACTTGCTCTAAGGTTGAAGCATGGCTACAATTCAAAGGCCTGTGCTGAAATTTCTATGAGAAACAATGGAACTGATGAAGCAAATTTGGGATCGATGAAGAAGGGTAAAAGGTCATCAGCTGAGAGTATCGTGAACAAGAAAAAAGCCAGCATTGAGAAGAAAAGTGGCGCTCAAATACACAAGGTACTTTATTTCTTGGCCCTCCAAAACTTTATAATATCATATATACCCAACTTAAAATTTTAATATCATATATATCTCTACTAAACATCATGATATCATATATACCCAATTTTAATAATTAATATCACATATATCATTCTTAAACTAAGGTTGTCAAGATCGAGATTTTACCTAGGATCGTTTTTGTCATTGTAAGATCGGGATCGTAGGTTCGGATCGTGATCGTAAGATCCTACCGAAATTTAAATATTATATATCACAGTATTGTATCATAAACAAAACATAGCCATTTCTATCCAAAAAAAATCATGCTCATAAAGAAAGTAATTCTTATTCAAAAGAAAACTAGTCATTTTCATAGAAGATTCAAACTTTAAAGACAATACTAAAGAAAGTCATTTTCATTCATCGATTCACAAGTCATAAAAAGTTTAAAATACATGTCGTGCGATCTTACGATCTTGCTTACGAAAACAAACCATATGTAGGATCGGATCGTCGTACGATCTTAATAACGATACTACGATCTTGCTTACGATCCTACCCAAAATCGATCCTACTAGCGATCTTGTTTACAATCCTACCCAAAATCGATCCTACTAGCGATCCTCATCGAAATCCACTTGTAGGATCGTACGATCCTACGATTCAAATCGCGATTTCGATAACCATGTCTTAACATCATTAATATCATATATACCCACATTTATTAATTTAATTATTTTTAGAAAATTTAAAACTCATATTTAATATTGATTATTAACTAATGACCATTATACCCTTACTTATTTATTCTTTCAACTAAACCTTCAAAATATCATATTTATCCAACTTAAATTAAAATATCATATCCCTTTAAATAATTTTATATAATTTATTTTTGTAAACTTTACCATGTAAATTCTTTATAGTAAAACAAATTAACATTAAGAATAAAAAATTGTATTATATTTTTGTTCGTTTGAAATCAAATCGTATCCCCTTTTCATATTTTCTTATTTGTTTTTTGTTCTGCTAACTGTTATATATAATGTTCTTTATTTTATTTTTCTTTTCGAATACATGGGTTGTCTTGCATTTTTTTAATTTAGTATCTTTTGTTTTCTATATACATTAGTTTCTATTTTTTTTCAAGTGTGTTTTCGTTTTATAATTATTGTTATTGTTTTTCTAGTGTACTTTTTTTAATTTTTTTATACTTAATCTAGTGTTTGAACTATAACTTTTATCCATTTTTATTACTTGTGTATATTTTGTGTATAATATATAGGATTATATATATATATATATATATATATATATATATATATATATATATATATATATATATATATATATATATATATATATATATATATATATATATATATATATATATATATATATATATATCTATACTATTAAAAGAGTAACTATACTCATTTCTGGTGAAGCCACGTGTCGTCACCATGAATCGACACGTGGCAGTTTTAGATTTTAAAAGGAATAAAAAATTTTAAATCAAATCTATCCAAATCTAATAAAATTCACTTTTAAATTCAAATCAAATCAAATCAAACAAATTATAATACTCTACTACTTATTAATTAAATCTATCCAAATCTAATATAATCCACTTTTAAATTCAAATCAAATCAAATCAAACAAAATCTAATAATCTACTAACTTATTAATTATAAGATAATATAATAAAAGTTTAAAAAATATATATAAGAAAATAATTACTCTTCATATATAATTAGAAATATACAAAATTAATAGGTCATAATAAATAATAATATCACCTTATATACTTTTGTTTAAAAAATAATATTTATATCTTTATATTTTTATTTATTATATTTTATATATATTAAAATTATCCGCGTAATACGCGGGTAATAAACTAGTATATATATATATATATATATATATATATATATATATATATATATATATATATATATAGGGATGGGATCCATTGTGAACAAGTTATTCGTTGTGCACGTTGTGAACAAATAAAAAGAATACATATAATCATTCATATATATCAACAAGTGTTTGTAATATGATTCATATGAATAAAAAGGTTCATAGAAGTGTCTATTTAATATGTGATAAAAACATGAATGAGATTAAAAACACTTGCCTTTTTACAATCCAGTTGGGGTTTAGGTTGAAGGCTAAAAATAATTTCATGTATAACAAAAAGCAAAAGCATGCAAGTTATAAACACATTACCTAAAAACATATTTATTATAGATGCTAATTGTGACTCAAACATACCGAATACTCCAAATTACAAATTCACTTGGTTTAGTAACATTTTCTTCTCCATTGAAACTCATCTCGATTTAAAGGACACACTTCAATAACTTAGAAATCAAAACCTGCAAAAAGAAGAAAAACCAGAAATCCCTAATTAAACACAATCCAGACATAGATCCTTGCTAATCCCCGATTAAACACAATCCCTAATTAAACAAAATCCATCTCAGCATAATCACAATCATACGCATAATGATGTATTTACTTCTAAATATATCTTATTGAACATGTCATGGGAAAAGATGATCTAAGTCCTTGCTAAACCCTCTTGATGTTTTTGAATGTCATTATACACCACAGATGTGAAAAAATTAGTTTAGATTACTTGAATCCATTTTCTGTTAATTTAAAAGGAACATTTGGATCTACATCCTATATTGGATGAACTTTATTAAATGAAAATCCACAATCCTTGGCTAATCGATCAAACTACAAGTTGAAGTAAACACAACAAATCGATTTTCAAAACTTCGTGACTCACGTCCGATGGAATAAAGCCGGCATCAGACAACAATTTTACAAAGTTGACAATGTTAAAGCCATCATCGCTCTAAACCATTCTTTCATAAAAAACCCTAATCAAGTTGAAGTAAACACAAAAATCGATTTCTAAAACTTGGTGACTCACATGCAATGGAATAAAGCCCGCCTGTTGAATCCGTCAGACAACAATTTTACAAAGTTGACAATGTTAAATCCATCATCAATCTAACTCATTATTTCATAAAAACCCTAACCGAAACACATAAAAGGCGAATTATGGAGATGAGATACTTACTTATCACTCTCACACGACACCAGCACGTCTAAAGATATGATCGACAGTACGTGATCTAATCATATCCTCAAGATCACCATCAGAGTTCGACAGAACCAATGGCTTGTTTTGAAAAGTTGGTGAGGCGCATAAGCGGATGAGGGTCTAACTTAACTTATAAAGGTGAACAAGTGCTACTTTCGACAAAAAAAATATTAAAGTACATTTACTCACCGCTCGTGAGACCAAAAGCCCTAATAATAACATATTGGCTAATTTAAATTGTGAAGGGATAGACATATAAAGATACACACATTGTGAATCAAACCATTCATGATATTAAAGTTCAATAAAAGCATTCAATTGGCTTCTAACAAGTAAAATATATGTATCCAATTGAAAAGAAATGTAATTAAGTAACCGATTGCCTTTTAGTTTTGAACCTATACATAATTGCATACTTTTGTGCATAAAATAATACAATAGGACAACACTAATATATGGTTGCGAAACAAACATATTTGTCTTATTCATCAAATCCAATAACACTTGCACATAAAATTGAAGATTAAAAGCAATGATTTGAAATAGAATAATTTCAGTTGCATAATCTAAGGACACAAATGTTTAATAGATAATCGCTTAAGAGTACATCTCAATTAACAATAAGAATTGTAAAGATTGTAATTTTACTACTAACATCAATTGGACATGTATATGGTAAATCATAATTGAAACAAGAGATAACAACACTTGAAGATGGTCAAGCTCACCCCATATTGACTTTTATAATGCTAATAATGGGTTTTTTAAAACCCAAGAGAAGTGCATTATCCATATAGGATCTTACTTTGTTGAAGAAATATTTGTGGATGATTTTAGTGTCATGGTGTATTCTAGTGTTATTAGATTTATGAAGAGATTAATGAGATTCAGAATCAACAACTCATGGGGTTTGGTGTATTCTAGTGTTATTAGATTTATGAGGAGACTAATGAGATTCAGAGACAAAAATACATCTTTCAGTAGAAAAAAATACAGTCTCCCCCACAAACTTCTCTCCCCCTAAAAAAACTTACACCCTTGCCAGGAAAAAAATTCAAACAAGTAACAACCAGGTTTCCGTAAAATCCTGTTTGCACAATAGATTAATAATATTATGTGACCTATTTTCTGCGCTGTTTGACGTTGACACTGATTGGTTTTCCAAATAATCATTGTGAAATACTTATGAGTAAGTATAACTCATATTTGTTGTGGCTATGTCACTTTAAACATGATTTTTATAGTCTGTAGAGACTAGTGACTCAATGTGTCCTATTATGATATTTGACGTTGACACTGATAAGTTTTCCAAATAATCATTGTGAAATACTTACTATTAAGAATCACTCATATTTGTTCTGACTATGTCACTTTAAACATACTTTTTATAGTCTGTAGATTGTTGACTTTGTGTCATTGGGTCCATGATGTCTTTTTCAATATCAACTCACCTAGGGCTTGATAGATTATGTGGTTTACCCAATGGACAATGGACACAATGTAGGGAAGGATTATCTTTTCTGTCATATCCTTTCTCAAAACTTAGCATTTTTCAACTTAGCTCCTTCCAGCTCTCTTTGGTATGAAAAATTTTAGTCAGCTTTTATAGTGAAAGTATGGTCTGATGCACCATTATCTTCTTTCAATATACCCATCTTATTTACATTTTACCTCTACTCGGCCCTGTCAGCATCCTATGATAATTGACACTTCTTAACTAAATGACCTATGAACTCTTACCCGCACAAACTACATGGTGGTTTGCTACCTGGGTAGGTCTACTAGCTCTCGTAAGATAATAGAAGTGATATATATGCCTAATCACTTAGTTTGGTGCATAATCGAAGTCAGCAGACTATCAAGAACATATATCAATGAAGCTCAACTTTTAAAGCTCATGAGCCATGTCAAAAGATGATTTGGGGGTGACACGAGAATTCAGAATGAAATGAAAAATCTGATATAGGATATGGAATGAATCAGATTCTCATGAACGAATTAGGACATGGGAAATAAGGGAGATTTTGTAACAAATGAATAAACTCGGAGAATCAAAATTGTACTCAGAATTCATAACACCATGCTATGGAGAATTAGAAATGAATGGAAAAATCAAGAATGAACAAACAGAAGAATAAGAAATTATGAAAATCACAAAGACCAGATCAATTAGCATGATATGTCTCTAGCATGATATGTCTCACACATTAGTGATATGAAAAATATTTTTTTTAGCTTACAAATAAGCTCAAACAAATCTCAAGTGTTTAGAAACACTTCTTTTTCGCAGGATAGTCACTTTATGTGTGCACAAAAATATGTCTTTTAAAAATTGCACACAACTTTGAAAAACAATGTCATCATCAGAAGAGTATATAGATGAAATTCCACGTGCAAATAAGCAAAGAACTAGTGAGGACAAAATGTCTTCACCATTACTCACTAAAAGACAAATTATGTGATTTATTTGATTATTATATTTGACTTAGCATATTGTGAGGACATGTCCTCCAAATAGATAATTTAATCTTGATTTTTAATTTTTCTTTTTACAACAAAATTTAAATATTTCAAGTTATTGACTTTTTTTTTATCCAAGATTTGGAGAGGACATGTGTTAGAATATGTTTTTGATTGATGAAATATCAAAGTCTAGGGACTGATTGTGTAATTTCCTTATAGTTTGTAAATTTGTATAAATAGTCATGTTGACTTTCCAAATAGGAAGAATCGGTCAGAAGATTATTTTGTACGCATTCAATTCTGAAAAGCTGCTCTGTACGAAGAAGAATATTCCAGATATCATTTTTGTAATCATCAAGAGTATCAATCAAATCATTTGGTTAGTATTGATTAAATTCTGTGTTCTTATTAATTGTATCTAGTTGATTGAATTGGTAGAAACTATTTTTCACAATTGGTATCAGAGCCTTAGGGATGAATCATTCTGATTGAGATTGAATTTGTATTTTTCGTGTTCTTGAGTATTTTTCGGAAAAACCCTAAAATCACTAGGGGTTTTGATTCTGTTGATCATTCTCAGAGTTAATTGGATCGAAGGTTCAGGTTTCAAAGACGAATCAATTGAATATAAACTTGTTTTGATTTTCAAAACACAGAAAAAGATCTAAGCAATTTTCTGAAATTTTGAAAAGTTCAAAAACCGGTACTGTTTCATTGAAAAAGTCTGGTTTAGATCCATTTTTGCATAAAAGTGCTTTACAAAAAGTGTTTGTATTCAAAAACCTTACCTTCGATTACAATTTGAATGAAATTGGGTAAAATTTGGATTTAATCTGAATTTCAGACTTGAAAAAGCTGAAAATACTAAGAAACTCGAATCATACACATCCTGTGTGTAAATCGAGTTGAGTATAACAGTTAATCGAGTCGGGTATCTGAGTTAATCGAGTTGGTTATCTTAGTTATTCGAGTTGTGCCTTACTATTACTCGAGTTGTCAAACTGTAATATTCGAGTTGACAACAATCTGACTTGAATTTCAGAACACCATTCGAGTTTTATATACGACTTATTCGAGTTTTATATAAAACCCATTCGTGTTTTATATAAGACACATTCGAGTTTTATATAAGACTCACTCGAGTTTTATATAAGACACATTCGAGTTTTATATAAGACTCACTCGAGTTCTATATAAGACACATTCGAGTTTTATATAAGACCCATTCGAGTTTTATATAAGACCCATTCGTGTTTTATATAAGAATCATTCGAGTTGTGCAAGATTCACTCGAGTTTTGTAACAGACACAGTCGAGTTTTGTATAACATTGATTCGAGTTTTACAGAAGACTCATTCGAGAGTGTGAATTTCATATACTTGATTCGAGTTTGATCAAACACACATTCGAGTTTGGTCAAAGACACATTCGAGTTTGATCAAACACACATTTGAGTTTGATCAAACACACATTCGAGTTTGATCAAAGAATCAATCGAGTTTGGTAAAAGACACAATCGAGTTTCACACTACATTCATTCAAGTTTCACTCATAACACAAGAATCATTCAAGTTTGTCACACACATTAATCCAAACACAATTCACTGCTTGAGTTAAACTGCTTATTGCTACTAACAAGTCATTGTGTTGTAGATTTCAGTACTAATCTGTGTTTCAAGGTGTGATCAAATTTTTCAATCTCATTCGGAGTTCATTTGATCTTGGTCAAAGTTTCCCAACGAACAATCAACATGTCTAAAGATGCACTTGCTATGGGATCAGAAACCAAACCCCCAATCTTATACAGAGGGGAATATGTTCAATGGCGGGAGAGGTTTCTTGAATTTATAAGTTTCCATGATTTGTCTGAAGAAATGCTGAAATCATTAACTGAAGGACCAGCAATCTTTATGGAAACGATCCCAGGAGTACCAACTGGCAATCCCCCAATACCACCAAGGACTGTTGAGGTAACAAACCTAACAGAGGCCCAGAAAAAGAGAAAGTTAGGGGACAAGACTGCCAGAAAACTGTTGTTGATTTCAATCCCCAATGATATATACACTTGTCTGACAAATACAAAGACTGCTAAGTCCATCTGGGATGAAGTATGCAAAATCATGAGGGGATCAGACAAAGCTGCTACTAATAGGGCTAGGAATAGTCTAATGACATTTGAGAACTTTAGAGCCCGTGAAGGTGAACTTCTGGAAAACACTTATCTCAGATTTGTAAATCTGGTAAGTGAAGTAAAAAGAAACAGAGTGACGAAGTCCAACTTGGACATCAATGTCAAATTTTTAAATGTGCTAAATCCAGAATGGGAAAAATATGCTATGATCATCCAACAAACGAAAGATATAGAGGAGATGGATTTTCATATGCTATTTGAAAACCTCAACAACTACCAAGAAGTTGTTTTGAGGAAAATATCTGGGAAGAAGAAAGCGGAAAAAGAAACTGCTGATCCACTAGCTCTACTGGCGGAGAAAAAGTATAAATACAAGCTCAAAAAGGAGAAAAGAGCTGTAATCAGCAGTACATCGTCAGAATCAGAATCATCAGATTCATCTGCAGATTCAGAGATTGAAGAGATGAAAAAACAGATGGCACTACTTACAAAGGCATTTCAGAAGAAATTTTACAGGAAGCCAACAAACAACAAAATGCGCTACAAAACAGGCTCAAGGAAAGTTGAGAAAAAGGATAAGTATGAGAAGGCTGGAGAAAGTAGTGCACGAAAGTCTGACAAATATGAGAAGTCAGATAAATCAACCAAGAAGGAATCTGAACAGAAATGCTATAACTGTGGAAAACCAGGTCACTATGCCCGGGAATGCAGATCTCCAGTAGTCAAAAATTCAGACTACTATACAAGAAAGGCCCTCTTAGCCAAAGAGAAAGAGTCAGGCAAAGCTCTTATGGCGGAGGATGATCATTGGTTACAGTTATCAGAAGATGATGACATTTTAGATGAAGATGCCCATATCTGTCTAAAGTCAGAAATCTTCAATGAATCTGAACTGAGTGAATCAGCTATGATAGCTGAAGATGAGGTGTGGGTTGGACTGACGGATGAAGAGGATGAAGAGAGGAGAGAATCTGATTCTGATGAAGAGGAAGAAAAAGAAGAAGTTGCATTAATGGCAACTGACCAGAATGAAGCTGAAAATGAGGAAGATTCAGAGTCTGAAAACTCAGATGATTCAGAAAGACAGGAGGTAAATTCTAATTCAGACTCTAATATTGATGAATCATGCATTTTAGAAGAAAAACTAACTAATATGGCCTTTATGCTTAAAAAGTTTGAAAAATCCTTAAAGGCAGAAAAGAAAAAGGTTCATTCTTTGGAAAACAAACTTCAAAATGAACACAATTTAGTTCAAGATTTTTCCAAAGATAAAGCCTTAGCTTTACGAGATGTCTCAGACTTACAAGATAAGGAAAAAGAACTTCAAAGCAATATACTCAATCTGAATCACAAAATATCTGATTTACAAGAAAGTCTGCGAATAGCTGAATTAGAAGCCTCAAACTTTTCTGTAAAATATCATGCCATATTTGAAGAAAGAACGAAACTTTATGAGAAAATAAAAAAGATGGAGGATGAATTTATTAAAAGAGGGCAAACAGATCAAACAATATATTTAAATCAACCAAAAGATACAGAGTTTTATAACTCTAAATCTGGTATTGGTTGGGAAAATCCTAAGTATCTGACAAAAGCTATATCAAATTCACCAACATTATATGATGTCAGATACATGAATTTAGGATTAAAAATGACATTCTTGAAAGCATCTGAAGAAGTAGAATCCAGTGAAGAAATCAAAAGGTCAAGATCAGACAAAATGCAAAATTATGTTGACTATACCAAGATAAATGAAATCAGCAACATTGTTGATACTAAAGAAGAGTACATTCAAACTTATTCTGAAAAGGATTTGTCTGAATTACCAACTCAGTCTCAAAAACTATATTTACCAAATTCAATTTTAGAACAGATAAATTCTGATTTAGAATTGAAAATTAAAAGTTTTGAGACAGAGAATGGAACACTCAAGTCTGAATTACTAAAAATAGAACAAATGTTGCAAGATAAGTCTAAAAACATAAATGTGTCTGATCCACATTCATCTACTTCTCTGGATTCTATAAATTCAGAAAAAGAATTTGATCTGTTCATGCACTCTGATGTTAATTCATTAGATCAAAGATTTGGTAAAATTGGTGAATTTATCAAACCTTTGACTAACAAACTATCAACTGGTAATAAAGAATCTGTTAAAATTCTGCAAAGAATGACTACAGACTCTTTAAAACCATCTGAAAATTCACCATCAGTGCAACAAAAGAAGGAGAAAACAAAACTGTTTGTTAAGCACTAGAGTTACTGCATATGGATTTGTGTGGACCAATGAGAGTACAAAGTATAAATAAGAAAAGATATGTATTGGTGATAGTTGATGACTATTCACGATACACATGGGTGTTTTTCCTGAAATCCAAATCAGATGCAACCGAATCTATCATCGACTTCATCCGAAAAATACAAGTAAAGTTGCAACTCACCATTCAGACAATTCGCTCAGACAATGGAACAGAGTTCAAGAACAAATCATTAGACTCGTTCTTAAATTCAGTAGGAATTACACATCAATTCTCAGCTGCTCGGACTCCACAACAAAACGGTGTCGTTGAAAGAAGAAATCGGACACTAGTGGAATCAGCTAGGACGATGTTGGCCTACTCCAATTTACCATTGTTCTTGTGGGCAGAAGCGGTTGCAACAGCATGTTTCACACAAAACCGTTCAATAATAAATAAAAGATTCGGAAAGACTCCGTATGAACTGATTAATAAAAGAATACCTAATATTAAGTTTTTCCATGTCTTTGGTTGCAGATGCTTTATATTGAATGATAAAGACAATCTGGGAAGTTTAATCAAAAGGCGGATGAAGGAATCTTCATCGGGTATTCAAAGGAGTCGGTTGCTTTCCGAGTGTACAACAAGAGAACCAAGACAGTCAATGAAAGCATATATGTTAAATTTGACGAAGGAGTGGTGATGGCTTCTGAACACACCAGTTCAGGACCCGAACCTAACATGCAGACTTCATTGGAGTCAAATAGACAAAATGCTGAACATAATGAATTAAATAAGTTGTTTGAGAACTTTTATGACGACTATTTTGAAATGCCCAAATCTAATGTTCAAAATTTGGTGCCTGACAGGATCACTGAAGATCCAGTCGTAATTTCAGATCTTTCTCAACAACAAAGTTCAGAAGAAACTGGAGAAGCTTCAACAGCAAATGTGCAGTCGACTACAGAGATTGTACAACCAATTGAACCTCCACATTCTTCTGAAACCCCCATTACTTCTGAACAGTCAGAAGCTCCTACTTCAGATGTTCCACCTACATCATCTGCAATAACCCCTGAACCATATTTAGATCTCAATCCCAACCAAGACCCAATAGAATCGTTTCCACATACAGTTAAGTGGACAAGAAATCACCCAATAGAAAACATCATTGGTGATCCATCTGCTTCAGTCCAAACCAGAAGGGCTACTATCAATGAATGCTTATTTTCAAATTTTTTGAGTAAGATTGAGCCCAAAAATGTAAAAGAAGCCCTTCTGGATGCTGATTGGATTGTAGCGATGCAAGAGGAACTCAACCAGTTCGAACGGTTAAAGGTCTGGAGACTTGTTGAGCGCCCAAAAGAAAAATCCATAATTGGCACGAAATGGATCTTCAAGAACAAGAAAGATGAACACGGTGTCATTATTCGGAATAAAGCTCGTCTCGTGGCCAAAGGATACAGTCAACAAGAAGGGATTGATGAAACATTCGCACCAGTTGCACGCATTGAAGCTATAAGGATGTTTTTAGCTTTTGTCGCACATAAAAATTTTACAGTATATCAAATGGATGTCAAAACTGCGTTGTTAAACGGGGAACTAACTGATGAAGTATATACATATCAGCCCGAAGGATTTACTGATCTTTCGAAACCTGATCATGTATATATTTTGGATAAGTCACTGTATGGCCTTAAACAAGCACCTCGTGCTTGGTATGATGCACTTTCAACATATCTGTTGAAATGTGGATTTACAAAAGGTGCAGTTGACACAACCCTGTTTATAAAACGTCAGGGGTCAGATATCATAGTAATACAGATATATGTAGATGATATAATATTTGGGTCTACAAATCCAGAATTTTGTAAGAAATTCGCATTTTTAATGTCCCAGAAATTCGAAATGAGCATGATGGGGGAAATAAATTTTTTCTTAGGATTACAAGTAAAACAATTGACTGATGGTATTTTTATCAATCAGTCAAAATATATACAAGACATGTTAAAGAAATTTAACATGGTCAATAGTACTCCTATGAAAACTCCCATGGCTCCGGATTCAAAATCAAAACTCGATGCGGACATCTCAGGAAAACCTGTAGATGTAACCCATTATCGAGGTATAATTGGGTCATTAATGTACTTAACAGCCAGTAGACCAGATATTATGTTTGCTACATGTGTCTGTGCTAGATATCAGGCAAATCCAAAAGAATCACACTTAACAGCTGCAAAACGAATTTTAAGATATCTCAAAGGAACTCCAAATCTTGGTTTGTGGTATCCTAGAGAGTCTTCATTTAATCTGACTGCTTTTTCTGACGCTGATCACGCAGGTGATAAGATGGACAGAAAGAGTACGTCAGGAGCAGTACAATTCTTAGGTGACAAACCCGTATGTTGGTCATCCAAGAAACAACATTGTGTTTCATTGTCTACAGCTGAGGCAGAGTACGTTGCTGTATCTTCCTGCTGCTCTCAAGTGTTGTGGATGAAGAGCCAACTGCGTGATTACGGGTTTACACCAAAGAAAATTCCAATATACTGTGATTCTCAGAGCGCAATAGCCATTGCATCAAATCCGGTGCAACATTCAAAAACGAAACACATCGACATTCGGTATCATTTTATAAAAGATCATGTCGAAAATGGAAATATAGAATTATATTTTGTTCCTACTGAATATCAACTAGCTGATTTGTTTACCAAAGCGTTAGATGAAAAAAGGTTTAATTTTTTGGTATACAAATTGGGTATGTTGAATCGTTAGATTTAATAATTCAGTAGTTTCAATTTATAATTTTAAATTTACATTTTTATTGATTCTAATCTGATGTTAAATTCTTGAATTTTAAAAGTTCAAATTTTTTGGAATTTAACAGATCTGGATTGTCATGTGCAGGGGGAGCAGAAAATGATTTTATCTGATTTTGAGAAAATCTGATAAAATATATCTGATATTTTGTAGGGGGAGCTGATTTGAGAAATATGATACATCTGAGGGGGAGCAGCATTCTAAAATTCAAGGGGGTGCATTTTTAATATTTCTAGTTAAAATTTTTTTTTGTTGTTTTGTTTGTGTGTATTTTCAAATTTTTTTTTGTTTTTGTTTCAGTCTGTTTTAATTTTTTTTTTGTTTGTTTTGTGTTTAGTTTTGTTTTATCTGTAAAAAAAAAAGTTTTTTAGTTACAATTTTTCTTGTTTTTGTTTGTTAAAAGATATTGGGTTTTGAATACATGGGTTTCTATTTGGTGAATGTGGGCCGGTTTTGTCAAACTTAAAATTCAAATATGGGCCGGGTATTTTCAACTATGAATTGAATTTTGAATTTCAAATTCAACTTTTCTGAAAATCCCATCGTCTTCTTCGAACCTTTTCTTCACCATTAAGAAACCTCAATATCTCAATATCTTCGATTGTTTCAAGAAAGTCTCATCATATTGTGAGTGATTCTTTTTGTTTTTCTTGTTTTTATGTAGTTAATTTCAGTTTCTGTTGTATATGTAAAAGTGTTCGTATATTCGTATTTGAGTGTTCATGGTGAATCAACATTTCTGTTCCTTAAACTGAAATTAAATTTGTGGTGTTTTAGGGTTTATGAATCTGAACATGAATCTGAAATTTTATGGTTCAAATCCAATCACACACATAGAAATTTGAAATTCTATTTCAAAAAGCTTCGAGTTCATGTTTTTCTGAAATTTGGATTTTTGACAACTTTGATGTTGTTTTTAATCAAAGTTCAGAAAAACAAAGTTGATTAAAATTGTTTTTCGAGTGGGATACAAGTTTTTAATCAGTGAGAAGTCCTTGGAATCAATCTTTGAAAAATCAGTGTATAAGGACTTGTAAATAATTTCAAAATAATGTCTCGATTGAAAGCATAATCGAGAAATGGCTAAGTGTCAATCGAGTTGATTGATACTTCAATCGAGAAAAGTTGTGGTTAATTCGAGTTGACCATATGCTTTGATCGAGTTGGACATAAGAAATGTTCGAGTTGCCTTATAGTTCCATTCGAGTTGTATTATAGTTCCATTCGAGTTGCCTTATAGAATCATTCGAGTTGCATGGAAGTTTCATTCGAGTTGACTTAAGAGTAATTCGAGTTGCATTTGAGAGTTATTCGAGTTTTATGATGACTCATTCGAGTTGATGTATATTAAACTCAGAGAATCAAGTTTAATACACATTACATTCGAGAAAAGGTTGTGCTTTATGCGAGTTGACAAGTGTGTAACATTTAGAATAATTTCAACAAGTACTTACGGCTTATTCGAGTTTTACATGTCTTCATTCGATAAACTTCATGTCTTATTCGAGTTGAGTCAAACTTCATTCGAGTTTCATATGCTTATCATTCGAGTTGTATCTAGGCTCATTCGAGTTGTCACATGTGCCATCCGACATACTTCAAGTATGTTTCGAGAAAGTTAAAGTGTTATTCGCGTAACAACAGCAAATTTTTCTAAGTGTGGGATTTTTATGTTTTAAGAAAAATGTCACATTTTTTAAGAAATTGTTATAAATTTGTGTTTTTCTAACATTGGTCTCTAAACGATTTTGACTTTGGAGTCCTCTCAATAATTTTCAATTATTGTCAGGAATCCCGATGCTTTAAACAGAAAATCACAAGTTTTTGCAATTTCTGATAAAAATGTTACAAGTTTTTCTACATTTTGAAGGTTGTCATTTGTGTACTTGGTAAGCCTAACATGATTTTTATTTTTTACAGGTGTTCAAATGGCATCCCCAGTGCAATCCCAAAATTCAAATTCCTCTGATTCCCATTCATCGTCAAACCATACCCTTCTATCTACCCCAGTAAAATCAACCTCAGTGGCCCGTTCTTCACAAACACATATTATCCCAGACAATCAACTTGTCAAACCAAAACATTGCCTTCCTTTCCGGGACAATAACCACCGTTTAGATTCCAAAGTCATTAAAGTAAGCCATCCTATTATTGTGGACATTCTAAAAGGTCATCTACTTGGTTATCTGCTTCAGTATAAACCGTCTATTCCACAATTATACTTACAACAATTTTGGCACACTGTCAAATTTGTTCCTGCGGACGGTAATCACCATTTCAAAGTGACGATTGATCAATTCAAGACGAAGATCACTCTTGCAAGGCTACGTCACAATTTATTTCTTCCACGTCGAATAGACACTGTGAACTTTCCAGAGTTAGCAGATTTTGAAGATTTTGTTTCAGACGAAGAGCTTGTCCATGATTTGATTTGTCTAGGCTACTCAAAGCCACTTCCGAAAAGCTCTAAATTTCACAGAAATGGTTTAAATGGCGAATGGTACACACTGTTTGGTATCATTAATCGTTGCATGACTTCAAAGCATACTGGAATTGACCGATGCAGCATCCATTGCCTAAGGATATTTCATGGGATCGCATTCAACAAACATTATGATTTTGCTCTGTGTATCTGGGAGGATCTAAAGGAGATAGTACTGGCTAAGACTACAAATAGAGCAAGGAAGTTTGTTCCACTTCAAAGGTTTATCCAGATTCTTATCCGAGGGATATTAAGGGCTAATGAAAATATTCCGAAGAGAGCCAATTCTCAGAGATGCCCAGACTACGTCATGATGAGTTTGCATGAAGTGCCGGACTCCCCGAATGCCAAATAATGCCAATTCCAGAGTCATTACTCAAATATGCTGATCAAGAAAGTGAACATGTGAAATTGTATAGAATAGATCATGCTCCGATAGAGACCCAGGAACCGGGATCTCTTAGCCCAGGAGCTTTAGGAATAGAAGAACCTCAGCAAGGGGCTGAAGTTCAGGTTGCCCGTTCTGAGAGTGAGGGAGAAGGAAGTGTGAGGGGTGGTGAGAAAGAACAAGAAAAATCTGATTCTGAGAGAACATTATCTGATATTCAAGAAGAAGAGGGAGAGGGTGATGATAATGATGATGATGGTGATGATGGTGGTGATCATCATGAAGGAGGGGGAATGATGATTGATGTTATGCAAATTGATGTAGAAAGTGTGAGGGAGACCCTAAGCCCAGAAAGCCGGGATTTAGCTACATCCACTGTTAGCTCTCCTATGAGAGTTAGCATTGAACAAGTCAGCATCCCACTGACGATTGCACAACCTCCTATCCACTCAGTCTCCTCTCAACAGGAGACTGTTTCACTTGAACACAGGGATGAAACACATACTCTATTTGAAAGTCATTTGGACTTGATGGATATTGAAATAAGTGCACAAGAGCCCGTGTGTACGACTTCGTTTGAATCACTGAGTCTAGCTCCGATACACTCTAGGACACTTGAGTCTACTTCATCTGTTGAAGTTAGTGTGGTTGAACTGAGTGTTCCCACTGGAACATCCTTAGTAACGGAAGCATTTGTTGCTCCGTCACTTGAAGAGGGTGGAAGTCCAGTCAGATAAATGTCAATATCAACTCTGAGCACTGGCCACACAGAAGTTCTTTATACAAGTTCGACTGTTGTGTCAACTGGAAGTCTTCGTGACCCAGTAGTGAGTTTATCCCCGTTTGTGACCGAATCAACTTTGTCAACAGCTTTGAATGAAGTTGTTTCTGGAGTAAACAAGCATGTTTCAAATCAACTGGCTGAGGTCATGGCTCAAATGTCCAATATTCAGAAGTTTTTGAAAGGAAAGGATGTTGCGGAGGAATCTGTTAAGAAAAATGAGTCAAAACAACAAATTGAAGAGTTGAAGGAGGAATTAAAAGATTTTGTATTTGAACAGTTTGATGAAATGAGGGAGCGTATGATAAGCTTGGAGAATACAGTTGTAACGGCGTTAGGTAATCTCTCTGAACGAGTGGCGGCAGTGGAAGAGACCTGCAAAGCTCAAGCTTCCTCGTCGAAAAGGAAACATGATGAGCACGACGACGACTCCGATGATGCTCCTCATGAGGGGGAGAAGAGGAGAAAGCTTGATGAGCCGATTCCTGGAGTTTTAATGATAACATATCCAGAGAAGGAACCAGAAGCTCAAGGGACAGAAGCCGAAGGATCTAAAAAGACAGCTGGTGAACAGAGAGAACTGGGATTGATTCTTTATGAAGATGTTCCAGTTCCTTTGAACATTCAGCCTGATATTTATCAGTTCATTGAATATATTGATTCAGAGGAAGATGTTCAAGAGAAAGAGATAGAGCAGAGTATTCAAGAGACTGGAGAAGGAAGAGAGGAGTACATTGAATTGTCGGAAGATGATGACATAATTGCATTGACAGATATAGATTTTAGGGCTGAAAGGATAGAAGAAGAGGAGGTGTTAGTTGAAGAAATCATGAAAGATGTTGAATCAACACCAACGGTTGAAAAGCCTGAGGTAGTTGTACAGATTAAGGAAGAGTTTGAGGAGTTCCTTGTTGAGAGCAGTGTCGCTCAAGAAACAGTTGTTTTAAATGAAGTGGAAGTAATGGATAGATTTTTTAATGAATTTGTTCTGGCTGATGAATCAAAGAAACAACACAGATTAAGGTTTCAGGCACAACAAGTAGTGCAGAGAGAGATTCAAGATATGTTGACTTTGTTAAACAAGGATGAGATAAGTAAGAAAAAGGTGAAAAAGCTTGAACTACCAGAGAACAGGTCTGCTGAGTTCATAAGGAAAAGAAACAAGATGTCGTTCATTGAAGACATTTTAGAAAAACGGATCTTTTGTAAAAAGCAAGCTCCTTGCTCCTTTCACAAGCTATTCCGAGTTTTAGAGCCGAATATGCCCAATCTGGTTAACTATGCCAGTTTCCTGAGGAATAAGACTCAAGAGGTTGAGAAGGTGAAGAGCGATTTCAGAATAGTGGATCTGGTGTTGATTGAAAAGGAAAGATTTGTTAAGGTTTTTTATCCGAAGTTTACTGTAACCAGGTCTGATGGAAATACGTATATATTCACTGAAGCTGACATGTTCAACATGCACTTGGTCGATATTGAAGATCTTTTTGACGAACTGTGCAGGAATAAAAGGAATGAACATTGTAGATTTGCGCTGAAGACATTGTTTCATTTCATGCATACCAAACTGGTATTAATGTCAGTGCAAGATCTACAGATTGGAGTTGAGAGAGGCATGAGGAAGATAAACATGACTGCACCTCACAGAGATATTAAATTTGCTGGTGAGCTTAAAGAGTTTCAAGTTATAATGGTGAAGCATCCAGCTGTCATGTACAAAGATAGAAATAAAAGGTTGAGAGCTATGAGAAGTGTTGAGCTGAACAAGTTTTCTGATGGAACATTGATTAAGGTGTTGAATGGTCTGAAAGGCAAGCTGGCTGCAGATCAAAAGAGGAAGACAAAGAAAGGAGCTTTATCAGTTAACGATCGAAAACTCATGGTCGAGTTTATTTCTAAAATTGAATGGAGGCTGTCGGATCGGAAAAGTATTAGAAGATTTGAACAGAAGTTGGGCTTGTCAACTTGAAGACTTTGCTACTTTCATCAAAGGGGGAGATTGTTAGAATATGTTTTTGATTGATGAAATATCAAAGTCTAGGGACTGATTGTGTAATTTCCTTATAGTTTGTAAATTTGTATAAATAGTCATGTTGACTTTCCAAATAGGAAGAATCGGTCAGAAGATTATTTTGTATGCATTCAATTCTGAAAAGTTGCTCTGTACGAAGAAGAATATTCCCGATATCATTTTTGTAATCATCAAGAGTATCAATCAAATCATTTGGTTAGTATTGATTAAATTCTGTGTTCTTATTAATTGTATCTAGTTGATTGAATTGGTAGAAACTATTTTTCACAACATGTCCTCACTATATGATATTTTAATTTAGATTTTAAGTTTTTCTTTCCACATCAAAATATTTAACATTTCTGTGACACCCTCTCTACGCATATAAGAGTAACATCAATATAACATCATAAGTGGCAATATCGCAAGCAACTCATGGTACAAGTGTCACGGGGTTAACAGAAATAACAATTAAAATCTTTAAGTAATATATTTGTTTGTGATTTTTGCAATATTTCCTATATTTTCAAAAAAGTCTTCAAGTTTGTGGACTTTTCGGAGAAAATAGTGAAAACATGTTTTTTTTTGTGGGAAAAAATCTGGGTTGATTATGAAAAAAAACAAAAAATTTCCGAAAACCGGATTGAAAACAATAATTTGAGAACTTTCTTTGGAAAAAATAACACGGAGAGACTAAATCACAAAAAACATAAAAACATATTGGTTCTTTTCATAGTAAACCCAAAAATAAATGGATCTAAAAAGTAATTAGGTCATTCATTCTTCAGCCACCGTCGTTTCTTCGTTCCTCCCCCACCGCCACTCTCCGTCAAAGGCTCACAACCATCGATTGAGGGTGTCGATTCTCTCCGGTCTTACTTTCACGATCGAATATCCCTCTTGTCCTCTTCATCGAAGGCAACAAATGCTTTTCACAAACCTCATCAACTTCATCCTCGTCGAAACTAGGGTTCCAGAACTTGAAGATAAAGATGTATGTATCTTTCCCTTTCCATGATGGCGTTTTTCAATGGTACGTGTTTAGAGTTAGAGTTTTTAAATATTCCTTTTTGTTTGGTGAAAACACCTGGGCGGTTCTCTCTCGTGCTTTTCGCTGTACGGGAGCGACGGAAAAGGCATATGTGGCGGGGTAGGGATTTTAGTTGTTTAATTTCTTGTCGGAGTAATTCCTTTCGACAGAGGGGGCGATTTGAGATTGTTTGTGTTTCGTGTTCTCATAATCGAGTTAGAAAGTTACACATTATGCAGACAATTTTGGTCTAGATCTAGCTTATTCGTCAAGTATCCATACCAATATTTTCATCAAATTTATTAAATCACTTCTGGAAATCCATGGTGTATCAAATCTGACTTCACTTAAATTTATAGATTTAGTTTCGTTTTTCTTATAGCATCATCACATCGATTTAGAGTTTAGATTTAAAATAGATCGATTTAGAGTTTAGATTTAAAATTTGGTACAGATGTTTGATTGTGTTCTTAGATTAGAAATCATTATTTTCTATACAGATTTAATGATTTGAGTTTTATATGAGTTTTCCTGATGTTTATAGTGATCATAGTGATAGCAATGTTTGAGAAAGATATAGCAGTAGTGGAGGAGGTGGCTTTTGTGCGTTTTCATGATCTTCAAATCTGGGTTTTTATGGATTTAATTTAGGTATTAATTTTCTATCTACTAGTTTACTATCCATGTACTACACGAAATAGTTGAATAATTGTTTTTTTTAAACTTTATATAAATATTAAAATTTGTTATATAAACAACACATAAAATAGCAATATTATATTGCTAAAGAGATTATTCCGAATATATATAATAGGTAACTAAATATAAAATACATAACTAAAAATAAATAATAACAAAGAAGTTTGGATTAGAAACTAAGGAAAGAAATAAGTTTAGACTCAAATTTAAAACAAGAATCAAAGATAATAGGTAGACGTTTACTCATATTGACTTGTTCTTTTTTGCTAAAATCATAAGAAAAATATACGTAGGATACTGAAAACGTTAAAGTCTAAAATATATGTTGTCATAATAATCTGTATCTATATCTATAAATACTAGTGTAAGAGTAATAAATTGGCACTTGTCATCATCTCATGATGCCAAGTGACATATTCTACTAATGACAAATGTAATTAGTATTTCAAGATTAAATTAGAAATTTTAAATCAAATTACTTTTAAGATAAAATCATTGTTAGATCCTTAAATCCCACAAAATCACAACAAGTAATATTTAAAAGACTTTATTGATTAATAATTATAATAATAAAAATAATACTAATAATAAACTTAAAAATTATTAATGATTAGTTTTTTTTATTGTTTAAATGGTTTATATATACATTAATTATAATAAGATACATTATATATCATTAGTATTAAAAGTTTCAATATTAATTTTTAATTTTAAGTTAGTGTTAAGAAAACAAATTTATTAAAGTTATCCGTGTGTATCTGTTAATAAACTAGTTAAAAAAGTAAAAAAAGTTGTTGTTTCAAGCAATTAACTCTTTTTAATTTTCACGGAGAGTAAAACAATTTGTTCTCTACTTTTGGGTTAAGATTTAGAGAGAACATGTCATATAGGGGTGTTCAAACAAAACCGAAAAATCGAGAAACTGAGCTAAACCGCTTAAACCGCTTGATCCGAAACCGAAACATCACGGGGCGGTTTAGGTTTTCATTTTTAGAAAATCGTGGATAACCGAATGACGAGCCGTCGTTGTGGCCCGTAGAAAAAATAACCTTAAATCTAACTATTAGCGTAGGGAAGTAAGAGTCGAATCCATAGGAAGCGTGCAGGTTTATTAGGGTTAATTAGCTAGTTTCTTTAGGTTTATAAATTTGATTAAATTACGAATTAGGTGATTGTTTGGAATGCTGATTACGACTAAATTATAATTAAAACAACGACAAGCAACTAACGCATTGATGAACAAAACAATTTGAAGATAATCATTCACGGGATCACTACAACATAAGTTATTGCTCACTTAAATTTCATGCAAACGATCACATAGACATAATCAATTGCGTAGTCAAATAAATCATAGACATTTTAACCAATAAATCTCGGCACTTGTCATCATCTCATGATGCTAAGTGACATCTTCTACTAATGACAAATGTAATTAGTATTTCAAGATTAAATTAGAAATTTTAAATCAAATTACTTTTAAGATAAGATCATTGTTAGATCCTTAAATCCCACAAAATCACAACAAATAATATTTAAAAGATTTTATTGATTAATAATTATATTAATAAAAATAATACTAATAATAAACTTAAAAATGATTAATGATTAGTTTTTTTATTGTTTAAATGATTTATATATACATTAATTATAATAAGATACATTAAATATTATTAGTATTAAAAGTTTGAATATTAATTTTTAATTTTAAGTTTACATAGTTTTAAGAAAACAAATTTATTAAAGTTATCCGTGTGTTTGGGTTAATAAACTAGACGTATCTACGTATAACTCAATAATTTGTCCAATTCAATAATAATATTATACTCAACCCAATTAAATAATTCCACGCACGTTTTCTAAATTTGGGATGTTACATTAACTGATAGTACCAATTAAATAATTAAACTCATAATATATAAAGAACTAGTTTACGAACCCACGTATTACGTGGATAATTTTTAAAAAATAAATGTGTTAGGCACAAAAAGGCCTCAGTCAAACCTGCTGTACATCTGAGGGGGAGATTTTTAATCAAACCTGTTGATGCACTTGAAGGTATAATTTAATGTCTGTTTTATGCCTTATTGAAACCTGAAAAGTGATTTGCAATATCAGCCCAAAGCTGTTTACCATGTTGCATGCGTTGCAACAAAGGCAGTTTGTCCAAGCTGTTCTGTCTGCTGAACAGGCTGGACATAAACTGTCTACGCTGCTCTGTTCTCTTGAGCAACTTGGGCAGTTTACAGGTGTTCTATTCTTTGTGAACAGAACCTGTTCTTTGTGAACATGTTAAACACTTTATGGAATATGTTTCCAAGTCCTCATGTATTGTTTTTGGCTACAAGATCAGTTTACAAGTCGAAGACAAAACGGAAAACATAACTGCACAGCCTGCCCACGCTGTTCTGTTACATGAAGACAAACGGATATCTGAAAAGGGTGACAGACATTTTCTTATATCAAAATGGCATTAGCAAAAGAAGAAAGATGCAAAGTTGACATTCCTCTTTTGGTTAAAGCCTTATGCAACAGTGACAAAAAGTAAAAGACAAATTAGATTCTGCCATTTGAAGACAAATATACTTTATCAGAACATGTAGAAAGGTGTTTTGTCCTTTTCGAAAGACTCTCCACTATCTCATCTGTCGAAGAAGCTTCACTGAGATTCACCTTTTGAGTATAAAAGGAAGCTTCTAAGGATTATGAGACATCAAGAGTGTGAAATCAGAACATGCATTGAAGTGTGTTATTCCATGCATGCAAGTTTGCTTATATAAAACAGTAGAGTGTGTCTAAGCTGTTTTGCTTAAGCTGTCCATCTGAGTCTTGTAAAAACAGTGAGTGCATCTAAGTGAGTGTAGTCATTGTAACTAGTCTGAGTGAGTCTTAAATTAGCTGAACAACTGTTGTTGTATCTGTCATCTCAGATTGAACCTTTCCGCATTCAAGCTTGTTTGTAATTAACACTTGTTAATAATATACACAAACATTGAAAAAAAGATTGTTAAGTTTTAAATAGCTGTATTCACCCCCCCCCCCTCCTACAGCTTAGAACTATACACTTAGGAAACCATTTGGGACCTACAAAATGTTTATATAATATGTATGTAAACCTATAATTAAATAATATAAATATTAATTGTTATAAAAAAATATAAGAAAAGTATAGTTATTTGTCAAAAATATTATTATATAAGTGAATAATAGTTATTTTTTTATCATTCTTTTAAATTTTTTATTTCTAAAATAACAAAACATGTTATTACATATGTTTTTTTTAATTAATATTCTCTTTTTTTTTAAAATATAATCTTCTTTATTTTAATATTTTAGAATATGCTTATATATTTTTAATAGATATAATTTTAGATTTTCTATTTTAAAATTTGAAGTTTATGTATAAATTATGTAATTTAAGATTTACTTTTTTGAGTTTATGTTTAGATTAGTTATAAAACAAATGTTAAATAGATAATAATAGCAAATGACATTATTGGATAGTGTTAAATAGTGGATATGTATTTATTAATTTATTTAAAAAATAAATATGTCTATCTATAAGTAATTTAATAATATTGTATTTTTCTATTTAAAATATAATCTTATTTAGTTTAATATTTATATGAAGCTTTTAGATAAATTATATAATTTAAGATTTTTTTAAGTTTAGATTTAGATTAGCTAAAAATTAACAAATGTCAAATAGATAATGATGGTAAATAACATTATTTAAAAATGTCAAATAGTAGATAGAATTATTTATTTATTAACAAATATCAGTTGATAATGATAGTAAATAATATTATTAGACAATGGATAGAATTATTTATTTATTTATATTTATGGATATTAGAAATATAAATTTAAAAATAATAATTTCTATCTCAATGTAATTTAATAATTGTATTTTTTTTAATTTAAAATATAATCTTATTAATTTTAATATTTTATATGAAGTTTATAGATAAATTATAATTTAAGATTTTTTTAAGTATAAATTTAGATTTGCTAAAAATTAACAAATGTCAAATAGATAATGATTGTAAATAACATTTTTTAATAATGTCAAATAGTAGATATAATTAATTATTTATTAACAAATATTAGTTGATAATGATGGTAAATAACATTAATAGAGAATGTATAGAATTATTTATTTATTTATATTCATAGATATTAGAAATATAAATTTAAAAATAATAATGTCTATCTATTTGTAATTTAGTAATATTGTATTTTTTTCATTTAAAATATAATGTTATTTATTTTAATCTTTTATATGAATTTTTTTAGATAAATTATATAATTAAAGATTTATATATATATATATATATATATATATATATATATATATATATATATATATATATATATATATATATATATATATATATATATATGTTGAGGTTCTATGGGACACCACGATACATTGTGAACCGGGGGAACCAAAAATGCACAATATATTAAATAAGGATGCAATAAGGGCATAATTGAAAGTTTAAACAATTATTTAGTTAGATTAAGATATTTAAAATATTTTATATATAAATAACCGGATATATATTATGGTAATTGCTAAAATCGTGGAGTTTTTAGTTAGGATAGATTGCATTTGTTTTGACTTTCCATTCATACATATATGTCTTCATACGTTTTTCATCTCCACACCCGTAGCTAGACATCCGATTGAAATTAAATTTATAAGCATGTCTTAAATGCATAAATATTATTGAAATTGAATTTATATGTATACTGAAATTACCTTAATATGCATATTGAAAGTCGACGCATAATGCATTTCAAATGAGATGCAACTCAGACCTTCATAAACACATACTTCGATTATGAACTATGAATTAAACACCTCAATGAACACGAAATATGCAACAGTGCACTTCCATTTAACAAAATAATCGAAGTTGCAACGACAAAAAAAAAAAAATGTTGTTCGCACGTGAATGTTTGCTTTTTCCCTTTTTTTTTTTTTGAAAACTCTTGAACCGTATGCATTGTATCTGTGTACTTGAAGAACAAAGCTTAATCTATTTGAGTATGCATGAGTGATTTTCGAGATAAAGATGGAGGGAGGAATCTTGAGCGAAATCCGGAGCAAATACGAATTATGGAAGGAGGGCTAGAATCGCGTTATGCAACGAAGGAATGTGAATTTTAGCTAAATGATCATTCTTCCAATTTTGCCCCTCCGTGCGTGATATGTTCTGCACCGGTGCAACAAAGTTCAACTTAATTACCATTTTGCCACTAAAATCTGATCCATTGAAATTATAGATCTAACGGTGTATGGAGGTTCCCAAGTTGCACAATGCATACAGGTTCTTCATAGAACCTGACCCTATATATATATATATATATATATATATATATATATATATATATATATATATATGTGTGTGTGTGTGTGTGTGTGTGTATATATATATATATATGTGTGTGTATATATATATATATATATATATATATATATATATATATATATATATATATATATATATATATATATATATAGATTCAGGTTCAAAAAGGTACTTCTCGAAATCAAGTGCACCCGAAGGTACCAACCTTAAAAAACTTTTTTTTAATTTTTTTTCACATAATCATGTTTAATTTAATGTTATACGCATGATATATGAATTTCATATACATTCACACTTTCTGTGTCCTTCAAAATTATGTGAATGCTTAATGCATATTTATGTGAATGGTCATTCATGTGAATGGTGTGTGAAATGACCATTCACGTGATTCTTTTTTACCATTCACAATATATATGATGTTGCTCCTTTTGAAAAAAAGTCTTATAATGTTGTCTTATACATGTTTATTAAAAAAATACATGTGAATGATCATTCACATTAGGGTACGATGGAATCTTATAAGGACGCTGATGAACCTGATTCTATATATATATATATATATATATATATATATATATAGGGTTGGGATCATTGCAGAACCTTAATTTAGTGCAGAACCATAGAACCAATCTAAACCATTAGATTATAATATAACACTAGGGATAAGATGGTAATTATACAATTAACATTGAATTAATAGCAGCCTACCAAGTTTGACTGTCCACTTTGACTTTTTTTTTTTTACTCTTTTAATATATAATGGACATGCAGTGTTGCATCGACGTTAAATATACGATATCAAAGTGTTCATTCGACATCGAATGGTCGTATAGGTAAAAAAAATTTACGAAAAATAAACACGTAAATTTTTTTTCAAAAAAATATATTCATGACCATTCTCGTTAAATCCACCAACTTTGACTACTAATTTTGACTATTATTTATCTCTGTTAATAATGAACGTATATTGAAACACCCATACAACTAATACGAGTATTTCGATACCATTATCAATTAATTTATATAGAGTACTTGCGGAATTACGATCAAATTAAAACTTTTGCAATTAATAATCATCATCGTGATTCCAAACACTTTGCATGAGACACAACAGAGTGTCGGAAATCACGGAGCAATGTAACTGGGGTTACAAGATTAAGTTATCAATTTAGTTACAAACGAATTAATAAACAGTAACTAATTCGCGTAAGTCCAAAAATGGAAGTCTGCTACTCCCGCCCCAATCATCTACAAAATGTTGAGCTCCTATCCGAGCTCCAAACGATATCTAACAACTTGGGCCAGCCGGGCCTTTGCCCTTAACAGATCCTGAAAAGAAATAACAACTATCGGGTAAACAACAAAGTTGTTTAGTGAGATTCTAGATTAAAGTACCATGCGATATATGAATGATGCCATGCAATGTCATGAATTCGACTAACAATTTTGGAGGCCAACTAATGGCTATAAGCTACCACATTGCGGTTACCATACACAAGCTTACCGTACAATGGGTTTAGAATCTACTGCTCGATTACCACACCACAGGCTTATCGATATGCAGTTTACAATGATGCCATACGATTACCACCACAGGTGTGACACCCTTGCCACAACAACCACCATTTACAATACTCCCAGGATTAATCATCAACATGCAATAACATAATGATCTGATAACCTAATTAAGTGCGGAAGCATTTAAAACATAAATACGTAGTGCAACAAGTGTTAAACACCCTACGGTGCTATAAGGTACCAAGTTTAAGTCTACACACCCATACATTTATTACAATCATCCAGAATATAATACAACATTGTCCCACAACATAATTACCAATTAAATAGCAGATATCTTCCAAATCTTCCAAATGACCTAACTAGAAGGTCCAGCAGTAGATTTCCCCTTTCCTGTAAAATAAAAATCAACAACTAAAACGTAAGCGAATGCTTAGTGAATACAAAGATTGCGCATATTATAAATATTTATGAAGCCCAAGAGTAACCCCGACGACAAACGTCGTATACTCTCTTCGTACACCAAGTACGGACCAGAGCCGCAGCCCCTTCGAGCCCAAAGCTCGGCATTTACACATACCATCTGAGACAAACGAACGATCGGGGATGACATACTGCCTACCGGACCTGGAGGGATCAGCTCCAGCGTCATATAGCGCAGTAACATCAGAGTAATCGATGCGACCCACCGGTCCATCACTAGATGCACAACAATCGAACGGACATGCAACAAGTAAGAATGTGCATCTAAATCTACGCAAGTTAGTAGAAATCCAACCAAACAAGTGAAACAACAGGTCTCAGCAGGCAAAGCTTAACATAAATCAGATATAATCATGCGAAATCTACTGTACTCACAGTGGGTGCGTATTATCTTTAAACCGATATTATTTCTCTTCGGGCTTTCAACCGGATCCACCAAGTACCCCACTGTGGGTTAAACAACACCACAAGGGACCTGTTATTATCAATTACAACAATTCCTCGTATCATTATCCATTTAATTCCATAATAATCAAGTTTCGTAAATTTGACGATATTTTCCCCGTTTCGGGTCTATATCCAAATTCGAATTACAACTAAGTTTGAACCCATTTCATGTTCATATATTGACCTTTATATAACTCATGACATTTTATGTGTTGTTTATGAGTTTCATTCAAAATACACAAGTCTAGGAAGTAGTATTCTCAATTTTAGGCATTAAACTCGAATTTAATGGGTTAGATTCGAAATCAAGCATCAGATTCGAATTCCCCCCCATCAGATTCGAACTCCTCTTCGAATCTAATGTCAGATTCGAAGCCATACCCTTCGAGTCTATCATCAGATTCGAACCCCCCTTAGAATCTGATGGTACACCTTCGAATCTAGCACCAAACTCGAGTTTGTTCTTATATTTCGACTCTGTTCTTGACATATTCGAGTCTGTTCATCATTTTAACTTAAATCCTTCATTTCTAAGGCCTAAAATCAGTGTTATATCATGTATGATGCATATATTCGATTCTACTATGCATATAGTATCATAATCCAGCAACATTTCAAGCAAAACAAACTTAAATATGCATAAAATGATAGATTCGAGATTCTTGTTCTTCAAAACCGAAACCATAATTTAAAAAGGATCGATTCTTACCTCAATTCGCACGAAATCTGAAATCCGTTTGTAGATTACTGTTGTACTCCTCGATACCTTTCCGATGACGTATAATTCTCGAAAATCCAACGGTCGGTTTGTGATTTATCTTAGAGAGATGTAGAGAGAAAATTTCTAGAGAGATAGAGTAGAGAGAGAGTGTAAACTAGAAAATGAAGCCTATTGCCCTTTATATACTACTTTCGTCATTTTGCACATTTCATCACCCGACTTAACCGGTTCCATAAAATACTGATTTAATCTTAGATTTATCATAATTAACTTTTAAATTCATAATAATCCATAAAATTGTTTCTGAGTTCAATTTTCTTAAAAATAACAACAAACTTTGCTAAATATCCAAATACATAATAATCACCCAAATTCAACTTTAAATATAAATTTTCCACTTAATTAGTCAAAATACATCAAATTGAATCCGTGGATGTTACAACATGGGCTCCACCACGCTCAACTTCGTCCTCGAAGTTACTCGGATTCAAACAGTTTCGGATATTTTCTTAACATTTCCGACTTAGTTTCCCATGTATGATTTGCTCCTTTATGATGCTTCCAACGTATAAGCACCATCTCTATCTCCTTGCTCCTCAACTTCTTCATCTTAGTATCCAATACACATTCCGGCTCCTCCACATATCGAAGCCTTTCATCCACATGCAGCTCTGTGTGATCTGCCCAATCCTCATTTCCAGTGTTAAACGATTTTCGGAGATTCCCAACGTGAAATACTGGATGTATGCCCGACATCCCTTCAGGCTATTCTAATCGATAAGACTGATTTCCAACTTTTTCAACAATCTTAAAGGGTCCGACAAATCTCGGAGCCAATTTGCCCCTCTTAACAAAACGAGTAACACCCCTCATGGGTGATACTTTCAAATAGACCCAGTCATTCACTTCAAAATTGATCGGCTTGTGCCTCCGATCATAGTAGCTTTTCTGACGATCCTGGGCCGCCTTCATGTTCTGCCTAATCAACTGTATCTTTTCGTTTGTTTCCTGAAGCAAGGCCGGCCCAGCGATTGGTGTTTCACCCGTTTCTCTCCAACATGTAGGAGTCCTACATTTCCTTCCATACAAAGCCTCGAACGGAGCTTTCTTGATCGTAGCGTGGTAACTGTTGTTATACGAAAATTCTATGAGTGGCAGATGATCGTCCCAGTTGCCACCGAGATCTAACACACACGATCTCATCATGTCTTCAAGCGTTAAGATGGTCCGCTCACTCTGACCATCAGTTTGCGGGCGGTAAGCTGTACTCATTGCAATCCTTGTCCCTAACCCTTCTTGCAAAGCCGACCAAAAATTTGAAGTAAACCGGCTGTCCCGGTCCGATACTATGGACTTAGGCACTCCATGCCTAGAAACAATCTCGTTCATATAAATTTGAGCTAATTTTTCCAGCGAATAACTTTCACGAATCGGTATGAAGTGAGCCGACTTTGTTAACCGATCCACGATTACCCAAACTGCATCATGCTGTCGCTTAGTCTTCGGCAGTTTCGTAACAAAATCCATAGTAATGTGCTCCCACTTCCATTCCGGAATGGGAAGCGGTTGCAGACTGCCGTACGGTTGTTGATGTTCGGCCTTTACCAACCGGCAAGTCCTACATCGTTCAACATACTGGCCGATATCCTTCTTCAATCCCGGCCACCAAAAGTCTGCCTTTAAGTCGTTGTACATCTTTGTGCTCCCGGGATGTACAGAAAATTTAGATTGATGCGCTTCTTCAATGATAACATTTCTCATACCACCATACTTCGGCACCCAAATCCTTCCGTATACACCTTTTAATCCAGACTCGCTAGTTTCCATATTCTTAATCTGTACTCTAATATCCTCAGCACCGACATTTTCTTCTTTCAAAGCTTCTAGTTGGGCAGCTTTGACATCGTTAATGATCGTGGAACTTAGTATAGTGGACGTCATCATATAACAGAAATCCTTAGCATAAGCTTTCCGGCTCAAGGCATCGGCTACTACATTAGCCTTCCCGGGATGATAAAGTATCTCACAATCGTAGTCTTTAATAAGCTCCATAGACCTACGTTGTCTCATATTAAGTTCCTTCTGGCTAAAGATATACTTCAAGCTCTTATGGTCCGTATAAAGTTGACACCTAGTACCGTACAGGTAGTGCCTCCATAATTTCAATGCAAACGTTACTGCAGTCAACTCGAGATCATGAGTCGAATAATTCTTCTCATGCTGCTTCAACTGTCTTGAAGCATACGCTATAACCTTCCCACGCTGCATCAATACAGCGCCTAACCCTAACCTCGAAGCATCGGTATACACCACAAAGTCATCATTGCCCTCAGGTAAGGCAAGTATCGGTGCCTCACTCAAAGTCTTCTTTAATACGTCAAACGCCTCTTGCTGCACAGTCTCCCAAACAAAAGGCGCATTCTTCTTCGTTAAAGCAGTCAAAGGAACTGCAACCTTAGAAAAATCTTTGATAAATCTCCGATAGTATCCTGCCAACCCCAGGAAACTTCTAACCTCAGTAGCTGAACACGGCGGCTCCCAGTTCTTTATTGCTTCAACCTTAGCCGGATCTACCGAAATCCCGGCTCCAGATATAACATGTCCTAGAAACTGTATCTGTTGTAGCCAAAACTCGCACTTTGAGAACTTGGCGTACAACCTTTCTTTTCTTAACAACTCCAACAGTTCTCTCAGATGTTCAGCATGTTCTGCTTCAGACTTAGAATATACCAGTATATCATCAATAAACACTATCACCGACTTATCCAACATCGGTCTACAAACCCTATTCATCAAGTCCATAAAGACAGCTGGGGCGTTAGTTAATCCGAAAGGCATTACCAGGAACTCGTAATGTCCATACCGAGTCCTGAATGCTGTCTTTGGCACATCTTCCTCTCGAACCTTCAATTGATGATATCCCGATCTCAGATCAATCTTAGAAAATACACTAGCCCCGTGTAACTGATCAAACAAGTCGTCTATCCTCGGCAGAGGATACTTGTTCTTGATTGTCAATTTATTCAGCTCCCGGTAATCTATGCACATCCTCATCGTGCCATCTTTCTTCTTTACAAACAGTACCGGAGCTCCCCACGGCGATGAACTCGGCCGAATGAAGCCCTTGTCCAACAATTCCTGAAGTTGTGTCATCATTTCTTTCATCTCGGTTGGGGCAAGACGATAAGGAGAACGAGCTACCGGTGCAGCTCCGGGGATCAGATCAATTCGAAACTCAACTTGTCTCTCAGGCGGCACGCCAGACAAGTCTTCCGGAAACACATCCGGGAATTGTGAAACAACCGGCACATCGGCCAAAGTTCTCTTCTCTGCCTTAGCATCAATCGCATATGCTAAGTATGCATCACATCCCTTTGCAACAAGCTTTCGAGCTTTTGCAATAGTCAGCAAACACAGATCCCCGCTTCTCCTATCCCCATATATACATATCTCACGCCCCTCCGGGGTAGTTATCTTTATCATTCGGCTCTTACACACTATGTGGGCTTCATTCTCGATCAACCAGTCCATCCCGACTATGACATCAAACTCACTGAATTCTATCGGTATCAAGTCCAAATTGAAGACTACATCTTCAATTACTAACGTGCAGTTACGGTAGACATGATCTACTTTTACTAGAGTGTTGCTAGCAGTTTCTATATCAAGAACAGCAGATAATCTAGATAGTGGCATGACAATTCTTTGTGCAAACATAGTAGAAACAAACGACCTATTGGCACCCGAATCAAATAAAACTCGTGCAGGCATAGAATTAACTATGAACGTACCCGTGACGACCTCCGGATTTTCCCTTGCTTCCTCTGCAGTTATCTGAAAAGCACGAGCAGGTGCCCTCTGTGACTGACCCCGGCGGTTAACTGAACCACCACTCGAACCTCCAGACGAGCGTGTTGATGATGGGACAGCAGCCGTTGGAGCATTCTTTCTACAATTCCTGCTATAGTGACCCCACACCCCACACTTATAGCAAGCATCACCCTTCCTTGGGCAGTCATTCTGAAAATGTCCCAGCTCCCCACAGCAAAAACAAGCACGTCCGTTAGGGCATTTGCCAAAATGCTCCAGGTGACATTTGTTGCAATACTGCGGCTCAGTGTTGATGGAGTATGCACGCGCACGACCGCGATCAGATGAACCAGATTGTCGGCGATACGACTGTTGAGGTGAGTACTGTGAAGACCGGGAAGATCCCGAGTATCCTCCCTCCCTTTGGCGCTTTGGCGGTGACGGCTGTGTCGGATTGGTGGAAGCAGCAGCAGACCCAACAGAGTAGCCCGACATGATCAAAATCTGCTCTACATTTCTGGCAGCCTCAAGTAAGCCAGCAAATGTAGGGTAACGAACATTGCTCATGACCCTCCTAATCTCAATGTCAAGACCAGCCTCGAACCTGGTCACTTTCCTCTCTTCAGTGTCCACCTGATGAAGTGCGAACAGACTTAACCTTGTGAACTCCACAGCATATTGGGACACCGTCTTAGTCCCCTGTACCAGTGCCATGAACTTTGCTTCCAACCTCCGGCGCTCATCAACCGGACAGTACTGCTGAGTGAACAGATCCTTGAACTCAGCCCAAGTCATAACAGAAATCTTCTCCAATGTCAAAGCGTTCACCATGGCATTCCACCACATAATTGCGTCATTAGTGAACATAGCAGTAGCATAGCGAACCATGTCCTTCTCAGCACAGTCGCTGATTCGGAATGTTCGTTCAGTTGCTGTTATCCATTCCAGCGCGGCAACAGCATCTCCTAGTCCATTAAACTCCACAGCCCCATTTCCTTTAAAGTCCTTAAAACGACAACCTCGGGGTTTGTTAGATGACCCAGTGTTGTCATCTTGTTCCTCATTGTTACCCCCTTCCTTCTCCTTGTTCTTTCTCTTTTCCTCTCTTCTTTTAGCATCGGCCTCATCTCGAGCCCGAAACTGTTCTTGAATCATTCGATTCTGCTCAGCCATCATGGCTAGCATCATCTCTCTGGCTTCCTCAGGTGTCATTCCTCCAGACATGTTTCTGAAAATATATAAACATATAACTTGTTTAGTAACATGTCATAAATTTAAAGACACCATTCATTTGTCCCGTATGATAGTCAATTTCTTATAATTACTAGATCATAACCTATCTTAGTTCAGATCATTACTTAGCATCACTACATATCATCACCTAATGTTTGAGATCAAGACCTCACGGACACTTGAATCTCAAACTACTGCTCTGATACCATCTCGTGTGGCACCCTTGCCACAACAACCACCAATCACAAATCACCCAGGATTAATCATCAACATACAATACATAATGATCTGAAAACCTAAATTAAGTGCGGAAGCATTTTAAAACATAAATACGTAGTGCAATAAGTGTTAAACACCCTACGGTGCTATCAGGTACCAAGTCTAGGTCTACACACCCATACATTTATTACAATCATCCAGAATATATTACAACATTTGTCCCACAATATAATTACCGATTAAACAGCAGATATCTTCCAAATCTTCCAAATCGACCTAACTAGAAGGTCCAGCCGTAGATTTTCCTTTGCCTGTAAAAAATACAACAACTAAAACGTAAGCGAATGCTTAGTGAATACAAAGATTGCGCATATTATAAATATTTATGAAGCCCAAGAGTAACCCCGACGACAAACGTCGTATACTCTCTTCGTACACCAAGTACGGACCAGAGCCGCAGCCCCTTCGAGCCCAAGGCTCGGCATTTACACATACCATCTGAGACAAACGAACGATCGGGGATGACATACTGCCTACCGGACCTGGAGGGATCAGCTCCAGCGTCATATAGCGCAGTAACATCAGAGTAATCGATGCGACCCACCGGTCCATCACTAGATGCACAACAATCGAACGGACATGCAACAAGTAAGAATGTGCATCTAAATCTACGCAAGTTAGTAGAAATCCAACCAAACAAGTGAAACAACAGGTCTCAGCAGGCAAAGCTTAACATAAATCAGATATAATCATGCGAAATCTACTGTACTCACAGTGGGTGCGTATTATCTTTAAACCGATATTATTTCTCTTCGGGCTTTCAACCGGATTCCACCAAGTACCCCACTGTGGGTTAAACAACACCACAAGGGACCTGTTATATCAATTACAACAAATTCCTCATATCATTATCCGTTTAATTCATAAAAATCAAGTCTCGTAAGTTTTGCAACGTTTTCCCCCATTTCGGGTCTACATTCAAATTTAACCCATAACTAAGTTTGAAACCCATTTCAAGTTCACAACTTGACCTTTGAATAATTCTTGCCATTTTATGTGTTGTTTATAAGTTCCATTCAAATTATACAAGTTTAGAGAGTACATTTCTCAATTTTAGGCATTAAACTCGAATTTAATGGGTCAGATTCGAAATCAAGCATCAGATTCGAACCTTGTACATCAGATTCGAAACCCCCTTGTCAGATTCGAATACCCCTTCGAATCTAACATCAGATTCGAACACCACCTTAGAATCTGATGGTACACCTTCGAATCTAGCACCAAACTCGAGTCTGTTCTTACATTTCGACTCTGTTCATGACATATTCGAGTCTGTTCATCATTTCAACTTAAATCCTTCATTTCTAAGGCCTAAAATCAGTGTTATATCATGTATGATGCATATATTCGATTCTACTATGCATATAGTATCATAATCCAGCAACATTTCAAGCAAAACAAACTTAAATTTGCATAAAATGATAGATTCGAGATTCCTGTTCTTCAAAACCAAAACCATAACTTAAAAGGTTCGATTCTTACCTCAATTCGTATGAAATCTGAAATCCGTTTGTAGATTGTTGTTGTACTCCTCGATATCTTTCCGATGACGTATAATTCTCGAAAATCCGACGGTCGGTTTGTGATTTATCTTAGAGAGATGTAGAGAGAAAATTTCTAGAGAGATAGAGTAGAGAGAGAGTGTAAACTAGAAAATGAAGCCTATTGCCCTTTATATACTACTTTCGTCATTTTGCACATTTCACCACTCGACTTAACCGGTTTCATAAAATACTGATTTAATCTTAGATATATCATAAATAGCTTTTAAATTCATAATAATCCACAAAATTGATTCTGAATTCAATTTTCTCAAAATAGCAACAAACTTTGCTAAAAATCCAATATGCATAATAATCGCCCAAATTCAACTTAAATACATAACTTTCCACCTAATTAATCAAAATACATCAAAATAAGTCTGAGGATGTTACATTACTTGCTTCAAAAAAAGAGAATAATTTAAATTTTACATCACATTCAAAAAAAGGGAATAATTTATTGCTTCAAAAACATTCTTTCCTGAAAATCTGCAGAGGATGTAGATGCAGATAGGAGCTTGAAGGCCATGAAAAAACGCAGCGCCTTAAAACTCTTGCTGGAATTGTTTTTTGATGGGAACTTAGAAGACGCTGGCATTTTTGTTACCGTCATTAAAGATCTTGCCAGCTTAGAGCACCTAAAAGATAGAGATGCAGCTCATACAAATTTGTCTCTTCAAAAAAAGGGAATAATTTAAATTTGACAAATATTCTAGTTTTATCCCATTGTTTTCTGAATTATAGCCAATCCCAAACCAGCCTTTAAAATCTGAATTATACCCAATGAGATGTTGCCAAATCAGCATTAAAAGTAGGAATTATAACCAATAATAGAACGCCACGTCAGCTTTTTTCTCTCTGCTCCGTCGGCAATATATATATATATATAATATATAATTATCCTTTAATGATATTCTTAAATCTAAACCTTTTATTTATAATGAGACTCAAACTTTAAACATTTAGTCCACCTTAACACCTTTTATGAGATTTAACTAAATTATTTATATATAAACAAAATGTTTTATTATATAAGAAAAAACATTTATGCTTTAAAATATTCTAAAAGAGACATTATATATTAACGTGTAACCAAACATTACGTGAATCAATTGTCAGAGTTTAGGAAAAATGAAAGACACATGAATGTATAAGTTTGGGCATTGCTATATTTACACCTCTCAATCTTTAATTTTTACTAATCACACGATCCCTTACTGTATGAATTTTGTTAATGACGCGAGACTTAATGATTTAAAGTTAACCTCCTGTCATATTAAGAAGGGGGTGTGTAATTAGCAATTGAGGGGGTGTGCGTATAGAATTGCCCATAAGTTTTGATCTTACCTATGAAGCCATATATAGAAGCATAATGGGTTCCATCAAAACCTCATATACAACTTGCATGGCCGGTTTTAAGTATTTTAATGTCCAAAGCAAAATTAAAGAAAGAATGTCTTTCAAAAAATTTGTAACCCATTTTTAAATAGGTTTGGTTAAAATAAAAAAATAATGTTTTTTGTAAGATACAATATACTATTTTTAAAAAGTATTTGGTCAATCAGTGGGCTGAAAAAAAAAACATGTGTTGATTTAATATATTACTTATTTACTTATTGAACTGAAAAAATGATGCCCTTTCATGACTTGTTACCCTGGGTGATAGCCCATGTGACCCCTCTCACGGCCGGCCCTGACAACTTGGATTGGCAGGATGGTTCTTTGTGGTATACTGGAATGTTATGGACAAATAATTATAACGATTCGTTTTATAACTTTGTTCATTTCATTCATTTGTTATTTAATTATGTATAACCAAATAAACTATAAACTATTAATATTATAATGAGAAACGGAAAATCCGTAAGTAACAAAAAACAAAACTAAAGATAGACAGGACTTTATATAACATGAAAAGTAGATAAAAATGTAAATAATTAAATATTTTAATGTATACGTAAATATTAGAACATGTTCTAAACGTAATGTCAGTCAAGTGGCGTTTAAAATGCCAGAAAAATGTATTATTTAAAATGTTTGTGGAGGATAATAGTTCTAAATGAATATTTGAAACTGAAAATAATATTTTTTTATAATAATTGCGCAATCGTTTTCGTTATGTTATTAAAATGTCTAAGTCAAAGAAGTGTTTCTTCTGCTACTTTCCAACTAAAATGGTACCCCACTTCCAATACATTGAATTATTGTGATGAAACGAATAAAAACAAGCACACATAAACGCATAAAATTTATGTGGTTCATTCGTTGTAACGGATAGAAATGAGTATTCTTTTATTAGAGTTAAACAATAAGAGTACATCAATCGTAACTATCAGTTACATTATATACACGAAAAACGAAACAGTAATCCATACGAAATAAAAACCAGTATTAGGCACCTACGCCCAAAACTTATCTAGAGGTGTAAATGAGCCGAGTTTCTTGTGAGCTACTTGAACTCGACTCGTTAAAAGTCTGAAAAAAGCTCGAGTGAAATGAACACGAAATGAGCTCGAGCTTAAATTCGAGCTCATTTAATAAACAAGCTCGAGCTTTATTGGATTTGGGCTCGGCTCGTTTACACCTCTAACCTTATCCCTTTGAAATTCACTTTCAGGTTTTTTTTTCATTTCGCTAGGTTAGGGTGATACAACTCGTGCTAATAGTATTCGAGTCAAACATCTTTCAATATAGAAATAATATCATTTATGAATATAAACATATTCAGCTCTAACACTTTATATATATAAAGCAAATAATGAGTTTGTGCATATCTTGGACACGAATGCAACTCCGAAATCTCGAATGAGCTTAGTCATATTTTTCTTCGACAATAATTTCTTCCAAAATGTTCTTTAGATTTTTCATAATTTTCGAGTGTGTGAATATACTCACTGCCAAACTGAAACACCATATAGTTCTTGACTTCGAAAGTGATTTATCATATCTTATAGGTCATATAAAGAGTCGATATTTATTGGTAGGTCTTTCTTAAGACCGTGTAATATTTCTTACAGCTATGAGGATAGTTGCGCAGGTACGTTTGGTTTGTCAACTTTTTAAAATTTTCTAGCATCTTCAATTAAGGTCTCATTTTAATTCATGGATTTAAGATATGATTTATGGCAGTTGCAATGTATAAATCATCTCCCTTTGTAAATTAAATTATTTGATATCCCATTGCATTCTACTTTTATAAACCACCTACACTCACCCCATACATATATATCCGTCACCTTGCCCAACCGAACTTAAACCCACCCATCTTACTCCAACAATACATTCCACCCTCATCTTATTTTACCTTATTCTATCCAAGACATCATTTTTATCTAATTTTATCTTACCTTAGCTTACACAATCCCAAGCCGGTCAAGCCCGGCTATCCTACCCCATCTTGTCCACCTACCTTCACTCTCATCCCATTCTGTATTATCTTACTTTACCCATACACCCTATCCATTTTACCTACCTTGCCCTCACTACCAATGTCACCCTACCTACCCTAGTTAGACAAAATTGACATAAATAACCGTAAAAGCGAATGAAACTATTTATTATTTATTTTAACAAATTATTTATCATACAAAACAAATATTTGCAAAAGAAATAATAGAATGACCATTCTATCATATATATATTAGGGTCCTCCCATGGATTCGGAGGCCATGCACATATAATTACAAAGTAGACCATTAGAAAAGTTATAAATAGTAAATCGATCATTTTTAGATTGACTTTAATATGTGATTAACAATAAATTAAAACAATAATACATATTAAACAAAATTTGAATTGAATTTCATTGCAACTCATCCATTCACGACGTGTATGTGTCGAATGCAGAAAAAATTATGGGTCTGGGCTTTGATCATTTTGTGATTGTGAAGCCCTAAAAAATTGGGACCTTGTAGGGTCGAGTCGGCATCTCACACACCTTTAAAGACGGCCTTGATTTACACATTTCAAACTTTTTGACTGATTTATAAAACAAACGTGATTCAATAACATAAATATCCTATGAATACTGCAAATAAAGATACTGTAGAATGCAAATAATCAAAAGCAAATTCCAAAAAAAAAAAAGATATGCACCAAATATCTCCTTGAGGTTTTCTCAAACTCTATTAATGGAGATCGAGCTTATTTTTAGTTTGCTTCCTTCCTCACATCCCACAACTTTCTAAGGCTCCCTCAATATTGGTGTCAAATTAAGAATTGTAAAAATGTTAAATTTGTAATAGAAATTGGTGAAAAAGAATTACTGTTAAAGGATTATATTGAGAAAAACTAAGAATATTTTCATTTTTATGATTATGTTTATATATATATATATATATATATATATATATATATATATATATATATATATATATATATATATATATATATATATATATAATTGTTTAAATATATAAATTAAGAAATTTTGTCTTATTTGACTGGTTACGTGACGAGACGGTAAAATACCACCGCTAAAACAAAATAAATTAAGGCTTAATCAATAAAAAAAAAATAATAATAATAATAAAAATAAAGAAGAAGATAGTAGATTTTTTAATGTTAATATGGTGAAAATCCAAAAGCAGCCGGGGTGTGTGTGAGCGTAGGTGGACATTGTAAAACCGACGTCCACTTTAAGGACATATATAAACTAGTGTAATACCCGTGCGGTGCACAGGATCATGTTTTTTAGATTAGGTTATAAATAGAGAAAACTTTATATATAGAATCATAATAGTTTGAAACTAATTGCCATTGAATAATACAAAATTTTATTTGTCAAATGTTAAAATATTTATGTATTCATTATCATTTTTATTTGTTACGACGAATTATTTGTTTACTAAAAAAATCTTGTAATCAAATCAACCAACTAAAATTTTCATGTGTTCAAATAAAAGATCCTTATATTTTCTTATCATATGGATATTATGTATATAATTATTATAACTCTATAGTCATTGCCTCATTGGGATAGCTAAAAAGTACGATTTAAATCAACAAAGTAGTAAGTCTTTACAACGAACATTTTCGTATGATTTTTTAAATAATACCCAACTCTTTAAAACAATTTTGTAGGTTTCTAAAACAACTAAAAGAATTGAGTATTGTAAATACTGTAAGACGGCAAGTAATTAGTAAAAGTAAATATTATTAATGTTGACAAATCATATTGTGTTTAAAATAATTGGTTTAAATTTATGTTATTATGCTTAAATAATATTAAAATGTTTAAATTTGGTTAAAAACATATAGTAATATTTAAAACGATACATTTCTCATTAATAATATAATAGTACATTATTTTCACATGTATTCAAAAGTGATAATTAAAAAAGATTGCTAGGTATATATTAATTATTAGTTCAAACTTACGTAACCAAGCGTTCAAAATAAATTTTAATCCAATCCTTTAAATGAGTAATTCGGTTAGTCAACGTATATCTCGCAAGAAATAAAATGAACTTTATTTACATACATTTGCTTAGACTTGTGAACAACTTCTATACATCATTATTTAAATACAAATAAAAACATTACTTTTTAAAATATTGAATATGATTTTGTTCTAAAGATATACAGATGATAGAATTTTCTTGAAATGTTGTAAAATGTTATAAATTGTCGACATGGATTGGTAGCTTCTATTACTCCTTATCGTTTGGTTAGTAAAGTTACAAATTGCATGTAATATAATGAATTACAGAATTAATTTTTTTGAAATACCTACCTTGCTTGGATATCTGATTTGATCAATTCTTAGCCTGCATGATGATCTCGTATCTGTCAAGATTCAAGAAAAGATTATGAAAACAACATCAACATTTTACATTTGAATTTGAATCCAATAGTAATTTTCAGAATATTTACCTTTATCTTCCTGGTTTTTTCAAGCATTTTTCTCTTTATCTGACCACTTTAGTTTTTTCTGAGAAATATAATGTGTATAGTATGTCACGCACGTATCCATGGCTATTTATAGTTTCCACATTTAATCTGTATTTTTTTTTTTGCTCTAGTGGGCTTGCTTTATAGTTAACAACTGCAGTTTTTTAAGTTTAAATAAAATTTTATATATATTTCGTTTACTTGCCAAAGAAATTCTCTATTTACATTTTCATTAAATAGGTTTAAAATTTTATAATTGTTAAATAGCTGTAAAAACGTACATTTAGATATTCTTAGATGATCTAAAGTTATAAAAAGTAAAAACTTATATATGTTTTTAAAATCATTTTGGAAGTGTTTTTAACTTTTACACGGGTAAACTTTATCAGTATCACTTTTTTTTTGGTGGTGTGATTGGACCCCTAAAATCTCATTGGACCCCATGGATGTGTGTGGTGGTTGACCAAAAGATGTGTGTGGGGAAGGGGTTCAAAGAGTATAACCCCTTTTTTTTCATCTTTATTTTTTTTTTCAACATTTCAACATGTCTTATTATCTCTTCTTCCCACTCCTTATCAACATGTGGTATGCACATTGGTTTGCCTAAAAACTTACTTCTCCATCAATCTTGAAAAAGTGTATTTGCATTCTTATAGACTACAATTATAATCATTTTTGAAGTGTTAGCGAAACTATAAAAGGAAGTTAAATATGAAAAATTGTAATAGCACAAAATCAGGATAATTTACCTCTGGTTATGCTTTTACCTCATAAACAATGTCAATTTCTTTGCCAATGGTTTTTCTGGCATCGGATCTTCCAATATTGAAGTTTTAGGCTGTTGCTAAAAAAGGTGAATATCAGTGTACATCAAAGTATTGAAAGGTAAATAACCAACAATTGGGTTGGTGGCTTCGAAAATGCAAGCTGCATCAAAGAACATAAGGTAATTATACATAACACTAAACAGAATGTACATAAAATATTAAATTGTTGCTGTGAATTGAAACAAGAAAATGGATCCAGTGACCGGATTTATAAATTTCAATTACCTTGGTTTCCATTGGTGGGTTGTTTGTTTGAGAAGTTCTGTGAAAGAGGTTACTAATTTTTTAAAACAATAACATGAATGTGAACTTGCATTGTATTTTATAGGTGAGAAGCAAGTTGAAAAAAAAGTAGGAAGTTAATTTGTTTTTTTTATAAGTTTAGTGGGTGTTGTACAGTTGTGTTACCGGGATGGTTATCAAAATCGTCACGTGTTGAGTTGTCTTTTATACCCTTTAAGTTTTTGTATTAAAAGAAAGGTGCCAATGTGTGCTTAAGTAGTTTCTACATATGTAGCATTAGAGGTTGCAAACTAAACTCTAGGCTAGAAAAGTGGAGATCATGGCTACAAGGTAGTTTCTTATACATGGCACGATGGGTGGGACCATTTTTTAAGTCATATGATGCATTAGCTGACAGTATCGTATGCATGGACAGAAGTAAACCAATTAATACGGCCAAGATTGAAAGTTATAAATTTGGACGGCTGAGATTACCCAAGGAAAATGACATTCTCTCTCCTTCATGGGTAATATATAGGTAGAATTTATATATGAATAATATATACAACAGTTTTTGAATTTATAAAGCTTGGTGGAAAACTTTGGTTATCTTTTCTTTTAATTATGTATTGTCATTCAAATATTTAAGAAACATTAATATAGCTTATTCAAGCCTCTATTTGGTTTTTAAGGTTCACATAAATTTAGGTATTTATAAATAACTAGTTTACTAACCCATGTAACATATATGGATTTTTCAAAAAAAAAAATTATTTTTTTAAAATAGAAATTTATAAATAAACACACGAATATGAAACTTTTTGTAAAAAAAGTCTAATAAATATAGCATATATCTAGTTTGTCAAATGTTAAATTCAAGTAAAACATATATAACATTTCTCAATTTTAAATTTTTATGTGCTCGATTTAAATTTAAACATATAATTTGATCTAATTATTAATACAATAAGATCAATTATTAATTTTTAAAGAAAAAACCAAAATATCTAATTTATATCTAGTTTATAAAAAATAACTTAAACAATAATCTTTAAATTTTATAATCAGAAATTTTTATTTCACGATGGTCAATAGATGTCATGACGCAGAAATAAACACGCGTCTTCAAATTATAGACCACAAATTATATTTGATTTTTTTTAAGTAAAAAAATATTTGTAAAAGAAAAAAGTTTATATGTTCTAGTTTAAAAGTAAACATCAAATAACCTTTTCCATCATAATTTTTTAAAACCTAGTATTTGTGGATTAAAAATAAAAAAGAATTTTAAATAGATTTTATATTTCCTCATTAATATATATATATATATATATATATATATATATATATATATATATATATATATATATATATATATATAAAACAAGGTATGTGGTGCCTGTACGTTGTAACGGGATTTGTAAATATATCTATTTTTAATAATAGAATAAAAATAGAATGAAAATATAATAAAATAATATTATTGCAATTTATATATATTTTTAAAGAACTAATAACCAAAAATAGTAACAGGTTTTGTTATTTTTATTATTATTAGTAAATTATTTATTTTTATTATTAATAACATTGACTTATATATTTTTTTTCTTGTTTAAAGTAAATACTTTTTATTTTATTTTTTTTTAACAAAAATAGTAATTGATGAGGTGCACCAACAACTTTTCAATTATCAAACATAGTAATATTTTTTCATATTTTTTATCAATAACATCAACTTATCAAATTAAAACTCAATCTATTTTTATACTTTAAGTTTTGCTAAGATTTCATAAACTCTAAAATAAACCCAATTTTATGTTTAAAATTTTGTTACAAAATTTTATAATAAAATTTAGTTTTTAATTTTCTATTACTATTTATTTATTTAAAGTTTATTTAAATATATAATTACTATTTTTACTGACTAATTTTTTAATTTCATTAAATCTTTTATTTACATTTTTTATTTTTTCATAACTTTATCATTTTTCTAACATATATTATGATTATTTATTTATGATTATATCATATTTTATTATTTATTCATGAATCAATGAAAAAACCTACAAATCATTCCGATATTCATTTTTTCCAAACTGAAAAATTACGTATCATCCTTTTTGTAGTTTTTTTTAAACTAATAATATAAACCATTTCAGTTTTTAGTTTTTCCAATCCACATGTGTCATAGTTCTTTTTGTTTGAAAACATAAAACTCATAATGGGCCTCAGTATTTTTGTTCGAAAAAACTAAAGAACAATATGGTTATCGAAATGAGTCTTAGTTTTTTTTGTCATATTATATATATGTTACATGTTAATGAAAATATTAATAGATCATTTTAATCTTCGATCGTTCTTTAATAATTCTATTAGGAAATATACACAATACATTAGTCACATGTTATTTATATCCTAACCTTTTATGGATACATAAATTAAGGTTCATAAAAATGATACAAAGTATAAATTTGTAATGCTAAATTAAGAAAAAAAATATTATTTTTATTATTAAGTTTGTAATATAACCTGTTATATCATATTGTTAAAGTTAAAATGCTATAAACATATGAACTGTATATATTATTAAAGTTGACTAACGTAATATTATTATGTAAATTAAATTGTATTATGTATATATTATTAGCAAATATTACCTATTTAAAATATATATAAACTTGAATTAAAGTATACAAAAAGGAATGTAAATAGATTTTATTTTTATTTTTTATAAGCATTATTTATCTAGCTTTTGAAATACATATGAATAATAGTTATTTTTTTTATCACTTACATTTTTTAAATTTTAGTTTATATTTAAAACTATATTAAAGATAATTTTTTTCATGTAAAATATATATTAATTAATTTATAGAAAAGTTACAATATAATATTTATGACAAATTAATTATTGATAATCAAATGGTGCAATTTAGCAAACCTCCATTAGTTAATATATAATAAGGTGTATTTTAGCAAAAAGTTATGATATAATATTTATGATAACTTAATTATTGATAATCAAATGGTGCAATTTAGCAAACTTCTATTAATTAATATATTGAATGGTGTATTTTAGCAAAACTCACTTATGAATAGTAATTCATTAGTGAATAATGTATATATGTATAATGGATTGTATTTTTCTTTTTAAAGATCATAAATTATATTTATCTTTTTTATAATAATTAGTTGTATTTATTTTTTAGGGTGAAACATGAGATAACATGTGACATTTGATGTTCTCCTTTATTATAAATATAGATTTGAAGTTTATAAAGAGACTATATAATTTAATACTTTTCTTATAGTTTAGTTTCAGATTAATTAAAAGTTTTCATTTGAAATATAATTTTATTTTATTTAATATTCTATCATATGTTCAAATCTTTTTAATCAATATAACCTAAATTTTTTATTTTGTAAATATTATTTGAAGTTTATGGATAGAGTATATAATTTAAGTTTTTTTTTTTTAAAAAAAAAGTTAGATTTGGATTTGCTAGAAATTAAGAAATTTATAGATTAAGATGACAAATAACATTATTAGATGATGTCAAATAGTTAATAAAGTTAATTAATTATTATTATTTATAGATATTAGAAATAATGAAATGAATTTATCTTTTATTTTATTTTAAAAAATAAATTATAGTAATCTTTTCTAAAAAAACATGATGATGTGATGTGCTAATTTGTGTTCTGCTTTATTATATAAGATAGATAATAATATATAAAAGAAAATCAAAATTGACATGTATGTGTTGCTCTATTGAAACACAATATTATACGTACGTGTTTACCGTATTAAAAAATATTTTAGATGCTTATGTATCATATTTCATGTGATTATCAATATATATATGTGATCACAAATTATATTCAAATTTGAATGTAAATTAAAACATTATATTATCTACACTTGTTTAGGGATGAACATTTGGATCAAAAAGTTCGAAAATCGACCCGGACCAAACTGTTATTAATGAAATTGGTCCGGTTTCGGTTTCTTAAATCACTAATTTTGGTCTTCGGTTTCCCGGGTTCGGTCCACAGATTTTCGGTTTTTAACCCGGCCCAAACCGGAATTTAAACTTTATGTTATCAATTTTAAAGTTGATGTTACATTGTTATTTTTTGTACTCCATAAAGAAATAAAATTTCTAAATATTATTTCTAAATCATATAAAAAGTATATGTGATAGTTATTGAGCTCTTTCGTAAATATATAATCATGTAAAAGTCTTTTTAACGATGTAAAATTTTTTTTATAGAGATAAAATACACAGAACTTAATATAAGTAAGGTATGTTTGATGTTTTATTTTGTTAAAGATAATTGTGATAAGCTTCATAAATTCACAATAAGAAATAGTTGAGGAAGAAATATAAACAAAACACTAAAACATATATAAAACTTGTACCGGTTTCAACCGGTCCAAGAACAAAAAACGGACCGGACCAAACCCGTATTACAAACATTGGGCCGGTTTTCGGTATTCTTATTTTCCTAATTTCGGTTTTCGGTTTTCGTTTTTTTTTTTTTTCGTTTCGGACCAGTTTGGTCCAAGTGTTCATCCTATACTTGTCTATATATTTAATCAACAAATTATTTTATGTGTTACAAACTTATTAAAATACATTAAAATATATACATTACACAAAAATATTATTTGTCTGACAAGTAAAAGATGTTGTGTAAAAGAAATAAATACTATTAATATTTATATGTATTAAGTTTCAGTTTATATAAATTTTATGTAAATAATTTTTGTTGAAATTGTTTACATGATAAGTAGGTTTAATAACTTACTAAAAATGGGTTTTGGATAAAATAAAATTGAATGCGATAATTAAGATATGATGTGTATGGTTTTGTGTTTGTCAATTGATAATTTAAGGGGTAAAGTCATACAATAGTAACCAACTTTTGAAAATTTATCAATATGGTACGTCTACTTTTTTAAATATCGATATGGTACCTGTACTTCAATTTTTCATACCGATATTACCATATTTGTAATAGACCCCTGTTTTTTCATACAATTAAAACCTTGTTTCGTATGTAAAAACCAGGCTCTATTATGTAGAATGACCATATCGATACGGAAAATTAAAGTACATGTACCATATAGACAATTAAAAAAGTAGACGTACCATATCGATACATTTTTAAAAGTAGGTTGCTATTGTATGGCTTTACCCCATAATTTAATTATGACGTTTGCATTAAAAGTATGAAACATAATAAGTCAAATATGAGGGTTTGAGATTGCGTTTAGCTAACTTAATATAGTGACCATCACTCACATTTTGATTAGGTAACAAACGCATTTTAAAAAAAGGTGTACGTACGTGTATCATCTAATTAACTTTCCCTTTTATTAATTTGGATAAATTTTATGATCACATCATAATATCGTATCAAAAACAAGATGTTTACTGCCAATGAATTTGGAGAGAGAAAGTATGGATGATCTCATTAATTTGTGAAAGTCTAATCAATATATATGATCCATCGATCGAGGTTCACTTTTGACCATTTTAATCGATATTTAACTTTAACTATATATGTATAACATAAAGGAAAATTTACTTTAAAAAACTTTCAAATCGAATAATTTTAACGATTAAAATTTTTAATAATTTTTTTATTGTATAAAAATACTCACTAAAACTTATCAAAATAAGTTTTTTTTTAAAAAATTACTTGCAACGACATGATAAACCGTTGTAATGTACCGACCAACCATTTGTATCCGTCAAACATTCTCTCCATCGAACTTAGTTGCTTGTGTTTTATCATTCAAATCTACATTTCTGTTATTTTTTATTCAAATATGTATTTTTTTGTTCAAATTTGTATTTTCTTTGTTGAAATATACTTTTTCAGTGAAATTCTGGTGGCCACTGGTGACTTGTCGACAGTTGTCTATGACTTTCAATCGATGTAACCAATAATATCTCTATTCCATGAAATTTTACCGGTTTGAGTATTTTTTGTGCAATGAAATATGGTTAAAGTGTTTTTTTCTTATAAAGTGTCAAACTTGAAAGGTTTTTGCACAAACATCCCTAATACAAATTACATTAATTAACTAGCTAGTAAATTAAAAAAAATTAATACAAGTACGTAAAGCATTGTACTCGATCAGGTTGGTTCTTCTCACATGTATAATTACATGTTAGTTTCAACATATATGTTATTTGATTAATTATTTTTCACTGATATATATTTAATTTTCTTCGAGAGAGTACTACTCGTTATACAATGTACCAGAATGTACCATCTTTATAAAACTTTTTAAATTTTTGTTCATAAACATATTTCAATTATCATTATAAAGATGATATGTAAATTTCACATACATTCACATCTTCTGACTCTTTAAAAATGATGTGAACGTACATTTATGTGATGCATGATTTCATGTACTTAGAATGTGTGAATGTGTATGAAACTTATATATCATCTTTGTAATGTTAATTATAATGTTTATAAAAAAAATATTTTTAAGAGTGGTACCTTCTGGCGTGTTGTATAATGTAACAACCCAATTATTTAATATAATGAGTAATTAATGTTATTGTATTAAAATACGATACGGAATATTAATTAAGTCCAAAACAAATGAATGAATGTTGGTGTACGAATTTTTACGATATAAGTCTTAAATATGTAGAAAGGACTTTAAAAGAAATGCAAATAGTTCCAAGGTAGAAATGGTAAATATATGAAAGTGGTGGGTTGGAAAGAAAAAGAAGAAGAAGTCTCCTTCTTTTGACTTATAACCTACGCAGACACACACACTTTATGTGTGTGTGTTCATCTTTTTCAAAAACTCCAAATAGAGAGAAAAGAAAAGAGAAGAAGAAGAAGAAGAAGCCAAAAATCAGCCTTTTTGTTGGAAGCCTTGTCGTTTTGAAAGATCCAAGAGGTACCCACCTTTATTTATATAAATCTCTTACTTATTCTTTCTCCACCATCTTCATTTGAAGAAGATGAAAAACTCAAATGGGTTTTATGGATAATATGGAGAAATCTCTAGATCTTGAAGAATGATAATGAAATATAGTTAGAATCGTCATTTATGAGCATAATATTCAAGTTTTATGAAGTTTGATGGGTTTTAGCTCAAAAACCCGAAAATGGAGTTTTATGAACTCCCATGGATTTAAAAATGAATGAAATGGTGTTCTTGATGGTTAAAATGAGTTTAGAAAGGTATATATATACGTTTGGGAATGATTCCAAACCGTTTGTAATAAATATAAGAAGTTTTGATGGTTTTGAGCATTAAATACGTAAGGCAGAATGTGCAGACTGCACTTGAACTCGGCGAGTTCCCTGGTGAACTCGGCGAGTAGGCATTGATTTTTGAAAGAAAAGTTTCTAAGTTAAAGGATCCGGATGACTTGGGATCCGAATTCGGATGGGGTGGTCCGAAATTCGGATGTGGTTTGAACCGAGTTCGGACCGTGCTTCGGTTGGAAGGGATCCGAAATTCGGATGGTCCCTGACCCGAATCCGGATGGCTTGAGATTTGGTGTGACCCGAATTCGGATGGGAGAACTCGGCGAGTTCGGTCCTTTACTCGGCGAGTTCGACCCAGTGTTGGCCTGAAATTGTAATTTTAACTAGTCCTCGGGATCGTTTGTCATAATAACTTTTGTCACCAATTGTGAAGAAAAATTAGCCCAAAATAATTATGTAGATTGAGGCCGAAATTAATTAGATCTTACGACTAATATGTCCGAATCAAAGTTGAGAAATTGTAAGCGGTGAGACTTATAAATATTATATTATGAACCTACTTGTAGGGGTTTTGACGGGTTAAGTCGCGTGAAGACTATCACTCTTACCTTGACAATTATAACTCGGTTTTGAGGCCGAGAGCGTATTGTATATCACTGTGAGTTCTAGTATTAACGTATTTGCATGCATATCATGAATTGTATGTTACTGCTTTCGTATCATTATTGTCATTTTCATGTTTTGCCATCACATACATCATAATTATTGTTTATCACTCGGTTGATAAGTTGTTGATCGTTCGTTTGACCTCTCCGCCGAGACGGTAAGCCTGAGTGTGGTAACCCAGCGGAATCATAATGGTAAGCCTGAGTGTGGTAACCATTATTGCCTGTAAAACGATAAGCCTGTGGTGGTAATCGTATGGCATCATTGTAAACTGCATATCGATAAGCCTGTGGTGTGGTAATCGAGCAGTAGATTATAAACTCATTGTACGGTAAGCTTGTGCATGGTAACCGCAATGTGGTAGCTTATAGCCATTAGTTGGCCTCCAAAATTGTTAGTCGAATTCATGGCATTGCATGACATCATTCATATATCGCATGGTACTTTAATCTAGAATCTCACTAAACAACTTTGTTGTTTACCCGATAGTTGTTATTTCTTTTCAGGATCTGTTAAGGGCAAAGGCCCGGCTGGCCCGAGTTGTTAAATATCGTTTGGAGCTCAGATAGGAGCTCAATATTTTGTGGATAATTGGGGCGGGAGTAGCAGACTTCCATTTTTGGACTTACGCGAATTAGTTACTGTTTATTAATTCGTTTGTAACTAAATTGATAACTTAATCTTGTAACCCCAGTTACATTGCTCCGTGATTTCCGACACTCTGTTGTGTCTCATGCAAAGTGTTTGGAATCACGTTGAGGATTATTAATTGCAAAAGTTATAATTTGATCGTATTTCCGCAAGTACTCTGTATAAATTAACGTATAATAGTATCGAAATACTCGTATTAGTTGTATGGGTGTTTCAATTTGTATCAGAGCTGGAGCTCATAGACAGAGTATAGTCGACGATACTCTACTCTGAGCACGGTTTCAGATGCTGTTATTGACCCACCTAGGCGGCAATATTATAACAATTACAATTGACATTTGGCCTAGGATGGGATAATATTGGGTAGACTTTTAAGATTATGACTTGACGTAAGCATAATTATATATATATATACATATACATACAAATAAATTTCATGTGCACACTTTGGTGTGAAAGAAGTGTGAACCGACCTGTAACTGTTGGTTGCAGACAATGTCGGATAACCAGTCGAATCGCGTTCTACACCAGGAGGTAGAACATTCAAATGATGGGGGAGGCAGGGATCAGTCTCCAGATTATGAAAATGAATCCAGTTTCCGTACTGGTGGAGGGTCCAGAGAGGACAAATGATGCAGATGATGGCTCAGATGCTGGAGCAAAATCGCCAGCAGAATGAACTAATGACCCAACTACTTGCTTCCCAGAACGTTCAGGGAAAGAAAAATAATGCTGAGGGGGAGCAAGCAAGTAACGATAATACGGAAGGCGCCGGAAGTGGAAGTAGGGCAGAACGGCCCAAGAAAGATAAGGAACGGAAGCACGGCTCCTCTAAGTCAAAAAGAGGAATGTCGTATAAGAACTTCATTGGTTGTCGTCCTCCAGCGTTCAATGGACGAGCAACTACTGTGGAGGCCTTGGACTGGATCAAGGCAATTGAGAAGTTATTCCGAGTCATCGATGTCAATGATGAGAAAAAGGTGCAGTACGCAACTGCACAATTTGTTGGTCCCGCTTTAACTTGGTGGGATTCCGAAGCGGAGATTTTGGGCTTAGACGCCGTGGCTAAGATGACCTGGGAAGAATTCAAAACCAGGTTTGACAAGCATTTCTGTCCGGCTGTTGCGGTACAGAAGATAAAAAGAGACTTCCTGACATTTCAGCAAGGAGAGCTATCAGTGGACGATTATCTGATCGAGTTTAACTCGAAGGCGATGTTTGTAGGGTCAGTGATTGCTGATGAAAAGCAAAAGACTGATTACTTTGTGGAAGGACTGCGAAGTGAGATTCGCGAAATGGTGACTGTTCGCGCAGTGGAATCGTTCGAAAAAGCTGTGGAGTATGCGCGACTCCGAGAGTATGAATTGTTCCGTAGGGAATAAGAGGCGGCTGGATCAAAGAAAGCGAAGGTTGAGTCTTCGTCGGGGACGTTTAAGCAACCCCAGCAATCATTTTCGAAGAACGTGGACTCCCGTTCACGTTCCCAATCGTCAAGGCACTCAAAGAAGCCTGCTAGCTCCAACAACACTCAGTTCAAATCTCAGTTTTCCAATTCGGTGCCTACGTGTAACCGTTGCGGGAAACTTCATCGTGGGGAATGTTTGTCCCCTATTGTTTGCCATGGATGTGGGGAAGAGGGACACATACGTCCTGCGTGCCCCAAAAAAAGTGATGCATGCTACGAATGTGGCCAGGTGGGCCACCTCGCTCGGAATTGCCCGAAGAAGAGATTGACGGCATCGGAAAGTAAAGGCTCAGTTGCAAAGCCTAGTTTTGTTGGTGGTTCCTCCCAATCAAAAGGGAATCCACCCAAGCCTCAAGCCAGGGTTTATCAGATTACAGCTGCTGAGGCGCAGGATATGCCGGATGTCGTAACCGGTACTTTTCTCCTAAATTCTTTACCTGCTGTAGTATTGTTCGATTCTGGTGCAAGTGTGTCTTTTATTTCCAAAGCATTTGCACGAAAGTTAGATATTATACCTTCTTTAATGCCTTTTCCCTTATCTGTTGATGTGGCAAGCGAAAAATCGGTCAGTGCCACCCAAATATACTACGATTGTGTGCTGACCCTAGACGGACATAATTTTGATATTGACCTTGTCCCCATAGACACCAAAGAATTTGATGTAATAGCTGGCATGGATTGGTTGGCCAATAACCTTGCCACTATTGCTTGTGCTAATAGAATCGTTCGTTTGTTCACGCCGGAAGGCGAAGAAATCTTTGTGTATGGGGATAGACGTAAAAGGGAAGCCGCAGTGATTTCGGTGGCTAAGGCTCGGAAAAGTTTAGGTAAAGGTTGTCAATGCTTCTTGGCTTGTGTGTTAAATACTAAGAAAGAAGGGAAAAACCTCAAGGATGTACCAGTGGTAAATGAATATCCCGACGTGTTCCCTGATGACTTACCGGGATTACCACCGGATCGATCCGTAGAGTTTCGGATTGAATTAGTGCCGGGAGCTGCACCAATTGCGCGTGCCCCGTATCGTTTAGCACCTTCGGAAATGAAGGAAATGATGGCACAACTGGAGGAATTATTAGAGAAAGGGTTCATTCAGCCGAGTACCTCGCCTTGGGGTGCTCCGGTTTTATTCGTGCGTAAGAAAGACGGAACCTTGCGAATGTGCATAGATTATAGAGAACTGAATAAGGTGACTATAAAGATTAAGTATCCTTTGCCTCGTATTGATGATTTGTTCGATCAACTACAAGGAGCTGCTTATTTCTCGAAAATAGACCTTCGTTCAGGTTATCATCAACTTAAGGTACGTGAAGAAGATGTGCCAAAAACGGCTTTTCGGACCCGATATGGACACTATGAGTTCTTAGTGATGCCTTTTGGGCTCACTAATGCTCCTGCAGCTTTTATGGACTTAATGAATCGGGTGTGCCGTCCAATGCTTGACAAGTCGGTCATAGTGTTTATCGACGATATTTTAGTGTATTCCAAGACGGAGGAGGATCATGCAGTTCATCTGAGACAATTGCTCGAACTTCTTCGAGGAGAACAGTTGTATGCCAAATTCTCCAAGTGCGAGTTTTGGCTACGACAAGTGCAATTTTTAGGGCATGTTATATCTTGTGAGGGTGTTTCTGTGGATCCCTCCAAGATCGAGGCCATTAAAAGTTGGGAAGCGCCGAGAAATGTTGCTGAAATTCGTAGCTTCCTTGGATTGGCCGGCTATTATCGACGATTCATCCAAGATTTCTCTAAAATAGTCGTCCCACTCACTTCATTGACTCGTAAGAATGCGAAGTTTGTGTGGGAAAAGCCACAGATTGAGGCGTTTCAAATTTTGAAGAGTCGGTTGACTGACGCTCCTGTGCTTGCGTTGCCGGAAGGAAACGAAGATTTTGCCGTTTATAGCGATGCCTCGATAAATGGATTGGGTTGTGTGCTAATGCAACGAGGAAAAGTGATAGCATATGCATCAAGACAGCTAAAGGATTATGAAAAGAGTCGTCCGACTCATGATTTGGAATTAGATGCTGTCACGTTTGCGTTAAAAATCTGGCGACATTATCTGTACGGCACTAAATGCCAGTTGTTTACTGATCATAAGAGCCTGAGGCATATCTTTGATCAGAAGGAATTAAATATGCGACAGAGACGCGCTGTGGAGTTGATTAAGGATTATGACTGTGAAATCCTTTATCACCCTGGAAAAGCCAATGTAGTGGCTGATGCTTTAAGCCGAAAGAGATACCCGGAAGCGACTTGCTATGCGCTAACGCATGTAGTTGTGAGTTCCTCTATCCTTGACGACATACGGAAGTGGCAAATCGAGGGTCTTAAAGAGGAAAATATTAAGTCTGAGAGAATGGTTGGTCAGAGTGGACTGTTAACTGAAGGTATCAATGGTCTGAAAATGTTTAGAAATCGCATTTGGGTACCGAAGATTGGTGATGTGCGCAAAACAATTTTAGAAGATGGTCATAATTCGAAGTTCTCAATTCACCCCGGGAGTTCAAAAATGTATCAGGATTTGAAATCCGAGTATTGGTGGCCCGGAATGAAGCGAGACGTTGGTAATCATGTCGAACGGTGTCTGACTTGCTTGCGAGTCAAGGCCGAACATCAAAAACCATCTGGAAATTTACAACCCCTTGAGATACCCGAATGGAAGTGGGACCACATCACGATGGATTTTGTGGTAAAGCTTCCGAAGACCCAAAGACAACATGATGCTATATGGGTTATTGTGGATCGACTGACGAAATCTGCACACTTCTTGCCGATACGAGAAAATTTTCCTTTGGAAAGGTTGGCGCGTATGTATATCGATGAGATTATTGTACGCCATGGAATTCCAAAGTCTATTGTTTCGGATCGTGACTCGAGGTTTACTTCGAGATTTTGGCAAAGTATGCAAGATCAGTTGGGGACGCGTGTTAATTTGAGTACGGCATTTCGTCCCCAGACCGACGGCCAGACCGAGCGCACTAATCAAACAATGGAAGATATGTTGCGTGCGTGCGTGATCGAGCTTGGCGGAAATTGGGATACGCACCTACCGCTAGTGGAATTTGCCTACAACAATAGTTATCATTCTTCGATAAAGATGGCTCCGTATGAGTCATTGTATGGCCGAAAGTGTCGAACTCCGACGTGTTGGCGAGAAGCAGGCGAGAAACCGTTAGCGGGTCCCGAATTGCTTCAAGAGACGCATGATAAGATCCAGATTATTCGTGAGCGGATCAAAGCTGCCCAAGATCGACAGAAAGCATATTCGGACAAACGTCATAAAGATATTGAGTTTGCAGTGGGAGATTCAGTGATGCTGAAGGTATCTCCGTGGAAGGGAATTATGAGATTCGGAAAGCGAGGAAAGTTAAGTCCTCGATATGTTGGACCGTTTCCTATTACCGAGCGTGTCGGTGCTCAAGCTTATAAGTTAGATTTGCCCGCTGAGTTGGCAGGAATTCATAACACCTTTCACGTTAGCTATTTGAAGCGAAGTCCGATAAATCCTGCAGTGACCGTTCCTTTGGATGATGTGAAAATCGATGAGCGGCTACGTTATGTCGAAGAACCGGAAAAGATTATCGGCGACAAAGTAATTAACCTAAGGAATAAGGAGATCGAGATGGTGCTCGTTTGTTGGAAGCACCACCGTGGATCTCTGATGACTTGGGAAGCAAAGGCTGAAATGATGGCCAAATACCCCGCTCTATTTGAAAGAACTTGATTCCGTGGGCGGAATCCTTTTAAGAGGGGAGGAATTGTAACAACCCAATTATTTAATATAATGAGTAATTAATGTTATTGTATTAAAATACGATACGGAATATTAATTAAGTCCAAAAACAAATGAATGAATGTTGGTGTACGAATTTTTACGATATAAGTCTTAAATATGTAGAAATGACTTTAAAAGAAATGCAAATAGTTCCAAGGTAGAAATGGTAAATATATGAAAGTGGTGGGTTGGAAAGAAAAAGAAGAAGAAGTCTCCTTCTTTTGACTTATAACCTACGCAGACACACACACTTTATGTGTGTGTGTTCATCTTTTCCAAAAACTCCAAATAGAGAGAAAAGAAAAGAGAAGAAGAAGAAGAAGAAGCCAAAAATCAGCCTTTTTGTTGGAAGCCTTGTCGTTTTGAAAGATCCAAGAGGTACCCACCTTTATTTATATAAATCTCTTACTTATTCTTTCTCCACCATCTTCATTTGAAGAAGATGAAAAACTCAAATGGGTTTTATGGATAATATGGAGAAATCTCTAGATCTTGAAGAATGATAATGAAATATAGTTAGAATCGTCATTTATGAGCATAATATTCAAGTTTTATGAAGTTTGATGGGTTTTAGCTCAAAAACCCGAAAATGGAGTTTTATGAACTCCCATGGATTTAAAAATGAATGAAATGGTGTTCTTGATGGTTAAAATGAGTTTAGAAAGGTATATATATACGTTTGGGAATGATTCCAAACCGTTTGTAATAAATATAAGAAGTTTTGATGGTTTTGAGCATTAAATCCGTAAGGCAGAATGTGCAGACTGCACTTGAACTCGGCGAGTTCCCTGGTGAACTCGGCGAGTAGGCATTGATTTTTGAAAGAAAAGTTTCTAAGTTAAAGGATCCGGATGACTTGGGATCCGAATTCGGATGGGGTGGTCCGAAATTCGGATGTGGTTTGAACCGAGTTCGGACCGTGCTTCGGTTGGAAGGGATCCGAAATTCGGATGGTCCCTGACCCGAATCCGGATGGCTTGAGATTTGGTGTGACCCGAATTCGGATGGGAGAACTCGGCGAGTTCGGTCCTTTACTCGGCGAGTTCGACCCAGTGTTGGCCTGAAATTGTAATTTTTAACTAGTCCTCGGGATCGTTTGTCATAATAACTTTTGTCACCAATTGTGAAGAAAAATTAGCCCAAAATAATTATGTAGATTGAGGCCGAAATTAATTAGATCTTACGACTAATATTCCAAATCAAAGTTGAGAAATTGTAAGCGGTGAGACTTATAAATATTATATTATGAACCTACTTGTAGGGGTTTTGACGGGTTAAGTCGCGTGAAGACTATCACTCTTACCTTGACAATTATAACTCGGTTTTGAGGCCGAGAGCGTATTGTATATCACTGTGAGTTCTAGTATTAACGTATTTGCATGCATATCATGAATTGTATGTTACTGCTTTCGTATCATTATTGTCATTTTCATGCTTTGCCATCACATACATCATAATTATTGTTTATCACTCGGTTGATAAGTTGTTGATCGTTCGTTTGACCTCTCCGCCGAGACGGTAAGCCTGAGTGTGGTAACCCAGCGGAATCATAATGGTAAGCCTGAGTGTGGTAACCATTATTGCCTGTAAAACGATAAGCCTGTGGTGGTAATCGTATGGCATCATTGTAAACTGCATATCGATAAGCCTGTGGTGTGGTAATCGAGCAGTAGATTGTAAACCCATTGTACGGTAAGCTTGTGTATGGTAACCGCAATGTGGTAGCTTATAGCCATTAGTTGGCCTCCAAAATTGTTAGTCGAATTCATGGCATTGCATGGCATCATTCATATATCGCATGGTACTTTAATCTAGAATCTCACTAAACAACTTTGTTGTTTACCCGATAGTTGTTATTTCTTTTCAGGATCTGTTAAGGGCAAAGGCCCGGCTGGCCCGAGTTGTTAAATATCGTTTGGAGCTCGGATAGGAGCTCAATATTTTGTGGATAATTGGGGCGGGAGTAGCAGACTTCCATTTTTGGACTTACGCGAATTAGTTACTGTTTATTAATTCGTTTGTAACTAAATTGATAACTTAATCTTGTAACCCCAGTTACATTGCTCCGTGATTTCCGACACTCTGTTGTGTCTCATGCAAAGTGTTTGGAATCACGTTGAGGATTATTAATTGCAAAAGTTATAATTTGATCGTATTTCCGCAAGTACTCTGTATAAATTAACGTATAATAGTATCGAAATACTCGTATTAGTTGTATGGGTGTTTCATATAACGTGTGGTACTCACTTGAACCTATACATATATACATACATATATATATATATATATATATATATATATATATATATATATATATACACATATATATATATAGAGGGAGGTTCAATTGAGAACTTTTATGCATCGAGGTACAAAAGAACCCATATCAACCATTAGATCAAAAAATTGTATGGATTAGATTAATGGCAAAATGGTAAATAGTTGGACAATTTTATGCAACTTGTGCATTATAGGAACAAACAAGGAAGGACATTTTAGGGAATGTGCATACCTCATTAAATTTAATATTTCAACAAATAATCAAATAATAAATGCCAAATAAATTCAATTGATACATTTCCAAATTTAACAAAAATTACACAAATTCAAAAATAGATGATGGATATCGATGCATTTCATCGTTAATCTTGTTTATCTATGCATCATGTTAGAAAAAGACGCAAAAAAAAAAATACAAAAATTCATTTATGCATCGTGTTCAACTTGTTCATCATTCTTTTATGCATCGTGTTTGTCGTTCATATTATTCATTGAGCTATGCATCATGTTCAACTTGTTCATCATTCATCTATGCATCGTCATTGTTCATCGTCCATTTATGCGTCATCATTTTTCGTTGTTCATCGTTCATCATCCATCTATGCATTGTCATTGTTCATCATCCATCTATGCATTATCATTATTAATCGTTCATCATCCATCTATGCATCATGTTCTTCATAATTATCATCAGTTACCTCTCTTGTTCATGTTCATCATCATCGTTGTTCATCGTTATTCTTCGTCTTCAAATCATCATCACTAAGAAAATCATGAAGAACACGATTAGAGAGAGAGAGAGAGAGAGAGAGAGAGAGAGAGAGAGAGAGAGAGAAATGAGGAGGAAAATGAGGAATGTAGTTAATATGAGATTTTAATTCAAAATGTAACTCCTAATTATCATTTAATGATTTTTAGAAATAAATTAATTATCATGTCTTTAGTTTTCCCTAAATGCCCTTTGTGCACCCTTGGTGGATTATCCGATGCACAAAAGTGCCTCGAGGTGCCCCGATGCATAAAAGTTCTCAATTGAACCTCAATATATATATATATATATATATATATATATATATATATATATATATATATATATAGCATATACTTTGTATGAATGTATTGTCGTGTGTGTGTGATGTTGTGTGTGTGTGTGTGTCGTGGTGTGTGTGTGTGTGTGTGTGTATATATATATATATATATATATATATATATAGAGAGAGAGAGAGAGAGAGAGAGAGATGAGTTCCATTGAGTCCCATAATAAATGTACATGTTCATTATAATAAAATGTTTTGTTTTATAGAAAAATATAATATACACATGTTTAAAAGTGAATTAAAATTGATAGTTCACATCATTTAAAGTTAGAACAATAAAATATTTTTATATCATGCAAATGTATAATATTTAAATAATATGTACATGTGAACTGATAATATATTTTTAAACATGTGCATATTGTTTTTTTTAATAATATATAACATTTTTATCGTAATAAACTTCAAATTATGTAAATTGATCAATAGTAATGCACTTTTGAACAATTTTGTATTACCCTTTTGATGAAATATAAAATTTTATCGTAATGAACATGTACATTTAATGTGGACTCCATGCCTTTACTCTAATATGAGACTCCATGTTACTTGAGTATATGTATACATACATACATATTATATACACACAGACATACATACATATAAACACTACAATAACAAACATAGCCATTTTACAGAAATATGAAGATCTAATCCGAGTTTTTTGCCTAACCATAATGGTTTGATATTTTATTTTTCCAAAACATAGTACTTTTATATTTAATTAACAAAAGTTGATAATTTTTTGAAATCTTCATTTTTATGTTGTTTCTTCAAATTTTATAGTATAGAAATAGCAAATTACACAAATGGTCCCTACAATAATTTTATTTGGTCAACCATTTAAGAAAATTAATTTTATTCTTTAAATTTGTTTCATTTCAAGTAAATATTTATATAGTATTATTTTTTTACTCATGCACACAAATATACATGAGATAGATCTTGTTTTCGGTTTAGTTTATAATTAAATCAAATATATTAAATTTATGTACGTTTTGTCCGTGAAAACTATGTGTGTTTTTAAAACAATTAATTTATATATTTTATTTAACTGGATTTGTGAAAAAAAAAAAACATTGTCATTCTATCTTTAAATGTTCCTCGAACTTAAAAAGTTTTATGAAAGATTATCGAGACCATTATTTAATCAAATTTAAATCCCATAACGTTTAACTGTTAATTTGAGAACATTATTTCAATACGTTTGAATCCATTAAGATTATCTTCCGTAAATTGTGTTTTGTTCATTAGGATTCATTTTAAGTATTTAGTATTTATTTTGTTTGTTAATTAGGATTTAATATATATATATATATGTATATATATATATATATATATATAGGGGTGGGTTCAATGGAAAACCACTATGCACGTGAAAACCATGGAAAGCTACGCAAACCGTCCGATTTGGTGCATTTAATGAAAAATGCGGTGGCATGATCGTAAATAAGGTGATGCATCACACGGGATTTTGATGCATCACGCGGGAAATTTGATGCATCACGCGGGATTTTGATGCATCACGCGGGGAATTTGATGCATTTGTAGTGGTGCAGTGCGGTTTTCACAAGTTTTCAGGTGCATTGTGGTTTTCCATTGAACCTCCCTCTATATATATATATATATATATATATATATATATATATATATATATATATATATATATATATATATATATATATATATATATATATATATATATATATATATATATATAGATTAAGGTTCAAAAAGGTGCCTCTCGAAATCAAGTGCACCCGAAGGTACCAACCTTAAAAAACATTTTTTTTAACTTTTTTTCTCATAACCATGTTTAAATTTAATGTTATACACATGATATATGAATTTCACATGCATTCACACTTTCTGTGTCCTTAAAAATTATGTGAATGCTCAATGCATATTTATGTGAATGGTCATTTCACACCATGTGTGAATGGTGTGAATGACCATTCACACGATCTTTTTTTACCATTCACAAGATTTATGATGTTGCTCCTTTTGAAAAAAAATCTTATAATGTTGTCTTATACATGTCTATTAAAAAAAATATATGTGAATGAACATTCACATTAGGGTACGCTGGAATCTCATAGGTACGCTGATGAACCTGATTCTATATATATACATATACATATATACACACACACACACACACACATATATATATATATAGACACACACACACACACATATATATATATATACATATACATACATGCATATATATATATATATATATATATATATATATATATATATATATATATATATATATATATATATATATATATATATATAGGGGTGGGTTCAATGGAAAACCACTATGCACGTGAAAACCATGGAAACATATGCATACCGCCCGATTTGGTGCATTTCATGAAAAACGCGATGACATGATCGTAAATAAGGTGATGCATCACGGAGGATTTTGATGCAACACGCGGGAATTTTGATGCATCACGCGGGTAATTTGATACAATTGTAGTGGTGCAGTGCGGTTTTCATAAGTTTTCAGGTGCATTGTGGTTTTCCATTGAACGTCCCTCTCTCTCTCTCTATATATATATATATATATGTATATATATATATATATGTATATATATATATATATATATATATATATATATATATATATATATATATATATATATATATATATATATATATATATATATATATATATATATATATATATATATATATATAGATTGAGGTTCAATTGAGAACTTTTGTGCATCGGGGCACCTCGAGGCACTTTTGTGCATCAGATAATCTAATAAGGGTGCACAAAGGACATTCTGGGAAATTTAAATATATGAAATTAATTAATTTTTAAAAATTATTAAATGATAATTATGAGTTAATTTAGGAATTAAAATTCCACATTAACAACCTTCCCCATTATCCTCCCTATTTCTCTCTCTCTCTCTCTCTCTCATTCTTTTGATTAATATATGGATTTTATGATGAAGAGATGCATTTTGGAAGATATGAATGTTTGTTGGAATGATGAACGATTAATGTTTGAATGAACGATGCATCACGTTAAATTAAGGTGCATTTTGGATTTTTGATTAAGAGATGCATTTTGGAAGGTACAAATTTATGTTGGAATGATGAACGATTCATGTTTGAATTAACGATGCATCACGTTAAATTAAGGTTTTTGGATGAACGATGCATCACGTTAAATACGAAGTTGATGAACATGAAAATAATGGATGAAGATTATGAACACAAAGAATGAACAACAATGATGCATCAGAATCTTTATTTTTTAATTTGAATTTGTATTATTTTTGGAAATGTAATAATTAAATGAGGATCGCATAATTCCTGTTTTACCCCTCCGCATATTTCATTATGTGCACTTGATGCATAAAACTTTCTATTTAATTACCATTTTGCCATTTGATCTAAACCACACATCCTTTTCATCCAAGGGACATTGGAGGTTCTTTTGTGCCTCGATGCACAAAAGTTCTCAATGGAACCTCCCTCTATATATATATATATATATATATATATATATATATATATATATATATATATATATATATATATATATATATATATATATATATATATATATATATATATATATATATATATGGTTGGGTTCCGGTAACAACCCTTAAATTCTGTGAGAACATGAAAACCACTCTAGAATGCACAAATTTGTAAATCAAATACACAAATTTGTAAATTAAATTTATAACTTAAAATTTTTAGTGGTCTTTAATATTAATAAATATGATAATCTAACATTAAAATTATTTTTAAAACTTAAATTCATTAAATTATAAACTAAATGCACAAATCTGAACGTTAAATTAATGCACAACTTTTGTCAAATGCATAAATTCGTACATAAAGTAAAAAAATATATCATTAGATTTGTAATAAAATAAAGTTAATAAAGTTAATATTTTTAAAAAGTTAACAAAATATATCATTTTTAGGGACTATACGTGCAATTTACTCTTTCTCAAATATGAAATTTGAAAACAAAAAATAAAGATTAAATGTTATGGTTTGGTAAATAATTCGATCTAATCAATGTGCTTTATTAATGTGATGGCTTAAGCGGCTAACTTTGTTGTTTTTCGATACAACCATTCTACATAATTCGTTGCTTTTGGTTATCTTCTCGCAACCAAAAACAATAAATTACTTTGATAAATAAATGAGCACATATGATTGAAATTGATTATAACATTTCCTTCATATTTTAGTATTTCTAATCTTTTTAAACGACAAATAAACCAATAAGTTTAGCCCATTTGTTATACAAATAATGTTATGTAAACGAGAGGTTGCAGGTTCGACTCCTCTTAAAGACAAGTTGAAATTTAGGTGGTGAATGTAAGTTCTGAGGTCCACACTTGGGTTATAAGGGGTAGATTAAGAGTAGGAGGAGACGAGTTTGCCGTTAAAAAAATGAGAAATAAAATTTTATTTAGTATAAAACAAACAATCAAGGAATTATAAAGAGCCAAAAAGAAACACCAACACCCTAAGCTAGAAACAAAACTAGGAAAACAAGAATCTTAAAACTAGAAAATGCACCTCAATACCAAAACTAGATACGAGACCCCTATATATAACCAGAACAAGATAGAACCTAGATCAAGATTCGCACATACCCAGTCCCATGCAACCTATAAATATACACCTAACAAAACATAACTTTAAAAAATATATTTTTTGGATCTTATTTCGTACATTTTTTTTATCACATTGGTATCCATTTGAAGCTATATATTATTATTATTATTGTTATTATACTTTTAAGTTATAATTAGTCTATTCCCCATTTAAATTTACGTGTTGTTTGTTTTTTGTTAGAAGATCTTCGAACCTCTAATGTCTGCGAACTCGAAGACGTGGGAAGACGTTTTATATAAAAGTGCGTTTGTTTTTTTGCGTTTGCCCACATCTGCAGACGTCTTCCCGCGTCTGCGGACGTCTTCCGCATCGTCTGCGGATGTCTTCCGGCGTCCGCGAACGTCTTCCGCGTCTGCGGGTGTCTTTGGACGTCTGCAGACCTTTAGCCCACCTCTTCTGACTGCAGATTTCTACAGCTAAGTTCGCAGACCGCAGACATCAACCTCTTAAAAAACAAACAACACCTTAACGTAAGAACTACAAAAATGCATAAAACAATATTTTATTAAACATCATAGAAACAATTAATTTAGCTAGAAAATATTTATGACAATCGTCAAAAAATAGTAACAAAAATAACTACTTTTTTTTTTTTTAAATTTTACCAATAACAATATTAGATTAAAGTTAACCAAAGAAACATAATCCACTTGAGTTATGGTTAAGAACACATTGAAGATGAAGAATTAAAACCATAACTAAAAAGAGAGAAAATCTAGCAAAACCCAAGAGGACAAAGTGTTCTTGAGAAGACAAAAGGAGAGAGGAGAGATAACAAAAACTGATCGTTTCCAACAAGAGCACAAAAATCGTTCACAGGAGAAGACAAAAGAGATTAGGGAGAACGAATCGTTTCTACCAAGAACACAAAATTATACACCATAACACAAAAATCGTTCATCAAGAACACAAAAATCTAGTGGTTCCTGATTGTCTCCATCGATGTCGGTGGCTACATGATTTCTAGATCGTCTTCGTCGAAGGACATCTATTCTTATCACTCGATCATATTGAATCTAGTGGCTACACAAAATTGATGTTCAGCCTCGTGTGTATCTCAATGTTCGTCTCTCGATCTGTTATGAACGTACAAACCTAGCTTGATGTACGTATCTCGAACAAACCCTAAACATCAGCCTTGATTTCACCAAATTAACTAGAGTTCTTCACAATCTTTGATTTCAAATATGTTAAATCTACAACTTGTATATTGATCTGTAACGAATAGGCCCTAAGTATGAATGATTTTTTTTCTCTATTTGATTTCTGCTTGTTCTTCAATTTCAACCAATAGACTATGAATGCATTCATGATTTGTTCAGACCTGTAGGTTCTAAATTTTTTTTAGTTGCTTTTAATTCTTTATCTTCAAAGTGTTCTTTGCATATAACTCAAGGGGATTTTATTTGTTGGTTAAAATTTTAACCTATGACCGTTGTTAAAAATATATATAAAGATATTGTATGTTTGGTGATAAAAAAGTAGTGGTGACTTGCAAAACAGTAAAAATTATAAAAAAATATGTTACTAATAATAAAAATTAAATAATATAATTATCAACTATAAAAACTTAAAATATTGTTACTATTCTTAGACACTTGGTCCAAATTTTAATAGACGACTTTCATATAAACATTTAATCTACAAAAATTTTATATACAAAATTTTTGTTTGAACGATACAAAATGCTTATCACATGTTCAAAAATTAATATTTTCTCTTAGGACAGAATTTGATGGAAAAAATGTAAATAAAAATTAAGTGTAAAATCAAATATTTTTTAAAAAGAAATAATACCTAAAAAAATTAGGGGAAGTGGGGCAAAAAAAAAACTTTTCATTTGAAAAAATGGAAAGATAGGAAGAAGTTTCGAACTTGTCTTCTTTTTGTCTTATCTTTAATTCCATTTTCTCTCTAGATTTGGTAAAACAATTAAGCAACCAGCCTTACACAATACAGAAGATCGAATGACTCAACTTAATTTCTACAACCAACTAGTGTAGAACGATGCAATCTAAGGTAAAACCTTAATGAATTGTTAAAACAAATAACCAACTTTAATTTCTTCAAATATGCAATTAAACTATTGAATTATTTTTTATCCTCAAAAAAGACAAGTTCCTTACAACTTTATTCAGGGTAACATCACCGGTGATTTGCAAGTATGTTAGAGTTTAGTTATTATAAAAAAGGTAAAAAAGTTTAATTTTATACGACTCTAATCGAACTATAATTAAATTAAGGTCCATACCGAAATACCAGATGGACTTCTGTCAAACTACCTAAGCTTTTATAGCGAAACACAATATATCCAACTAACAACCAATAAAAGTAATGCCAATTATAACGTTGATATGTTTAAGTTAATTTTGTAATGATTATATAAGCTTAAACGTGACGCTATCACATAATTCTTTTTAGAAGCAAGCCATCATGTTGTAATTAATAATATAGATGAAATATTATAAAACAAATGATTTGATTAGACATAACAAAGCTTAATGTGTTGGTGGTATTTTAATCACGGGATAATCACTGAATTACCTTATTTTAAAGGTTGTATGTATAAAATTATCTAAAAAAATGTTGCTACTACCAAATTAATTATGATTTGCGTGACTTGCTTATTGTGACCATCCTGATTAAGTAAGAAATGGAATTAAATGACCAAAAGATTTAATTACGTAAGCGGTCATATAAGAAAATAAAGTATTTAATTCAGATGTGATATAAATTGACTTTATAATCTTTGCGTGTGACATAAATAGATTTTATATGTGATTTTGTATCTTCCGTCACAACGTTTCTAAAATAAAAAAGACAAAAAAATTGATAATATTTCATAGGCATAAAAAACAATGTTGAGAATTCACGTACAAAGAGAATGCCAAATTGTAGTTTGATTGCTGGCATTATTCCGTTGGTGTATAGTGGTTAATTAACTGTTATTTTGTAAGTAGTATGTGGATTCATTAGGAAAGTTAAAAGAGCCAAAAGGTCAACATGGATGAAAGAAACGTTAGTCCTATGATGATATGCTTCAAAATTCAACATTTCGTTAATAATTATAAGTGACTTTTGGAATCACATTCCCTACCTAACAGTCCACATTCAGCAAGAGCAGCCTCTTATTTATCATACTTTTCAAAAAACACTACATCTTTAAATTAATAAAAACCATATCTATAAATAAATACTATTAAACAAGTAACTAAAATGGAAAGAGGAGATTATTTCTTGAAGCAGCCGTTGGCGGTTTGTTTTGGTTTATATGGAAAGTAAGGAATGGTTTGGTCTTCAATAGTAGAAGCTTTGATCCATCACAGGTGATTGATGATTTTCAGGCGTCACTGTTTGCTTGGGTAAAATATAGGGGGAAATGTGATAGTGTCTCTTGGTCTTTGTGGAGCTGTAATCCTTTATTATCTTTCTGATTTTGTACTTCCGTCTAGCATCTTGCTTGAATTTTTATTATTCATAATATTTCTTGGATTTCTAGTCTTGGGTGATGGCATTACCGAAGCTCTAGTCTAGTTGTCCGTTTGGCTGTTCAAAAAAAAAAAAAAAAAATGCCACTTGTTATCTTATTATGTTATCTCTTGTCCTATTCTTTAAATGACATGTGTATTTTGCATGCTTACATCTTTTTAAATATAATTAACCTAATTTAATAATTAAATAAAAATATCTAACTACTTACAAGATTTCACCTAAATCTTCTACATCCTTTGATTTGAAGTGATGATTTCTATTCTCCTATTGTATTAATCTATACTATATAAAATAAGAAACTACTTGGAGTTTCTGGACCATTGGATGGAAAGAAATCAATGGTCCAGATTAATGACAACTCATAATTAGTTATGAAATGTCTCTTATACCCTTAATTAAAATCAATAATTATACCTAATTACCTATGCCATTTTTTTAATTCATTTTCCAAATTTACTACCTTAACTTAATTACATTAAATTTTGATTTTAATTTTTCATTAATGAATTAATATTAAATTAATATTTACCTAAAATAAATATGTGTCATTATTATCCTTAATGATCATAGTTAAACTCAAATGTAAAAATTGGATTTATATGTAGAAGTGTAGTAAATAAAGTTAAAATTTTTTGTTAATTATTTTGCTAACAAGATTTAAAATTTAATTAATAAAACTTCAATTGTGAATATGATAAATTTTGATCGTTGATTTTCAGATATTCCATTTTTATATTTTATCATTTTCAAAATATATACACATTCACATAATTGAAGTTTTTTGTTTCTTACATTGATATTTCATATTTAAAGTTAAAAAAAAATTAAAAACACATATTATCTGTTTTTAATAATACCACATAATAATATTTTTTTTATTTAATATCAAACAACTAAGTATTTTTTTATCTTTAATTAAACTAGCTTTCAATTTTTTTATTTTAATTATAAATAAATTTATAATAATTTATTAAAATATAAAAAATATGTATATTCTAAATCAACCCATGTAATACATGGGTTGATTAACCTATATATTATAATAAAACAAAACAATTCATGTCATATGTCACTTCTACAATACAAGAAAATTTTATTTTATTTACCTCTTTTTCCAAATTTAACACCTTAACTTAATTGCATTAAATTTTGACTTTATTTTTTTCATTAATTAATTAGTAATAAATTAGATTTTGTAACATTTAAAATTAATGCTTACCTAAAATAAATATCTATCATTATTATCCATAATAATCATAATTAGATCCAAATGTAAAAATTTGAATTAGTTGTGAAAATTATTATTATTATGTATAATAAAGGAAAACAGAAAATGTCACGTGTCACCTCTACGTTCATCAAAAAGATAATTACAACTTATAAAAAATAAAAGATAAATACAATTTAATATTTTTAAAAAAAGATAAATATACTCTATTTTTTAATCTGTAAATAATAAAAAATAAACACAATTATTATTTTTGTATGTTTTTTTTACTCATATACATTTTATATAAATAAATTTAATTAAAAATATCCACGTAATATGTGAGTTATAAACTAGTTACATTTTAAAATGTAGAGCAAGATTTCACATGAAAAATATATTATAAAACTATTTATTCAATAAATAGTATTATAATTTCTCAATAACTTTAATTATATATGTTTTTGATGTAAATCTATGTATTATAATAAAAAAGTAAATAGATGACGTTGTCGTGTAACTAGCTTGCCACTTGGCAAAGCCTCTTCCTGACATGTATAATTTTTTTTTTTATAATTATAAGATTTTTATTTTCAAAATCACATGTTTAGTAATTATTGTAAACAAACATTTATATAAATAGTAAATATTTTTTTAGTAATTATAATAAAAATAACTCTATGTGCAGAATATTATATTAAGATAAAAGATTAATTATTTTCAACATTTTAAATGCATGATAGTTTAATTTTAAACCTAAATTTTAAATTGCTATATAACAATAGTTTATGATTAATAAATATATTATTTTGCATCTATTTAAAAGAGTTAATATTTGTATGTTTTAGGTTTTTATTCATATAAATTTTATATAACAATTGTATATTTAATCAGCGTACTACGTGAGTATATAAACTAGTACATATATGATATAGATTTCATCTTCTTCTTCTATTTTTTAAGATTAGTAAGAATTACTAACACTATTGAATGCCTCAAGGTGAAGCACGAGCACAAGATACACGTAATTAAATCAAACTAACAGGATCTTACAAATTTAACACATTCCATGGGCTACTAATCCACACATTTCTGTCTCAATTCTTCTTCTTTTTACACCTACTAGCAATCCTACCCAATTGTTAAATAGAAGGAAATAAGTCAGTCTTCTCCCAACAACTTGTCAATTTCCTACGCCTCCGAAAACAAAATTTTATTTTTCCATACCCAAAACATCACATTGCGCGATATATCTCGAAAATTCGACGTCGAATCCAGCAGCCTCTCTCGGAGCCATACATCACCTTCCATCTATCAGCAAGCATGCAGTCTTTTTTTTCTTCCTACAGAAATACCATCCTGTGAAAACCACCCCTTACGGGGTAGTTCTCACCAGTCTAGGTCCCACATCATGCAATACGTTATCAACCATAACTAAGATAGAGTAATTAATTGCGGAATTAAAAATTACAGTACAAAATATTAGGATTTAAGTTTAATACAGTTACGGTTTTCAAATTAAACATATAAAGGGCACAAGTCTAATCTAATTAATATCATCATATTATCAAAATAAATCTACCCAGATCACCATAATATCGTCATCCAATTAGTACCAAAATGGGGTCGCTGAGTAGAGGTCTATGAAACTTCTGTCTTGAGCGTGTAAGACCTAAGAACTAGGTCCGGCAGGTGACTTTCCTTTGCCTTTTCCTGTAAAAAAAAAAATATGAAGTAGCAACCATAAGCAACGCTTAGTGAGTTATAGATATTCAGATTGAACATGCATAGATCCGATTGAGATATATTGTTGCTGATAGATTTATTGACATTCATTTATCAGCTGGATTGAGACCTGTGCACACCATGGATGGGTGTTGCCCAGTGAATCATGATAGCTATTTGATTATCTTTTCATATTGCATTTAATATTGCTTCACACTTTGCTTTATGATTCATTGCTATCATGACTCCTAAGACATATGCTTACATCATTGATCAGACATTTGATAGAATTGATTCAGCTTGACTAGCCCTTATGGTCTATTGTTCTAGACCCGGCTATTTCACCAGTTCCTATGAACTTGGTAATGACCTCCGATGTTCCGCCATATTGACTTACTGGTAGCTAGCCCAGTATGTGGCTGATCCCCACGATTTAAGCGTGAGTGTGGCTTGAACATCATCCGATCTTATGATACTATATCTCAATCATGAGGGCTGTAGCGGCAGCCAAGACATATCACGCTAAGATTTATGACTCCGCTTGACACGCATGTTGATATTGAAAATCTATAAACTCACTAAGCGTTGCTTATGGTTGCTACCTAGATGATTGATTTATATGTATTGCTTCAGTTTGAGACCAAGTATACTTACGTAATACTTGATTCACTCAAACTAGTGCTCTGATACCATCCTGTGAAAACCACCCCTTACGGGGTAGTTCTCACCAGTCTAGGTCCCACATCATGCAATACGTTATCAACCATAACTAAGATAGAATGTACAGACTATTAGGATGGGAAAAAGGGTACATAGATCTAAGTCTATAAACTGATAGTTAATTGATTTTAATTTTTCAGTAGAAGATGTCAGGATCAGGATCAGGTGATATTCCCAGCAACATGAATCCACAACAGATGTTTGAAATGATGCAACAACTTCTAGCCCAACACTCAGAACAACAAAACAAAATAATGCAAGATCAGTTTCAGGCCAGAGATGAGGCCGAAGCTAAAAGACGTGAAGAAAAGAAAAATAAGAGAAAAGAAAAGCAAGTCCAGACTAATGAATCTGATTCTGATAAATCTAATCCAGAAACCCAAATAGCTCAGCCAAAAGGCTGCAAGTTTAAAGATTTCAAAGCTAGCGGTGCTTTGAATTTTGAAGGAACAGTTAATCCGATTCAGGCGATGGATTGGATTAGTCATACCGAAGAGATCTTTAGAATCTCTGACTGTTTAGACTCGAAGAAAGTGAGTTATGCGTCTGCACTAATTGTGGGAGCTGCCCGTGCATGGTGGAAAACTCAGCGAAGTATCTATGGTGAGGAAGTGATTCAGACTCTAGAATGGAACCAATTTCTCGACATGTTCAACGCAAAGTACTGTCCAGTCGATCAACAAGATAAGATGGAAGTCCAATTGATGCAGCTGACTCAGGGGACAGAGACTGTTGATGAATACGAGCACGAATTCTCAAGACTTTGCGGCTACTCTTCCTATCAAGTAGCTACCGAGGAAAGAAAGATGAATAGATTTCGTGTAGGACTTAATCCAAGATACAGGCATCCGATGAGCGCTATCAAATATAAGAGTTATCTGGAAATGGTAGAAGCAGCAAGACAGATCGAGCGAGGATACTTAGAGTACGGCGATCAGCTTTATGCTCCGTCTACTAACCCGATGAATCCGTCTCCTCCAAAGAAACAGCGGTTTGGCAGATTTTTCAAGCCAAATAAGTCGCAATCTCAGCAAACCCATCAGCATAGTTCACAACAGAAAGCACAAGCTTATTCCCTAACGAATGAACCACGATTCTGCAAGAGATGCAGAAGATCACACATGGGGTTGTGCAATCCAGAAGACGTTACTTGCTTCGCGTGCAATATGATCGGTCATAGTAGTGAAGAATGTCCACAGCAGGGACGTGGATGTGCGAAATGCGGTAAGAGAGGGCACTTCATGTATCAGTGTCGTAGCGGACCACGTTATCAGCCACAGTCATCAGCTGGAGGGCCGACAGTTAAAAGTTCTGCTGCAACACCAACTGCAAGGACACGTGCGTTCCAAATAACGGCTGAAGAGGCGAGAGAAACACCTGACGTAGTCACCGGTACGTTTCTGTTAAATACGATACCTGCTCGTGTGCTATTTGATTCTGGCGCTAGTCGTTCTTTTATATCCACATCTTTTGCACAAAGGCTACATAAGTCTCCGTCAAAGCTTCCTGTTGTACTTGACATTGAGACAACCAGTAACAGTTATGTTATGGCTGATTCTGTTTACCGTAATTGTACTCTGCTTGTTGATAATATCGTGTTCAACCTGGACCTTATCCCGATTCCGTTAAAAGAATTTGACGTCATCATCGGCATGGATTGGCTAATGAACAACGAGGCTACAATTATCTGCAACCGGCGAGTCATCAGAATCAAGTCTTCAGACGGCCGATTATTGGAGATCAAGGGCGAGAAGAGGAAAGGTGCACATTGTTTCATGTCTATAGAAAAGGCTCACAAATACTTGTCTAAAGGTCACGACTCTTACCTTTGTTATGCTCTATCTGAGTCCAGCTCTGATACCATCCTGTGAAAACCACCCCTTACGGGGTAGTTCTCACCAGTCTAGGTCTCACATCATGCAATACGTTATCAACCATAACTAAGATAGAGTAATTAATTGCGGAATTAAAAATTACAGTACAAAATATTAGGATTTAAGTTTAATACAGTTACGGTTTTCAAATTAAACATATAAAGGGCACAAGTCTAATCTAATTAATATCATCATATTATCAAAATAAATCTACCCAGATCACCATAATATCGTCATCCAATTAGTACCAAAATGGGGTCGCTGAGTAGAGGTCTATGAAACTTCTGTCTTGAGCGTGTAAGACCTAAGAACTAGGTCCGGCAGGTGACTTTCCTTTGCCTTTTCCTGTAAAAAAAAATATGAAGTAGCAACCATAAGCAACGCTTAGTGAGTTTATAGATTTTCAATATCAACATGCGTGTCAAGCGGAGTCATAAATCTTAGCGTGATATGTCTTGGCTGCCGCTACAGCCCTCATGATTGAGATATAGTATCATAAGATCGGATGATGTTCAAGCCACACTCACGCTTAAATCGTGGGGATCAGCCACATACTGGGCTAGCTACCAGTAAGTCAATATGGCGGAACATCGGAGGTCATTACCAAGTTCATAAGAACTGGTGAAATAGCCGGGTCTAGAACAATAGACCATAAGGGCTAGTCAAGCTGAATCAATTCTATCAAATGTCTGATCAATGATGTAAGCATATGTCTTAGGAGTCATGATAGCAATGAATCATAAAGCAAAGTGTGAAGCAATATTAAATGCAATATGAAAAGATAATCAAATAGCTATCATGATTCACTGGGCAACACCCATCCATGGTGTGCACAGGTCTCAATCCAGCTGATAAATGAATGTCAATAAATCTATCAGCAACAATATATCTCAATCGGATCTATGCATGTTCAATCTGAATATCTATAACTCACTGGTCTGGGTCTTGGTCAAACAGATATATGAATCTGCCACCTGAGTTATCTCAGGATTTTATCTTTGTCAATCTGTAATCTGTAAATCAATTCTCTGACCCGCTTTAAATCTTTTAAATTCTTTGTCTTTCCGTTCAGAATTTCACTGAACCTGTCCAGAATTATATCACATAAATCTCATATCAATATCATCATCATTGTCAGGAATTTTCCTTTGGCGTGTTTAATTTACGAAGCTGAAATATGCATTCCATTAATTGGTTTTTATTGGCATACAATGGATTCGAAGAATCAATTTTTGGACTGCCAGGATCAGCTTCCTGATGTTAGTATCTTGGATGAACCAATGAACCCATTCCTCAACTGTCCACTCATATAGGCTTTTGATTATCATTTTGTCATGCTTGCGTTTTCTGAAGTAAAGTGGGTTCTGAATTTGTGGGAATTCATCTTAATGATAATATAATTAGATCGTCTTCTAATAGGGTTGATATATATGATCTTTACGGAAAAATACATGGAAACCATTATTATTTAAAAATATAAATATTATTTTTAATAAAACGAAGATTCAATGAATTAAACAATAATTAAAAAAAAAAACAAAACACAACTAACATTCAAATCTATAATAGAATGCAATAATAGAGTAACACAAACCGACAAGTCGCTTGCTTTTCGAACTCTTTTCAAATCCAAGGTTTTAATTGGAAAATTTATTAACAGCAAAGTAAGTTGTCATCAACGGTAATCTTAATTATCCTTTATTTTTCACCCTCCATTGCCTGCAAACTTCAACAATGCATGATCATATATGATTCATGAGATTACGTCCTCCCACATGTGGATATAGCCTCGATTCTTAATTTTTTACCTTTTAATTAACATATATAATTATTTTAAATACATGAATACATAAAATATTTTTTATATTAAATTATATTAACTTTCGAGCTTAATTAGTAGCGTATCTACCGTTATATAATTATTAGTAGCGTATCTAGCTAGGATTAAGATAATATCTTGTATGCTTTCCCTAGCGCTTGCTTTTGGTTTCATGTTGTGTTTAATTATGCTTTTTACATTCAAGAGATTTGTATCATTTAATTTAGGATTTATTTTATGAATGCTTATAAATTAATGTTAGAATAACAGCTAGATTAAATATTTAGCTAGGTTGGAGAACCATAATCAATTATGATGCTATGTTGGATCATCAGATAGATGCATTTACGTGTCCCTTAAGGCGATCATTGATGCTTGACTACTTAATTATATAGCATGAATATATTAAATAAGCTTGGTGATCGATTAGAAACCAATCATGTGTTCTTAATTAGCAGTCAATCAATGCATGATTAATTGGTTTGGCCGGTAATAGTCGTGTGTAGAGAACAATATATGATATTGGTGAACCAAAACGTTCGTATAGTACAAGTCGTTGAGGCATGCATGCCAAGATATGATCAAGTGTGTTTGTTCGAGTTGCTCATCAGATGGAAGAACCTAGAGTTTCATTGACGTTTAATTGATGCTAGCTCTTGTGGTGTAAAAAGTATATTATGTTACCAATTAAGCTTCTAATTAGAAGGCAGTACGTACTATGTATTCGTAGCTAGGATCAAATGAAAAACTAAATATATATTGAGAAGTATGAGAAACACTATGATTCAATTTTTAATATATTGATTTGTCATTTTTTACATTATTAATTAGTTTTTGAATTTATCATTTTTTGATAAATATATTGATTTGTCATCTTTAATATATTCAGTTTTTAATATATTGATTTGTCATTTTTTGTATATTCAAATTTCAATTTTTAATATATATCGCTTTAAATGAATTAACAATTCATTACTTTTTTACATTATTAATTAGTTTTTGAATTTATAAATCATGAATCACAAATTCAAAAATAAGTGAATCGGTGTACAAAATTATTGAATCAATGTATAAAATTAATTAATCATAATTTTTCTCACACTTCTCTTTCTCTCTCTCTCTCTCTCTCTCTCTCTCTCTCTCTCTCCACACACACACACACACATTTTTTCATCTTTATAAGACACGAAACATAAATTTTATAAGACACACATTTTTTACCTTTTAAATTCGTGTCAACACGAATTTGTAAAACCTATATACGGAAAACTCATGTGTATATGTGTCGTGTTTGTCGTGTCGTGTACCAAATTGTCATGTCTCGTTTTTAGGGTATCTATTGTACTATGTTTACTATATATATATAGTACTAGTTGACAATATAACACATTACAATTATGACTGCCCTTTTCATTATTATACTTGCACCAATGTTAATTTATGCATTCTTAGCTAAGAAGAAATATGATAAATATAGGTAAGCAATAAAATGTGCCAATTGCGTAAAAATACATTAATTGGTAAGTGCATGACCGACATGCTGAAGCTAGCTAGGACATGTTAGACTATAGAGTTAGCCATTTTTAGGTGTTTTGGTCGAGAGATGGGGCATATATATGTAAAGAGATATAAATATCGTCGAAGCCGAAGTTCTAGAAGGTCGGGTTCGTACAAAGAAAGTATTGGCCCATGTTATGGAAACGTACCCGGCCTCGAACACAAAACACTGAACATTTCAAATGACTTCAGAAGAGTCGAGGGAGGTGATTGGTGTTACGGTGATAGCATATATGCATGTTTCATATAAACTCCCATAAATCTTGGACATGTTTTATATATATATGATTCGAGTTAAAATTATTTTTTCTTTTTTTTTTTTATCTTGATAACAACTTATTAGACTTAATCTAAAAAAATCTGGTCAGTCCATTTGAAATAAGCTTTGTTTGATAATGACTTATTAAAATCAGAACTCAAATTCGGTCAGTCCAATTAATAAGCCAAGAGACCCTATGTGTTCCCCATTCAGACCACTTATTTTCCAATATTACCCCCTTTTATCTTTTCCAATAAAATTTCTCTAGTCAGCATTACTTAATCCAGACAGCTCTCTAAATCCAGACAACACTTAATGAAAAATGTAATCAAACAGCCATAGAGCTTACGAGGTCTTATTGGTGGAAATACAAACAATAATTGGGTGTACGTAAGTTAGAAAAGTATATATTTGACGGATGCTGGTTGCATGATAGCAATCGATGGCAACAACTTTTGTGGTTAGGCTTTTGCAGTTTTGATGCTTATTTTTACAATATTTTTGATCTTCAGTTAGCTAATTTCAATATATGTTTTTAAATAAACTGATTATAATATTATCAAATATAATATTTTTTTAAATTAAATACTATAAGTTAGTATATCATTAAAATTTCATAAAAAATTGTTGTTTTTTTATTCAATTTTATAATATCGATCTCAATTAACTAACTATTTCATTCTTCAATTATATCACAAAAGTAAACATTACAAAATAGTAACTTATCTTTGAAAGGGTGTATTAGAAATTTAAACCTTTTTGAATTAAATAATTAATTTTGAACACACTACTTTGATAATTATGTTGGCTAATTACCAGTTATATCAGTCAAAAATTAATACACCATTTAAAAAAAGTTTAAATAACTTTGGAACTTAAACATCTTACTTATTTATTTAGTTTAAGGTTATTATTTTAAATGTTGAATATTTATTTTAATTATTTCAATGATAAAGTTTATTATTTTGTATTATTATCATTATTATTAGTATTATTATTTCAATAATATAAAATAGTTATAAATGAAAAAAAAATCATAACAATAATAAATACATAATATGATTGCATAATAATAAAAAATATCAATAAGTAATAAAATTTATCTTCAACTTAATATAAACAAATCTGTAATAAGTATAGTAAATTTTTATAAATAAATAATTAACAAAGTATTAAATCAGAAAATATACCAATCCAAAACTTTATTTATTAATCGTTAGTTTTTGAAATTTTAATTACTACACTTAATTGACTATATTATTAAAACATTTTTAAAAATTATTAGCTTTTTACACCATAACAAATACAAGTTAGACGTGCTGATTAGAATAACTTTTTAGGGGGTTTAATTATCAAATTTCATTAAATTATATAATTAAGAAACAGTAGCTATCTATTATTTTTGTCGGAGAGCAAATGTGATTAACTCAACCATTGGATCATGAGTCCACAATTAAAAAGAACTGTAAGAAAAATTATAAAGTTTTTTAAAAATATATAACATACATTATATTATTATAAATAATTATAAAAAAATTATAAATTTGTTGGCTTTGGTGTGCCTATTTGATAGTTTATTCGTAACATCCGGATTAAATTGGCCCTATATTTACTTCAAAAAAAATATTATTTAAAACAACTGATTTTTACATTAAAAAAAAATGTACGTATTGATTGTGTTATCAGATGAAACATATAATATTGCATTTAATAAAGACATTCTTGTTTAGAAAAAAAATTAACGGGAACTTAACTATCAATTTGTTAAATAAATAATTTTAACAAAAACTTATAGCGACCATAACAAGTCTTAAGAACTAGCTAGTTTGTGAATGCCACCCACTTTATGATTTAGCTGACGATATCATAAACGAAGATAAAATATTTTATAAAAGAAAATGGCATCTTGCAGTTGCTAATATTATTGATTATCAATATTGGATAATTACTTTTTACAGTATATTGTTATAAAACTCACGATAATTAATACACATTTGTATATATATACTGAGTAGTATCCTTATTTTTCATAAATGGATAGATGTGTTTATGGTCTTTCTACGAGTTACGACTTAATTTGAAGACAAGTAGATCGATGCATGTGTAAATATACAAAGAAAGATCGATCCAAATGTTACCCCACACTAGGTCGAATAATTATTCCTTAGCAAGTAGGTAGCTAGTTTTCACATGGTTGTGTCGACACAAAACTCGATTGAGAGCTACCTAGCTCGAGTACATATATGCATACATCAACATTCCATAATCTATAAACAGCTTCGTTGTTTTTGTTCTCTTTCATTTGTCACTTTCCATTTTTATTTATTAACTACTTACAATAGCCATGGCCACCGACACACAATATATATATAATTAATTTTTATTTCGATCAGTTCTACGTACGTACTTTAATTTTTCTTATGAAGATTTATATATTAAGTACGTTAATCGCATGAAATTAACACCTGCTTAACCATAACCAAATTAACGTTAACGAAGAGAAAAGACAACAGCCGGCACCGTCCACGTAGAGTGGTTCAACACTCAAACGATCGATCAAACCTATTCCACGAAAGAAACAAGTTGATGAACATGTCAATAAACACAATATATATCATATGAATCCAACGGCGATCCAATCCTTGTCAAAGTTTTTATTTGATGAATTTACTAAATTTTGAATTGGACACCTCTTATTCGATTTATTAAACAACAATTACACATTAAAATTTTAAAACTTAATTTCAACCTGATTAAAGTTGAAACTGAATATTTTAGTATTTTTAATTTAGCCTGATGATAACAAATAATTAATTATCATAATTAGTGAAATAACCTATGTCGGGATGTACAACGAATCGATTTTTATGTTTCTTCAATTTAAAAATCTATAACCAGGTTTGAAATTCAAACCAAATTCAGTTCAGTAAACCAAATAAAGTAACAAACCAATCTCAATTTAAAATAAAAGCTGTACGATTAAAATTAAAAAAGAAAAAAACTATATGATTATATTAATTCTAGCGTGCTTCGATTTTAGAAAATACACTGAAGCTCATTGTGGTTGGTGTTTTATTAAGCATTTCATCAATTGGTCATTTAAAAAAATCATTTTGTCTTTAGTTGTTTATAGTTATTATTAATATTTTGTTTTTATTATTAATATAACTATTGAATAATAAACTAATCTAAAAAAATTAAAATATCATGTATTTTAAGTTAATGTAAAAATCATAAAAATGAGTCATAAAATATTTATAAAGACATAAATAATAATTATTACTAACTAAAAACTTAAACGTAACATTTTGAGGTCTTTTCTGAATCATTAAATAAATTAATTTTATTAATTACTCATTTTTAATATTTTTACATTAAATATTTTTGTTGATGACTAAAATATCTATAAAAACATATACATTATTAATATTATCATTTTTGGTATTTAAAAACTAATTAAGAACAAAACAATTTTTTAACTTCACGCTTTTTTTTTGAATTTTTGTAAAAAAAATTGAATGTTTTCATGAACAATAAAATAAACTTAAACTTTTCAAAAACTTTCGACATTTTTTAAAACTTTTTCATAAACGTGTAAAAAATGTTATATAGAATATAAACCTGAAGAATATAAAGTTTTTAAAAGATAATTAGAAAGGTAAATCACCTCATTAATAATCTTCCACATATCTGTTCCCCCCCCCCCCCCTCTCTCTCCCTCTCTCTTTCTCTCTCTCTCTCTTGGCCGATCACCACCACTGGCGACCAACCACCGTCCACTTGTTCTCTCACGGCCACAATCCTTTTCATGCATGTTGCTGTTGTGCATCGATGAAGAACACGAATGATGAAAAACACCTCTATCTCATCTCTCTTTCTCGGCTGATCACCACCATTGGCCACCGCCACTGTCCACCACCACCATCATCTACAAAAAAGATGGTTATGAAAAGATGAAGATGGTAGAGAAAACGAAGATGACGATGATGAACACGTTGGAACAATATCATAATTAACCATAACAAAAATTTTATGCTTTGAATTGCTTATTTTATTTTTCACAAATATTTAACTTCTCATAAGAACCCCCTCCCCGGCTATAAGATTAAATTTAGGTTCCATCCCAAGTATTAAAAGTCGAAAAAAAAACTAGCATATTTGTCATACTTTTAGTGTCACTTATGAAACACTTTTAAAAGTAGTGACACAAAAATTCTGTCACAAAAATACTTGAGGCCTATATCCACATACATTTTTAGTCACTATATATTTATAACCACTCTTTTTGTTGTGTAGGTAAAATTTTTTGACACTGCCTATAGACACTTTTTTGACTTTTAGTGACATTTTTCGTATGTCACTAAATGACATTTTGTTTGTAGTGTTACCGGTGTTGGTAAATTATGAAACTCCAGAATTATTAATGTATAAATGCAAGAAAATTTTCATGCCTTTATACATGTGGAAACAATATTTGAAAGATTTAAAAAAAAAAATTACACTATTAAAAGTCTAAATTTTCATACTTGAAAATGTGGAATTAAGCCAATTTAGTCATGCTTTTAAATTCAAATTTTTAATCAATTTGGACACAAATTTAAGTCAAAAGGATATAAAAATAATTTGTTACGACATATTTCGTTGTGCATGCTCGTATTCTATATACCTTTAGGTGTTTACATATTTCAAAATAAATGTAGACAACTACGACATTTTTTAGTGGATCAATACCTTTTGGTTTGGTTCTCGTTCAAATAACTTTATCGGTTTAGCCCAGTCCAACTTTGGATCCTTGAACGTCCATGAATATAATTATATTTGTAAGTACAAAAGGTAAATATAATTTTTTTTTTCCCAATTTCAATGCTTAACTTAAATTAGCCTCTTAAACTCTATAAAACAATGAAACTTTTATTTTAATACAAACCCAATTTGTATATGAAAAGACAAATCCAAATTTTGAAAAGCTTTTAAATAATTCATGTCAAACATGGCTTGTAAATAAAGATACAACATATTTGTGTTAATATTTTAAAGCTAAGATTACTATTTTTAGTTTTTTTACTTCTTTTTAATTTTCTTTTTGTTATGAATCATTTGGGTTGTTTGTGATAATGTTATGTTAATAAATGGTATTTATTTTGAAAATTTGGAATTACTTAATAGTTGTTTCATAAATATATGTATATGTTAACCTTAAAAACTATCTCCCAAGAAACACCCATGTCATATTAGTAGCGTAGCCGAAATTTCATTCAAGGATGAGTCAATTTCAAAACAAGTACTGAACAACAAAATATGTAAAACTACAAACTTTGGTTACTTAAAGTTTGTTCCTTAAAGAGTTTAATTTATATATATGAGGATGCAACACTTTCTTACATCTAAAAATATCTTTTAAATAAACATATTAAAAAATAAACAATATTAAGACTTCATATATAATCTATGGTTTAATCAAGTGTTAAGCTTTAGTAAATAACATATATACATGAATAATATATAAAGTAACTGTAGAAAGCAAACGATGGTAAAAGATATTTCATAATAAAAAATCAGTTAAGTAATTAAATCAGAAAAAAATAAAAAAAAAATTAATATGATTTATTCAATATTAATCCAAAATGATTATCAAGGTAAAATTTTCACTATAATAAATTAATTTAATTTTCTAATATATTCGCACACATAAAAGTGTATAGCAAGTTAGAAATTGTTACAAAAGGTATTTCTACTATCATGAACATCTTTCGACCGATAACTACAAATCAAACATCATACTTAAATTTAAAAAAAAAATGGATATAAGGATAAATACATCAATTAAATTACCACACCTCCACTTATGAATAAATTTGAAAGTAGCTAGAACTAAAAAAACATTTCATCATTCGTTTTACAACTAATTTTATAATAACAACTAGTTTATTTACCCGTATAATATATAAATATGTTTGAATAATAACATTTTTAATCAATTACAAAATTTTGAATAATTGTAGAATTTGTTAATAAATGATACAAACTATAAATATTACGAAGGAGATGTTACTCAATATTTATTTAAACATTATGGATTATAGAATGAAAAAATGTTACTAAAATAAATTTAGAAACCTCCAAATAATGAATGGAAAAATCATAGTAAAATCTTTAGTTTCATTTATAATTAAGGGTTAAGGTCTTACAATAGCAACCAACTTTTGAATATGTATCGATATGGTACGTCTACTTTTTTAATTGTCTATATGGTACATGTACTTCATTTTTCTGTATCGATATGGTCAATCTACATAATAGAACCCGGTTTTTACATACGAAACAGGGTTCTAATGATATGAAAAACAGGGGTCTATTACAAATATGGTCATATCGGTATGAAAAGTTGAAGTACATGTACAATGTCGACATTTAAAAAAGTAGACGTACCATATTGGTAAATTTTCAAAAGTAGGTTACTATTGTATGGCTTTACCCCTATAATTAATGACAATACATAATTGAGATATAATGGACATTAGCTTTATTAATAATCAATATCAACCCCTAAAATTAAGAATTTTCATTTGCAAATATCATATATTAACCATTGAAAGTATATCTATTAACCCAAAATTGGTAATAGAATCCCTTAAACATAATAACTGTAAATGAATTGGAATTAATTATTTAAACAAAAAAATTATAAAAAACACGTGTCAAATTAAGGGTTCGCTAATTGACAATGTAGTTAAGTGTCATGTGACAATCTAGTTAATTTTTAATAGAATGAATAGATTATTGAATTAACTCTTCTTTAATTAAGCGAAAAATACATAAACACGGCTACAGCATTTTGGCAACAACTTTAAAATCAAACATTAGATGAGTGTAAATGTAATGGGCCCACCATTGGATAGGCCTTGATCAAGGAGTGGACTGTGGCCTAATCCGGGCGGTGAACCATCATCATGGATCCATGATCCAACCATGTAGGCCCTATCTGGTCTCTTACCAATATGGGTGCAATCATAGTCTATAAATGCTTGAAATCGTGTACAACTTTAACAATGTTTAATAATTAGAGTTTGGATAAGAATTGATAATGTGTTTGTGTATAAAGATCTAGAATAAGTAACTTTTGACAGGTTTTATATAAGTATCAAGACTAAAGTCTAAAGTGTTACTTTTTAACATCTAAAATCATTGTTGGAAATGTCGTTAACAAATGGAATTTTAAAAGAAAACTCCATTGTTTTACCCTTGACATTGGTAGCTTTAAACAAACGTCATTAACAACGATATTTTAAGTTTTAAGTCGCATACAATTGAGGTCGTTGTTTGAAATATATCACAATACAATTGGTTTCTGACTTTCTGGTTCATTTTCGAACAATCGATTTTGTCTAATCCATAAACTTTGTAATCCAATTTCTAAGTTCTATTGAAAAGATAAGGTACAAGATAGAAGTTTACATTTTTTTAGTTGCACCAATTTAGGGACCAGTAACGCACAACATATACAATCTAACAAACTCAATAGGTTTTACCAAGAAAGTTGATTATTTAACGGAACAACATTAAAAAAAAAAAAAAAAAGAAAAAGAAAAAGAAAGCCATTGCACCATATTTAGTGACACTTGACAGTCGTGTGGTCCTAATATACTTCTTCATATTGTATTTCATGATTAACGTCCCCACATGCTTTTCTTTGAAATGACGAGTTGAACATCCATAATTGAGAGTTAGGTTTTATGTATGGACACACTATTCATTGTTCTGAGACGTTCTTCGCCATGTGGGTCATGAAACCGGCTCGTATACAAAGTGGTGGCATTCATAAGACAATTGTATTTGATGCATAAAAAGTTTGTGAACAGGCCAATCATAATATCATATACCTTTTCCTCAAAAACTAAAAGGTGTAACTAAAAAAATGTAAACTTCTGTTCTTTTATGTCCAAGGGAAAACATAATGGCTCATTGACTGTCAGGGAGCGGTTAAACTAGTCATGTTTTTCGAGGGACTTCAAAGGATTCAATAACCTTACGGGATTTGGCAAGCGTCTAATCAGGACAACTTTTTGGAGATATGCATCAATTTCCTCTTCTTTTTGCTCGTAAAAGTAGAAGGCAACAAAGGCAAAGGGAAGCACTGCAACAACGAAAACAAATTGTTTGTCATGTGTCATGAGTCATGATTTAAATCATCTATAGCATGATGTTCGAGGTTTACAACAGAATTTCTAATCCATTTGGCTCAAACTCATAGGTTCGACATAATTGTTAATTGAAGTACAAACATTGAGTAAACGTCCCTCTTGATGTGTTGGGTCAACCTTTGCAAGAGTTTGTGGGGGCCTGTGTTAGACTTTAGGGATGCACAGGTACCAGTATACTGTTCTAGGTTCTAGTTTTGGTTCTTTCAACTTTTTGGTTTTGGTTTTTTTCATCTTTTTGGTTTTGGTTTACTTTGGCCTGGTTTTATGTATATTTTCTCATTATAAAAGCCGGAATAAATCAGGACCGTACCAGAAATGGACCAAACTGGTACCATTGGGTTTGGTTTACAATTCCGACTTTCATCATTTCTTCAGTTTTGTGACTTTTGTCTGCTTCCATCCGTGCATGATATAGACTTTAGTATTATATCGTGGTAATTTTGTAATTTCCACCGGAAGCTTTTTGGCAAAGGTTGGCAGTTTGGAAGTGGTTTTGCTTCTATACTGAAATTTCATTTATCTTATTATGTATAATATCATCATACAAATATTTTCTACACCTCTCAAAACCAATTTTATCCAATAGTAAAATTCTTCTATCTTACTATGAGTAAACCTGACCATATAATTTGGCCGCTTCAATACACCAAGTCTCCTTAGTTTTATACTGATTCACGTTACATATTGCAAAGACTATTTTTACTTTATGGTGACTTCAATTAGGAAGAGTTATTGCTCACACACACATGCATATGCTAAAATGGAGTACGAACCTTTTGAGAAGAAGCTGTGCAATGACATCGACCCAATCAAGCCTAGGATGAAGAGTGATAGAGCCGTCTATTTATCAAGAAAACAAGACAAGTTCATTAAATATTTAAGAGACTAGAACATAAAAAAAATTACATAAGCACACATTTAGCATCAAAAGGAGAACCACAACATGTTCGTTTTCTTGAAATGCCACTTTAAAAATTGCAGATGACCATAGAGCGGAAAATGCATGATTTTGCATGTCCCTTGGAGAGAACCATCAAACAGTCTGTTGGTAACATAATTGAGGATTCTATATATCTTTTGTTTGTTGCCAACATAAACGTAATGTGACCGAGTATGTGTAGATAAAATGTTGGACTCTTGGTCAAATATCTAAAATATCGCTCGGTACAAAGCAGATGATTCACATGGACCAAAATGAATCCTATAATTCCATTTAACGATTGACTAATTGGGAAGAAGCAAATTTTGGTTGAAACTTTGTCAACAAGTAAAATGCATGATCTAAGTTGTGGAATTCTTATGCAGATATGACCTATAAGGCTTGATTAGAGATTTTATACCAAGTAACAGAGCAGTGCACCATTAATGCAATGTCCTTTTACGATTTTACCGATCTATGCAATATTTTTTTATATACGATTTAATGTAACAAACAACAACATATTTTCACCATTTATGTATATTTAAACTAGACAAGAAGGAAGTTTGTTGCATAGATTGGTAACAAAATCATAAGCTTGTTACATTCTAACAAACAACTACATTTTTTCACGATTTTATGTATATTTATGTATATTTAACAAGTTCCTAACAATAATTCTCCACACTAGAATATACTAATAGTCTAATAGTAAATCCTATTACTAATAGTAAAATCCTATCAGTTGCATAGATTGGTAACAAAATCATAAGCTTGTTAAATGGTAAACCGTTACAAATGATAAGAAATGCCAAGCTTGTCACATTGTAAGGTCAAAAGAAGATGTCACATAGATTGGTAAACAGGTGAAAGTATCTTCAAACTTTTTTAACAATCAACCTGGTGCAACAAATTGAATTAATTCAAGGGAATGTATGCAACGGAATTACCTTGAAGAATAGAGCTGAGTCACTCCCACAGGATATGGATTTTAGACTATGCGCTGCATAATTCCATGATGAAGCCACTGAGAAAACTGTTTGGTACGACATAGTATCTGTAGATTGGAAGTTTGATTCTGGAATTTTCTCAATTGAGTGTCCCATCCTGCATCAGAAGCCATGGGATACTTGGATGGTTAGATGCTTCAAAATTAACATTACCATTCACCTATCAAATTGCATTTTCTTAGACTTAGACGGTTGTGTGTGTCAAAATGTTTGCTCAATAGCATAACATGATGATGTATCTATAATGCCACATGTATTGTTACAGTAGAATGTGTAACAAAATATATATTGGACATTTAAGGCTCAAAGTCATGCAAAACAGGTGAAAGTCCTTCATCCAGTAATTGACCCAAATAGGCTGTGAAAATGAGGCCTGATGGCCCAGGAGCATCCTGGAGAAATGATCCACATGGGCATAACAACTTCTCCATTACAAATGAATCATGTCCACATGGCTCATAAGTTCCCAATTCACTCCCAGAGGGGTTTTCGATATCTTTAGAGAGAAACTAATGCATTACCTCGTGAGGCGAACATTAAATGTCTATACAGGGAATATAGTTCAAGAAAAGGTTGAAAACATGCCATGCATAAAACAGAAAATAAGGTTTGTGTAACATTCAGTATCATACATAAGGGTGTAGATGAGACAAATACTAAAATAGGCTCGTCAGAAGCATTGGCAGCTCTACATTTTTATAATTATTTAGTTCTAAGAGCCTACACAAGTCACATCATAATTTTATATATTATAGCCCCCTAGCCTAAGGAATTAGGAACTTGGGTCCTATTTACTTTTATATTTATACAAGCCTGCATGAGCTGAGCCATTGCTGAAGCCTATATCAACTCATTGGAATTTGGCCTAGACTCGATTCTCAAGCTTATACCAGGATTGCCACCTTAAAGAAAAGCCAAGCCTATACAAGCCAAACTGATACTTGCACCTTAGGCGAGCTAAGCCCAAGGCAACATATTCTTTCACCAAGTTGATCTCTGAAGTCGACCACACTGTCTCAGCTTGTCTCGATGCAAACACATAGTCGGAAATGTTTCACAAAAGTGCATACTTACAACTTATCGGGCAACTTCCCGTGGATAAATAAAAAGACTGTTGCCATGATGAAGACCTTGGAAATTGCAGTAATCATGGTATGTCCAGGTACTACATAACTGACGTAGAATGCAAACAATATTAGCATAGCAGCCAGTGTCAGCTTTGTATCCCTCCAAAGAAGTATGTCTGCAACTGCAAACCATAGCACCAGAAGTGTCAGTTTGTACCATAAAACAAACATTAATTGATATACTGTAACCATGAACTCATTCCATAATTTCTTCAGTTAGTTCTGTCCAGGAAAAATGTTAAATATTATTTCATTATATAAGAAGCCTGAATTTTATATCTTGCAATGATGTCCAAGCAGGCAAGTAACAGATGGCGGTAATTACGGTACCATCTAAGATGCAAGCTCAATTAAATGACAATAATAGTTTGGTCCATCGTCAAATAAGATGCAGGCACTTGGTGGGTTGAGACGTTGAGCCATCATCAATGGGAAATGCATGGTGAAGGAGGAGGGTTATGTGACCCAACTATGATTCAAAGGAAATTAAAAAAAAATTAAACAAAAACCCATAAAATTATATTTCAATTATCACATTCATACCCATTCCGTTTCCAAGGCATACAGCAGCTTTAGAAGGCCCTTTCTTTCTAAGCAAAACATCAGCCCTGAGATCAGAATATGATTCAACAGTTCTTTTAAGACCTTCCTGTAACAACCAAACCTCTCTCTATCAAGATCTTTCCAAGAAGATATAATTGCTATCAACATCTCATATACAAGTTTTCATAGATATCAATTGCACACAGACTCATTGCCCTTAATCAATTCAATGAAGCAACGCCATGAAAATAAGGAGTATTGTTGAAACATCTAATCAATAGACATTCATGTAACCCAAGAAGTAGAGAGATTCACATAAAGACGCCAAACATTATGTGGTAAAAAGTGTAAATCAGGCATCTCAACTGAATTCTATGAAGAGGAAATGAGTAAACCTGAAGTGGCACAATAGGTCTGTAGCCAAGTCGATCATTTGCTTTTAAAGAACTAAATGTTCTGTTGCAAGTTAGGAGTCTTATTCTTGAAGGCGTCAACTGTGGCACCTTCATTCCATATGGTGCTAAAAGGTGGTAAATACGCTCCACCAAGTGTGCAATCGGCATCATGACAAAGGCAGGAATCTTGATGTTTGGCCTGCATACTATATCATATCAGCCGCTGGATCTTGATGCCTAACCAAGGCCTCAAATCTCAAAACAGAAGTTCGAGAATTAAGTAGGAAAAACAAACAAAAGAGTAATACATTATCATAAGAAATAGTTTCCTAATGCTTTTTTTGTCCATACCAAACAGTTAGTAGTTAGCACAAAGTGAAAAGGTTAAAAACTAATCTAGAGAAATAAACATATTTTGCATTATATCAAGGGGTATAGAAAACCTCTAACAGAATTAACTGAATTAACAAACATAACCAAAACGAAAGTCAACAAAATGGTCAACATATGATTGGAAAGCCAACACATGGTCAAATATGTCTTTACCACAAAACATGTGATCCAGCAGAGGAGGTTTGGCATAGGGGATTATATCAAATAGACTAATAGTAAGAAACAAACTTAATGTTATAGTCAATATATGAAGAAGGTGAGTGCAAAGATTAAAAATGCTGACCGACCAACTTTGGGACGAAAAGGAATTCATCAGCGACTCCATGCGTTGATGTGAAAGGAGGAATAAGATCTACACTTAGATATCGATTGACTTATAACAAACAGAGATGGGTTGAATTGAAAATCAAAGAGCATGGTAATCTTCTTAGAGAAATAATTAATTGCAACCTCAATATTTTGATTATAATAAAAACAAAATGAGCGCGAGGGAAAGAGAGGCGAGTTATCCATAGACTTTCCTAAAAACACAAAGGTCTGCAAATGAGCCTAAACAAGATCAGATGATGTTAGGCACGTCTCGAACTTCATGTGATAGATTGATGTGACTTCTTAATGAAAGCTTAAGCTTGGTTCAAGGAAGATTTGAGCTCAATTAGCATGCTCGAATAGCTCAAAAATATATATCTAAACTAAAATTAATAGAGCTAGCTTGAAAGGCTAAAAAGTATCTATAAGAATTATGTTTAATAAAGCAAGTTTTACTCAAGCACAGGCCTCAAAATGATCAATAAGAATTCCAGTGGAGTCCTCATAAGCTTGAGCTAGACTTGCTATAAGTTTCAAGCTCTACAAACTATATGTTTTGAGTCCGCTATCTGTGTGCACTCAAACTTGATAATATTTGGACTCATAAATGATCGAGTTGAGTTGGAGGTTGAAAAACTTGATAAAAGTTCAACTCATTTGCAGCCTTAGATTACACCAGGCTAAGTGGCTGACAAAGAAAATTAAGAGTATGCCCTAATGAACCTTTGGAATTAGCCAGCAACCTGAACAGCCTCAATGATCAGCACAAATAGTAGGATTCATTGAACTCCCAGACACAACAAATTCCTAAATTCAACCTACGAGTAAGGTACCTAAAGATTCTTAGGAATCAAGGAACAGATATTCTGATCCCATTTGCTTTGTACGATTATTTTCAGACACAGTGCTTTACTATATTCGCTAACTAGAGACAGACTACAATCCATTTTGACATGACCTTTTGCAAACTAAAAATCATATTATCCAAATGATTACTAAGAATAGATGTGAACAAAACTTCATGAGACATCAATTCATTCAACCTAAATGATTCGTAAAAACTAAGATGCCAAATAAAATACACGAACTTTATCCCTAATTAATGTTAGCACATTAATATATTCTACAAGGGAAACAAACAGAAAGAAATTGTTGCTTTGAAGAATGCACTGCCTTAATCATTTGTGAAATGTATCTGTTTTATATTTCTCTACCGTTGTAATAGTATATATATTTATTGAATATGTGTACACATTTATTATTTAGTACCGTTGAACCTGGCTGTTGAACCAGTCGGACCAGTAACCTATAGTTCTACTGATGTGATGTTTAATCCAGCTTTTTAAATATTTCTAAGCAGTATAAAGTTTGCACTAATTTAAGGGGGCATTTGGGTAAGGTGGAATCGTTTAAGTTTTACAAGCTTTTTAACTAATGATAGTTACACATAAATAAAATCGATAAAAGAAATGAAAGAAAAACTATAAACTTCATTCCCTTTCCATATCTTATATTCTCTCCTTTTTGATAAGGAAAGGATAGAATTGAAATATATACTACTCATTTCCATTGAAAATTGAGGCTTTCGTCGTAAGATAAAAAAGCTTGTAAACAACACCCCGATTCCAGTGTACCAAACGCCCCCCTAAAGGTCATCAGCATTATAGTTTGTTTCCTAGGCATGGATAAATATTCCGCAAATGATAAGTTTCAAGCTAAAAAAACCCAGATGCAATGCTTTCATACTAACAACACACCAACTGAAAAATCAATGAGCAAATGTGCTTGTCAATGTCATGAACATTTATGTATCTATCATTATTATCCTGTGCTAGATATCAAGATTATCTTGAGACCTGAAGCAAGAAAATAGAATACCTTTCATAGCCAAGGCCTGCAAGAATAAGTGACATAAACTCCCAAAACCTGATTGGCTCCATGTTAGTTATAAAATAAGCCTGAAAAATCAGCATAAATAGGGAGCATTTCAATCATAGAATAGTCCAAAATTGATTAATTGTGTAGCATGGTTGGAGAAAGTATCATTACAAAAGTTCCAAAGGAAAACCAAGTCACTTCACTGTTTTAAGGACCCTATACAATTATATCACCCCAATCTCAAGTAAGATCAAAACTAAGAATACATGTGCTACTAATTTCACTTTAATGGATTGTTCTATTTCTCATAGCTATTGGGGTTAGTGTGTGATAGTTTTATGTAGTCTAGGTTTTTGTTAGAACATCCCAGTCTATTTAACCAAATTGATGTGGCAGGTTGGAACGTTGGGTAATGGTTATTTTAGACAGGCCATCAGGTTGACCTGGAACATTTTGCATCCACATCTTTCTAAAAACTCTTTACCAAATAAATAGTGTCATTCAAAATTCACTTTGGATGACATTGGACCCATTCGATCCATTTAACATTTTCCATTTTAGTTGACTTTTTTTGGTTTAAGCCATTTACCTGTTAATGATTAAACAAAATCCAAGTCAACTCATTCAGAACTAAATGGTTCATTATTGCCACCTCTATAAACAGATCCCCTAAGTGTTTGAGCTTAACTCACATAACCAATCACTAGTGGTGTCGATTGCTTTAAATTCTTGCTTCACATTCATTCTTCTTCTCAACCACTACATTACCGAACCAAATTTTTTCAAACATCATGTTTCTCTACGTCGTGAAACTTCTGCACCCGATACGAATGCTTGAAATGGTTTTCTAAATTTTCATTTTGAAAACTTGCCCACTTTGTTAGATTTTTTAAAAATTATAAAACCCCTGACATTAAAATATATTAAATTGATTACAATGAATAAAAAGAAATTATTGTATGAGCTCCATGCTTCACACATCAAGTAATTAAGTCAACTCAATTTAAATGCACGTTCAGTTGTAGAAGCAAATTTAGTAATACCTCTCCTGCAGCTCTCTTTGAGACCGTACCACCTGATGCAAGAGCTCTTTCAGCACATACGTGAGCATGTGCCACATTTTCAACATACGTGAAATCATACATGTTCTTGCCATCCCCAATTATAAACTGGTAGTTCAAAATTCATAAATGAAGTGTATATTTAGATGCATTCCCATTAGACCAGTCCAGTTGTAGATAACATGAAAGCTGTAACACTTTGTGCATAGAGTTAAAAAGGGCAACCATGGAGTCTCAGATTAGACTGGAGTCCTGGAGTCCCATATTAAATGTACATGTTAATTATGATAAAATGTTACATTCATGCAAAGGTTCTATATTGTAATGTTCAAAATTGCATTATGATTGACTACTTCACATCATTTACATCTTCATTACGATAAAATGTTTAATTTCATGCAAAAGTGTAATATGCACATGTTCATATTGCTTTTTTGTATGAAATAATACATTTTATCATAATGAACATGTAAATGATGTGAACTAGTCAATAGTAATGCATTTTTGAGTTTTGAACATGTGTATATTGCACTTATGCTAGAAATTTAACAATTTATCGCAATGAACATGTAAATTATATATGAGACTCAAGGACTCCAGTCTAATATGGGACTCCATGGAACTTAAATCTTTATATATATAGAGGCGGGTTCAATGGAGAACCTCCATGCATCGAAGAACCTTGAAGAACCTCCATGCACCACCACAAATGCATCACAATCCCCCCGTGATGCATCATTATTTCCCCGCGATGCATCAAATTCCCGCGTGATGCATCGATTTCTACGTGATGCATTACGATTTTCTAGCGATGCATTGTGGTTCTTCAAGGTTCTTCGATGCATCGAGGTTCTCCATTGAACCCACCCCTATATATATATATACACACACACATATATATATATAAGGGTGAGTTCAATGGAAAACCTCTATGCATCGAAAAACAATGGAAAACCATTGTGCACCACAAGGAGACCTAGGTGCACCACAATCAATCAGAGCCGTTGGATTTGACGCATGTGGTGCATCAAGTTGCAGCGACATGGTGCAACGACAGTGTAGATGTGGTGCACTTGTAGCATACAACGGTTTTCCAAGGTAATCCGACACAGAGGTTTTCCATAATTTTCAACTTTGTCAGCACGTGAGAACGGATCTCATCCTTGATGATTTTTAATCTGATGACTAGTTAATTACTAAAATGCAATTGTGTTTTTTTAGTCCCTTAGATCAACTTCTCTATTCAATCTAATAATCAGGTTCATTCTCACATTTCTCATGAACTTTTTTTTCTTATTGGATATCATTCCTCTAAATTTAGGATTGAGTATACAAATAGAATTGACTACATATAGTACTCATACATTGATGTATTTAGGGTCCAATTTACTAGGTAGTTATTAGTTGGGAAAATGGGACCCAAGTACATGAATGCAAGAGTATTAAATGTACTTAATTTTATTTTGTACTCAATAGATACACCTCTAATATATATATATTAGGTTCAAAAGAGAATCTATGGAAATTGAGTGCACATGAAGGTACAAACCTTAAAAAATAGTTATTTTTCATGATCATGTTTTAATTAACGTTACACCTATGGTATGTAAAAATTTCACACCTTTTAGGTCTAAAAAAATAATGTGAATAATCATTTACTTACGTGACCATTCACATAAATTCACATAACTGTTAATGACCATTAACAGGATTTTTAAGGACATAAAAAGTGTGAATGTGTGTGAAATTTACAAATCATGTATATAACATTAATTTAAACATAATTACGGTTTCGGGTGCCCTCAATTTCCATATGTACTCTTTTGAACTTAAATCATATATACTATATAGAAGTAGGATCATATAGGAAGTTAAATGTTGATGAGAAATGTGACAGGGAATTCTGGCCACAAATTCTAGGGCTCGGGATTATTTAATTATAGTTCTGGTGGGACCCAGTATTATTTAATTATATATCCTATAGCCAGAAATGCTTTTCACATTTCCTACAACATCTAATTTTTTAAAGGATCCTAATCATATATATATATATATATATATATATATATATATATATATATATATATATATATTCAAGTTCAAAAAGGTACCTCTCGAAATCAAGTGCACCCGAAGGTACCAACCTTAAAAAAACTTTTTTTAAATTTTTTTTCTCATAACCATGTTTAATTTAATGTTATACACATGATATATGAATTTCACATACATTCACACTTTCTGTGTCCTTAAAAATTATGTGAATGCTCAATGCATATTTATGTGAATGGTCATCCATGTGAATGGTCATTTCACATCATGTGAATGGTGTGATGACCATTCACATGATCTTTTTTTACCATTTACAAGATTTATGATGCTGTTTCTTTTGAAAAAAAGTCTTATAATGTTGTCTTATACATGTCTATTAAAAAAAATATATGTGAATGATCATTCACATAGGGTACGCTGGAATCTTATAGGTACGCTGATGAACCTGATTCTATATATATATATATATATATATATATATATATATATATATATATATATATATATAGAGAGAGAGAGAGAGAGAGAGAGGGAGGTTCAATGGAAAACCACCATGCACCTGAAAACTTGTGAAAACCGCTCTGCACCACCACAAATGCATCAAAATCCCCGCGTGATGCATCAAATTTCCCGCGTGATGCATCAAAATCCCGCGTGATGCATCACCTTATTTACAATCATGCCACCACATTTTTAATGAAATGCACCAAATCGGACGGTAGACGTAGGTTTCCACAGTTTTCAGGTGCATAGTGGTTTTCCATTGAACCCACCCCTATATATATATATATATATATATATATATATATATATATATATAGAGAGAGAGAGAGAGAGAGAGAGAGAGAGGGAGAGTTCCATGACAAACTTTCTTAAAAAGGAAACCAGGGAACTTTAAACAATTCATCTTTTTATTCAAACCTTTTTAATTTTAATAAATATAACCTTCATTGGTATTATTTTAAAAAATTACTTATGATGCACAAAAGCAAGATTTGATTAGTGCATAAACATTTGTCTTTATGCAAGAGAGTTTGTGCATAAAAACGAAGTTTAAGCACAAATAATATTTCATTTTTTATGTATCAACAAAAAAGATGTCTTTCTAAAAAATAACAATAGACATTTAAATTGACTAAAAGTAAAAAAAAAAATTAAATGAAAAAATGAATGTTTAAATTGGCTGCCGAGTTCTCCATAGAAGTTAGGTTCTCATTTTAACCTCCCTCTATATATATATTAGAGCATTGCACTCCAATATGATATGTGTGACAACAAAAGCTGGAACTCCAGGCCAGACTATTATTTTAGAATGTACACCAAAAAGGGTTGGAAGCCTTTCATCCACATAACAAGTAGAAGATGGATAACCATACTAGTACCCATTTTCACATTTAGATACATGAATATGCAATATACTTTTCAAATTCAGATAGATACGTCATCCATATACCTTGGATTTTCCTGCCCTTGCAGCAGCAACTAAAGATGGAACAAGTAACTTATCACCAGGACCAAAAATGCTGCTAGGACGAATGCAGCATGTTAAGAGTCCATTCATACCATTTGCCTTGATAACTAATGCCTCTCCTTCAGCTTTAGTTGAAGAATATGAATCATTGTGCTGAAATAGTAAAATGCAGCACATTGAAAACTAAACATAAATATGATGTTTCTTTTAAAATCAAGTATCATGGAGGGATCAGATATAATCAGCAATCAAGTCAACTCACAACAAAAATGGAAAACAAACAACAGGAAGAAGAGACAATTGGTTTCTTTTGTCAAGAAGAAATAAAAACGATGGAATCAATATGCTAAGGTTACTTCTCAGCAACCTTACGCCTGGCTGCGTATATTAAACGTTTTACAGACGCAAACTCTCAGTGCTGAAGCTTCTGTGTCCATGGAGTATCCTTTTACAGAGTTCCCTATCTATTATGGTATTGGTCTATCAACTAACAATAACATAGAGAAGCAAGTAAAGATTCTTTGGCATTGACATGTTGAAACATGTAATGCTTCAACTACTTATATAAAGCCAAGAAAATGAGAATAGGAAAAGCATAAAGAACAAGGAAACACCAAACCATATTTGGCAGGGAGAGGACTCATGGTTAGAAGATCATTAAGCTGTATCAGTTTGTGCTAAATAGTTAAATTAGAGCATTAATCCTTCAATGTTGACATATGGGCAGGGAGAGGACTCATGGTATAAAGATATCATTAAGCTGCATCAGTTTTGTGCTAATTAGTTAAATTGGAACATTACTTCTTGGGTGTTGACATACCGAAGCAAGTAAAGATACTTCAGCACTGACATGCTGAAACATGTAACTTCAACTAATTATATAAAGCCAAGCAAATGAGAAAAGGAAAAGAATAATCAAGGAAATACCAAAGTATTTTTGGCAGGGAGAGAACTCATGGTAAAAAGATATCATTAAGCTCTATCGGTTTTGTGCTAGATAGTTCAATTAGAACGTTAATGCATCAAATACCTTAGCAGGATATGGCATTGCTTCAACCCCATCAAATATTCCATGTATCCCATCAAACACCACACTAGGAGAACTAGTATAGATAAGCCTTTTCACATTTAGCACAGTACAAGCATCAATTACATTCTTTGTGCCTGTTGATCAAACAACAGATATTTCAATTGCATAAGGCAGCAAAGGAGATGTCGTTAGGAGCTTTGAACATTTAAATTCTCATCCATTAATGTTTTTCTAACTTGTGCATTAACTGATATATATAATTATTGATGTTTTACCATGAACGTTGACTGAATAGTGCAGCTGGTGGTTATTGATTGATGAATCTGGCGCAGCCATATGAAAAACAACTTCGACCCCTTCACAAGCTGCAAAGTGATAAAACAATTAAAATTCAGTGAAAAGTGAGCAACAATAGATATATGTTTGTACCGAAAAGAGTTCATTTCCTATCTTTACCGAATTATACAAAATACCTCAGCACTATAACACCATACACCAGCACACAATGTCTGATAGTAATATAGCCGTAAACAGGGAACTACAGATCTTGTAAATCTTTTATAAGTTTATAGGCAATAATAAGCTGTAAAGAGCTTACAAATCTCATGTTTAGGAGAATCACTAAATACATATGTTGATCAATAAGTTTGAATATTCCATTTGCTAGGTTGAATTCCAAAACTTAAATTTTATCCTTAATATGTCAATAAAATTGTATTGTCTTATTTACAGAATAACTGACTTTTTTCTTCAGCATCTTAATTAAATTTGCTCATTTAAAATCAGCATTTTGTTCTGGTAACGACAACCTGAAATTAATCCAAACATTGGTCTGTTTGTTACATAAACAAAAAGAAAAGTATATGAAAATTATAAAAAGATTACCCTTAAATACTTGAGATTTGTTGCGAAGGTCCATAGATACGTATTGAGCTCGACCTGACTGTAAAGCTTGCCCAAGACTTCCCTTCTCCTCATGGGTTTCAAGCTTAATATCAGGCCCCAGATCAGCAATCCTAACCGCATATATATCGTAACGGATGAGCATATCAACTAAATGTCTTGCAGCAAAGCCTCTTCCCCCAGTTACAAGACACCATCTCTCTTGTGCATCAGCCATTTCTTATCCCTGTGATCACATAGACAAACAAATTCACACCATCTGGCACAGTAAATGCATTGGTGCTAACTCTATTCAGTTTAAGCTAGAACTCCATCCTTCTCAAACACTATATATTTATTACTTCCATTCCAAATAATAAAAAGAGTCTGTGTTCAACTTCTAAAAGTCGAATGATTGTTCATTTACTTAATCTGACAAAACACTTATTTCTTTTGTGTTGACAAAATTAGTTAAACACATTCAATCATACCAACAATATTAGAATAGAACATTAGAAACATAAAACCTAAAAGAGTCCAAATCAAATTCAGTAAGTCAAGGTTTTGATCCTTCAAGATAGAAGAGTTGTCCATCTGGTCTAGATTTGGCAGGTCAAATAATATTGTCATCCGACTTGCAGTGTCAAACTCAGTACATTGCAAATACAAAATCGATAGAACATTTAAATTACTTGAACGATAATTTAATGTAGTTAGCAATGTTATCTAGAAAAGTTCAAATCAATTTTAAAGTTGAAATGTCATGTTTGATAGCTAAAATCAAAATGCAGCTACATTTTCGCAACTGAAAGAGTAATGTTTATATACCTAGCTACTAAACATGGTACCAAATTATGCTTCCATTGAGGGGTTAAGGACCGAATTAACTTTGTCGCTAGGAAATTTTACATCAATTCGTGATCCACGTCACCTACTAAACACGTAGATGAATCACACCATAAAAATGACGGATTATCGTTAAGAAGGCGAATGAAATTTGAATTAGAAACTAAATTCGCATTTCTTACAGAGCTGTGGAATGTAGTAGGGTAGAAAACAATCGAAGTTTAATTCTAAAGAATATCACAATTATGCCTGCCGGCGGTACCTGCAAATCGGAGATTCACCGGGATATGCCACCGGACGGGTTGCAGTCGGTGAAGATGCGGAAGTGTAGTAGTTGTGATCTGGCGGACAATGAAATAACCTCCAAAGAATATTACAACTCGGCATGCACGTGACTCAGTACAATGACAAACTTTTGCAACGTGCTCACTCAGGGTTTTTTATCTTTGGGAAAAACTAATAAACAGGATTAAATGAGGAAAAAATTTAGTTTCAGGTGTTTTTGGATTCACGTTTTCAATTTATGATATTATTAAAAAAACATATTTGACTAATATTGAAATATTTTAATTTATTTTGTATTTTTATATATAATATAATATTTTATTTATAAATTCTTTATCAATAAATATTTATAGTTATGGTTGCATCAAATTTTAATTGTAATATAATATTTTACAAATAATGATTTTAATTTATAAATAAAATATTAAAGTGAAATGATATGGAGGTGTAATTGGTATCAAACTAGTTGTAATATGATGACAAGAGTGCACATTCTTAAAACTTATTATCAATTAATTCACTAATTGAATATAAGGGTTTGTGTAAGATAATTTATGAAGTGTAGGTTTGCCAATAAGAAAATTTCTAAATTTATTATAAAAATTGCTAATTTGACCTTCATAATAATGTGACAGGAGGATTAAGTTTAATCAGTAGGACTTACGTTCTTAATAGAAAACATATGACAGAATGAGATGTATGATTAGTAAAATTAAGAATTGGGAACCTATGTATATCATGTTTAACCCACCCCTAAATCTCTCTTCCAACATATCCTACCTTTGATTCTTATCTCTTAAAATGAACGTTTTGCACAATAGAATGGAAATGATAGTTGGTATTGTTTTGTTCTAATCAAAATGAGAATACATTACAAAAGAATTTATTTTCATTTCCTCTTCTGATTTGTAAGCTTTACTTGATTCTTCACGTATTAGTAAAGAATTGGGAATACACTGTTGATTGGGAAATGGAATGGAATCGATTTTTTTGTTAGTGTATTATGGCTAAAAACACAATATAAATTTCTTCATATCCATGCATTTCCATTTCACCGTATCAAACCGCCCCTAAATACTTATATAATATTAAAATGTGAATGTGAAGGGGTGACCAATTTTGGAGTCTATATGAGGAATTCACTTTCGTAATTTTGTGAAATGGTGAGAAACGAATCATATATACGGTGAAATTATTAAGATGTGAAATGGGAAAGGTCAATTTTATAATTTTATAAATAAGCTTTAACGAATTTGGCCAATGCATTCCCACCTGCTACAAGATATAACCAATGGGGTTTAGCTCATTTGGTATGAGGGGTGACATGTAAGTGTGAATTAAAGTCACTGGTTTGACTCCCATCGGAGACAAATTGAAATTTAGGTGGTATAAGTAAGTTCTAAAGTCCACACTTTGTGCAAATGGGTAGTTTAGGAGTAGGAGTAAGTTAGTTTGGCGTTCAATTAATAACCTAAAATAGCATGTAGAAATTAGATATTTGATCTCAATCACCATCAAACAATTAAATCATAAATTTAATCTTTTGAAAAACAAATATGTAAGAATGCTAGCTAAATAGTTATTATTGATCATACACAGTTAACTATTTTGAACATGAAAAATGCTAAATGGATCTTTTTTAGAATTAATATTACGAATTTCTATAATAATATTTAAAAAAAAAGTTTTATAATCGTTTGTTTTCTATATGAAGTTGAAGAGAATGAAATATATAATTAAGTTTATAATTCATGTGATTCTATTCTTTCGATTGGTTCCATCAAACCTAACACACCAATAGGGTACGTTTGATGGAATGGAATCGAAAAGAAAAATGAATTAATAGATTGATCAATAACTATGAGGGTGTTTGGTTTTGCATTATAAACGTGATTATTAGCTTATTACGTTACAATAACGCAAATAATTGGTTTTAAGTGTTTGGATTGCATATGTTAATAAGTGATTATTTGCGTTTAGCGTTTGTCCTACCACACTTTTTCATAAGTTAAAATTTGTAGCTTATTTGCTTAATAAGTGATTATTTGGTCATTTTACAAGTAAAAACGCAAATCCAAACACTTTAAAAACTGATTATTTGATAATTATGATATCAAACAGCAGAAGCTAAACCAAACACTACATTTCCTGCAGCACTTTTTGTTACAACAATTATCTGATTATTAGTTTCCAAAACGCTACAGCACTTTTTCAAACGCAAATCCAAACACCCTCTATATCACACATATGTTGCGATGTTTATTCCATTGATTCTTAAAGAGAATCAAATATATAATACTAAAAGCTCATTTCTTTTGATTCTGTATCAAAATATAACGAATCGAGGAAACACTATAAATTAATTGAGAAGAAAACTGGAATCTGGTTTTTTAATTAGTGTATTCTCATTTTGTATGGTTAGAAAAACAATATAAATCTTTTCATTTCCATTCTGTATGATTTGTCGTACAAAACGCACGCTTAAGCGATAAAGATCACCACCGCTAGCTCCTAGTTCCACTTCCCTCGAAATAACATGAGACATAGCAAATGTTCACTGGTTTTAGTAGAAACTAGCTAGGCTTAACCGGCTAATCTTAATTTATTTTATGGTTAATATTGAAAAAACTCTATAAACTTTTCTCATTTTCACGATTAAGTCCCTAAACTTTTTTCCCGGATTGTTCAAGTCCCTAAACTATTTTTGTATTATTCAAAGGTATATATTTTGACCGGCTACCGGATGAGTAGGTAAAACACAATCAATAAAAAAAATTTAGTGACTTAATCGCTAAAACATGTAAAGATAGTGAGTCTTTTGAATAAGACAAAAATAGTTAAGAGACTTAAACAATCAGGAAAAAAAGTTTAGGGACTTAATCACAAAACTAATGAAAGTTTATAGGGTTTTTTTAAATATTAACCCTTTATTTTATGTTTAATTAGATGATATTTTATTTGAAAATCACTCGATGCTCACTAAAATATCTATACAACTTCGATTTATTACTTGATGCAACTTAATTAAGAACAAGATCGATAAAAACATCATTCTTTTATGTCCGAATGCATCAATTTTATTCGTGGCAGAAGCCTTTTATTCACACATTGAGATTTTACTACGAGAGTGTTCGGTTTTGTGTTATGATAGAAATTAATTATTATATTATTTCGTTATAATAACATAAATAATTGGTTTAAATTAAGTGTTTGAATTGCATAGATTAATAAGTGATTATTTGCGTTTAAGATTAATCTTACCACACTTTTTCATAATTTAAAAAATGTAACTTATTTACTTAATAAGTGATTTTAGTCATTTTACAAATTAAAACGCAAATCCAAACACTTTAAAAACTGATTATTTAATAATTGTAATGACAAACAGCAGAAGCTAAACCAAACACTACATTTTCGATTGATTTTTTGTTACAACTATATCATAACAAGCTCAGAATCTAATTAATTTTGTGTTTGGGAAGAATCTCCCATTATGTCAATAACCAATCCATTTTGGTACATAACTACAATATCACTTTTGTGAAATAGCTTATTTGCGCTTCTAAAATATAATACAACCATTATTATTAACTAGATATGATACATATTTAAGAAATAATAGATTTATTATTTTACATTTAGTACCAAAGTATACAAACGGGAGAAGAGATCGAAACAAGTGCTTTACAACAAATCACACAAACTTAAAGAGGGTATGTATATTATGGTACCAAGAACAACTCGATCGAAAATGCATATCTACTGATTGATATGGTTGAATCACGTTTTGTTGGCATATATGGTTCTTGTTCATGATTGACTGTTTAATGTGTTTTGCCACCGCCTCCGCTACTAATTAGACTAGTAGAGAGGAGGCTCGTATTAGCCTTAACGATGTCGAGCTCAACACAATGTGTCTCGACAGTTGTGCCTCCAATATTGTTGATAATTTCGTCTATGGTAACCAATGTGACATTGCTCTCATCGTTGCTATTTTCATTTGTTGTAATCGGAATGTTATCAACCTGATCATATCATATTAAAAAAACATGTTTACTATAGTAAGAACAAAATTTAACTAATTAATTAAGGGTGTCAACGTAAAACAATTATAAATTGTTTGTCATAATATATATGATTGTGAGTTATAACCGATATGTAACTTAAGAAATCGAATCATCTACGATACGATTATTAGAAAATGTGTATATTTTAGTATAGTTTATAACTTTTTGATTTGATTTCTTAATTTTGGCTGAAATAAAATAAATGCATGTAAAGAAAATGTATGTTGGCGGGGTGCTAATGAATGGAGTATGCATGGGAGTTTGCTTTTGTGCTAATAATGTTTTATTTATAACAACGAGACTCGAACCCTCAATTTTGGTTTACCTTTAATACTTGATACTGTTAAGCTAAAATCTTGTTAATTTAATGAAATTTGGGTATTGGGCTTCAAATTAACTAAAAAAAAAAGAAAAAGAAAATGTAATTGATGAATTTTAGAATTTGACGAAATTCAAATTCAAATTAGCTTGTTTAATTTGTAAGAATTACAATGATAAAGACTTAAAAACTTACAGTTTATTTATGATACAAATCTTTGTTTGTAAAAAAACTTTCACGTTACCAACTTAAGTAAATGAATTTAGAATTTAATAAACTATCACAATCCATACCTTTAGCCGAACACTGAAAATTATACTTTATCATATCTCCAAAAATACACTAATAACTAAATTTAGATTTTAATTATTTCAAATTTATTCCGCGAGAGTCAAATGGAACTTGTGGTCCTGTTTGAGGCATTTGAAATTTACGTATAGTATGTTTGAAAATTGAATTTGAATAAAAGTTTGTCACAAATTTATCAAAATCTATGGTTGAAGGTAGTGGTGCTCAAAAGATTCCGAAACCGAAAAACCAATATGAAAAGTCGACAAACCGTTTCAATTTTGAGGTTAATGAAACCAGATTTTTTTTTAAATAATTTTTGGTTTGGTTAACCGAATCGGGGGGAAAAAAAAAATTCGGTTTCGGTATACGTTCAAGATTTTGGTGAAAAATAGTTAACCGAAAACAAATAAACTTTATAAATTTAAATGTTAGGCATATAATATTAACATTCACACCAACCACAGTATAAGTTTTTTAGACATTAATTGCGTTTCATAAGTCAAAGCAACTAAAACTATATTGTTACAGTTTAATTAGGTAAAAATAAAAGTCTTTTTTATTAGACTTTTAATAATAATATATAAATTGTTAAAAATATCTTATTAATACTTTATAAATTATTGATAAATTTCTCATATTGATTTAAAAGTATTCAAAAATTAATTATCGAAGTTTCTTATATTAAAATATAATTTTATAATTAGAATTAGATTAAATGGTTAACTGAATAACTGAACCTAAGTCTATTTCGATTTAGGCTTAGGTTCACAAAATACTCAAACTGATATATTCAATTAACCATCTGAAAGTAATTTTCGATTCAATTAACCATCCATAAACACTCATTTCAACTTTTATAAACACGCCTGAAAATAAGTTTTGATAAATAATAAAATCACATGTGACTAATAAGTTTTGGTATATACCATTTCCCATTAATTAATTGGTAAAATAGTTGCATTAATGATAGATGGGGAAGTGTGTGCATACAACAATAATAAAAACATATAATAATAGAGTCGTGGAAAATGCTATATAAATAATAATGAAAAAACATAATTAATTGAATAAAGAATGGTTACCATATTTTTACATCACAAGTATGAAATATAGAGTACCTTAAAATAAATCGACCGATATTAAGGTATTGTTATGAAAAAATTTGTAGTTCAACGATACCAAATGTTTAAAAAAAGTTTTAAAAAGGGAGTTCAAATCTTATTATGGGACAAAAGTATAGATTTAAAAATAGAATTAAGTAAGTGCTTTCTAGCATACAAAAATGAAAATTAATGTGGTGTTTGGTTTGCTTATTAAAAATTATTATTTGATTATTATGTTAAAATGACACAAATAATTTAGTTTAAATATTTGAATGTTCTTAAATTTTAAGTGATTATTTGTATTAAGAGTTCCAATTACAGCGAAAATTTTAAGTGATTATTTGTATTAAGAGTTCCCGTCGGAGGCAAGTTGAAATTTAGATGGATAATGTAACTCTTGGGGTAAAAAGAGTAGTTTAAGAGTAGGAGTAGAATAGTTTATCGATCAAGAAAAGATCTAATATCAATTTTATAAATACACCTGCTTTTCCTTTTAAACTGACAGACTTCATTCATCTTCATTTTATATCAGCCACTTCCCTATTCATTCATTATGGTATTTGAAGAATGTGATAACTTACAGCTAATTTTCCTTTTTTGCTGTTAAAATAAATTAATTTTAGTAATAATTTTATAGAAATGTTATAATAAAGTTTTATTTCATGTTTTAAGATTGTATTTTTAGCTTAAAGTAAAAATTTTCTAGTAATAATTAAAGAATTTATATACAAATAATATTTATTGATAGAGAATTGTATCAATTATAGTTTTATACATGTTCTATTTGGTAATTTTATAATTTTAAAACACAAAACCAAACGCAAAAAAAAAAAAAAAAAAAAAAAAAAAAAAAAAAAAAAAAAAAAAAAAAAAAAAAAAAAAACTGATTATTAGATAATTGTGATAGCATACAGCATAAGTTAGGTCAAACACTAAAATTTCAACAGCACTTTTTGTTAAGTCAAACACTAAAATTTCAACAACGTACACTTATTGTCACGGTTATTATCAGATTATAAATTTACAAAACGTTGCATCACTTTTTCTTTAGCAAATTAATAAACTTGAAAGAAAGTTGATTAATTACTTACAGGTGTAGCAGGAACTTCAAGAAGCTTGGTAGAAGAAGATTGTTCATCTTCAGAGGGTTGGGGTTCATAATAAGCGGTTGATGCTGACGGATTAATTAGTGGTTTGCCACTTTCTAACCCTAAACACTTGAGAAAACCTCTGAATGTTTCTTTTTTTTTTTTTTTTGAAAGGCTAGTTAGTTGTTAATATTACACCCAAAGTTAGATTAGATTCACCAATGTCAGGGATTGAACCCGTGACCTCTCCTAGAGGCAAGCCTCCTATGAAAGTAATGAAACTAACCCTTTCCTCTTCCATTTTTAAGGATAAAAAGAAATGACCTGAAAAAACTCAAGTTAATTAATAATGTCTTCAAAAGAATGCTTGAATTCTCTTCTTGCCAGGAGTAGAATAAAGAGCATTCATTTAGGGTTACTGTCAACCTGTCCTATCTATATTTAAAGCCATTGAAGAACGTTTCTAAATTCTAATATTTGGGTTGGTGGATTTTAAAAAGCACCTAACCACGTATGGTGATGCGATCGTCCATCTTTCCCGTCACCCATCTTTTCATACACCTCAGCGTTACGTCACATTTTTTTCTCTTCACATTTCCCGCTTTTCCAAGTTGAAAAAAATACTCACATTTCTAAACATGTCCATCTTTCTTAATTTTTTAAAGGAAATTATTTTTATTAATAAAACAATTAAATATTAAACAATTAATTTTATAAATATTAAAACGATTACATAAAAAAATTACGAAACCAAAAATTAAAAAAATTATGAAACTAAAATTAAAAGGTTACGAAACTAAAAACTAAAATCAGAAAAACTAGATAAACATAAAAAAATACAAACTAGTCGTCTAAATTTGGTATTTGAACAAGTACAATATATTCCACGAGATTTGATCGAAGGTTATTGTGTGTTTCCCGATTACGGATTCATCACAATAAAATAAAATGAAAATAAAATAGTAAAAAAAAAAGTAAAATATAAATTGAGGGGTGTATAAATTGAAATGTGTGGGATGAAATATATGAGAGTTGAATATTTATAATATGAAAAATTAAAAAATTAACAAAAAAAAAAAGGAAAAGGCATAAGCCGTGCGGTGTGAAGGAGCCGGAAAGGGGAGGAACGAAGACGGGGCCAAGATCCAAGGGTGATGTGTCCGCCGGCCTCATCCCATGTGACAGGAGCCGATGGCTTTCGGCCTCGGTACTCCCTTCTCTCTCAATGGAATATGCATGAAGTACAAGGTTACCTTTATATGAATTTTTTTTCCCTCTCTATTTGAACATGATACTTTCTTTGTTTAGAAAAAGTATTTTAACTTTTCTTTTGAGATCGGAAAGTCATTTTTCATACTTTCTAGAAAGTTGGAGAAAAAAACCCTTCTTAATTAGAATTTGTTGACGTTTCCAAAGATTTATATTATTCTTAAAATGGTTGGTGAAATTAGCTAGATGTAAATTTGATTTAAAGTTTTTACTTTTATATGTTTGATAAAAATAATTGTATTCTTAGTTTACGAGTTAAATTAAAATTATATAAAAATATTAATATTAATTAAGAGTTGTGATTAACATTAGAGTATAAACGTAATTTGACTTGTTCAAGTAGCTTTTAAGTTTAGAGTTTTTTTTTTTCAAAACAGAAAATCAATCTCTTTGTATCAAACTACAACAGCTTATATTTTTCAAAATTAAAACCTTAAACTGAAAACGCATGGCTACCAATGGGGTTTTGCCCATTTGGTAAGAGGATGAAGATGTAAGTGAGAGGTCACAGGTTCGACTCCTGGCGGAGACAAGTTGATATTTATGTGGAGAAAGTAAGTCTTGGGGTAAAAGAATAGTTTAGAAGTAGGAGTAGGATAGTTTGTTGTTAAAAAAAAAACGCATGGTTGCGTGCCAAAGCAAAACATTCTCTCCACTAAATGAATGTGTTTTTTCATTGGAAACTCAAGAAATGAACATTCCATTCCCATGCATGATATATCTTTTTTATTCACTCATACATACCATATTGACAAGACTAAACTCGCCCAACTCCACCCTTATATTACACCTACCCTATCCCACCCCACCCTACCCACCTACCCACCCACCCCATCCATAGGCCTACCACCAATCTATCCAACCATCAAATTTACTACATATCTTCTCACACATATACTACACCCATCTTACCCTACATCATCCCACCTAATTCAACCCTATCCATGCCACCTAACCCACATTAACCTCATCACATCAGATATTATTTTACTTATGTAGTGTATATTAATATTTAATGTTATCATTTTAAGACATTTGTTGTATGAATATATAAAGAAAACAATTTGTTTTATCAAGAAAAAAAATTGTCTTAAGAAGAAAAAAATTAAAAAAAAAAGAACCTACTTTTAACATATATTATATTATAATTCAAAACAATTTGAAAAATGATATAATATATTTTAGTCATTTAACAAGAAAAGTGTAATTTAATGACACATGTTTTTAGTGACATAAAAAACGTGTCACTATATCATATTTTTAGTGTCACTTATGGAAAAAAGTAGGTATAGAGCAATCTTTAATTTTACCCACAGTTTTTTAAAGTAGTAACACAAAAATTCTGTCACAAAAACATTTGAGGCCTATAACCACGTACATTTTCCGTTACTATATATCTATACTCATTCCACTTTTACTTACTCTTTTTGTTATGTATGTAAAAAATTTTGACACTTATAGTGACACTTTTTTTTTACTTTTTAATGACATTTTTCATGTGTCACTAAATGACATTTTGTTTGTAGTAGGATTGAATCGTAAGATCGAGATCGACATTCATAAGATACTATTAAAATAATGTTTTTTATATGTGTTATAATTAATGCACATTAGAGATTTTTTTTACCAAAATGATAAAAAAAAAATCTAAATATTATAATGATACTTCAATACAATTCTTAATCAATTTGATAATTAAATTAATTACATTATAAATATTTATATTTTTGAGTAATGAGCACTAGGAGGATATGAAAATTATTGTTATGCACAAATTAGATAATTATCACGTATGCTTATCTTTTTTATTTAATAAGTTAACTCATTTATAATTTTTTATAATTCTTAATTTAACTAATTAAAAGTAAGATCAAGATTTTAAAATCCTGACTGGATCTTATATATTCATGAGAGATCTATCAAGATTCGACTCATTTTTATTGTTCATGTCGTAAAATAAAGATCAATGTCATATCTAATTAAACAGAATATTTATCAATTATTAATTTGTAACTCTTCTCACTGATCTTGTTTTTATAATGTATATCCTTAAGGAGTTGAGTCCGTATGTAGGCAACATCTATTTTAAAACATTTTTATGGATACATCTCAGGAGTACTAGCTCTTGTTAATTATTTGTCATTCTTACACGAATTTTAATAAGATGATCGTAGTTCGAAAAATTTACCATCATCAGGAAGATGTATATATTATGAGTATTATAATTTTTGAAGTTGCAAAAAGGTAAAAGAAACGCAATCTAAAAATAATAACATCTGTTACACTAACCAAAACACATGCACATGCACATGTTTGCTATAATATTATTTTTGCCATTCAAGAAAATGTTGAAATCTTTCACTTCATAATTAATAAAAAAATGTATATGTTAAAATCTAGTACGGAGTTTTAATTATATTAATAACAAGTTTATATATGTATCCACGTATTACGTTGATAAATTTTTAATAAATAATTTGTAACATATATAAAGTTTATGTAAACATATAAATCTTAAATGTTATTAAAAAAAATACAATAATAGTATTGTATCTCATATTGTCATAAATAATATTTAATAGTATTTACTTTTGTAACAATTTTAAAAATATATATGTATTTAATCGATATAATTTAAAGTTTCAATTTTATATAAATCTTAATGTTTATATATATTTTATTACAATAAATAAAATGTTATAAAATATGATATTATTAATATTGTATTATGTTTACCTTTGACTTAAATCTAATATTGGTTGTGATCTTTATTTATGTTTTTAATATATTTTAAAAAATTTATAAAACATAATAGGTTTTTTAATTAGACATAATAAAGTGTATTTATATTTTTAGATGTTATTTAATAATATTGTATTTTTGTTTCATTTATAATAAATTCTTATTTATTTTAAGTTTATAGATAAATTATGTAATTTAAGGTTTTTTTTCAAGTTTAGATTTAAATTAGCTAAAAATTATCAATTGTCAAATAGATAATGTACAATAGTGAAAAATTAATTATTTATTAATGTTTATAGATATTAGAAATAATAAATTGTATTTATCTTTTATTTTATTCTAAAAAATATAAATTGTATTTATCTTTTTAGGTGCAACGTGGTCGTGTCATATGGCGTTTTGTGATCTCCTTTATTATATATATAGATACGCCCAAAAATGTACAATTATAAAATTACATGTCCTGCCGTATCGAATCCAAATTTGTTGCTATATATCGATCTATCATTTTTATACATCTTCACAAAAATAAATTTGACAATAAAATGGTTTGTATCTCAATGTATAAAGTATTTTTTAATGAAACGAGGGGTTTTGGGTTCTATCCACAATTAAGTAATTTAATATATGTTAATTTTATGAACAAACATAAAAACGATGAACTGATTTCGATTGAATGGACTGTTGGACTGACTCAACCCTGGACCGGTAGCATGATGCATCAAATGATCGTGATGTACCATTATCCTTGCATGATGCACAATTCCCTCACATGATGCAATATAGTTTCCTTTGTGATTAATTATGTTCTGATTTAAACACACTACATGATGCATCCAATGATCGTGATGCATAATCCTACTTTTCGATGCATAGAAGTTTTTCATTTAACTTCCCTCGTTATATATAGTTAATAACCATTTTCAAGTAACAAATTATATATCATAAAGATTTATTAATGTACATCCAATATCAAATTATAAGCACAAAAGGCATGTGCATTACAACAAATCACACAAATTTAACACAAATCGATTACGGAAAATTCACTAGCTTGTAGATACATACATATATATCAAACATATAGAAATATATATATCGATAGATCTGCTTGATCGACGTACTTCATATATATGTTAAATCGTGTTTAATTATTAGCATCACCATCGATCATATTTGATTCCTACATATATATATTGGTGCTTGTACGTACGTTTAATGTGTTCTGCCACCACCTCCACTGCTAATTCGTGTACTAGGCGAATGCGTTTTCCCACCACCTCCGCCACTAATTCGAGTAGTAGGGAGGGGACTTGTATCATAGTCGATAATTGCACCCATGGTAATATGAGTGTTGCCATTTTCGTTTGTTGTTGTAACATGAGTGTTGTCAATCTGATTGTATCATGCATAAATTTCCCATATATAAATCAACCAAGCATAAAGTTTTAACACTTTTATTAAAAATAATCAACTAAGAATATCATATCACCTATATTTTGAATCTTGATCATATATGAGTTGAAATTTAAATCGATAATTATGATTGAACTTTTAATTAATGATTGATATTTTGAACAAAAAAGTATGTTTCAATTCGTATATATTGATTCTTATCTGTCTTGTATCGACGATTCAACTAGCTTATACAATGAGAAGTTGATTAGATTTAGGACGTCAGAATAATCAAGTTGGATGAGATTGAACTCAGTTAATTAATTATGGGAAAATAACATCAAATAGCTTTGAACTTTGGAATTTGTACACATTTATGTAGTGAACTTTTTTTTTTGCACATTTGGTAGTCAAAGTTTCAAAAGTGTTCCAATTAGGTAGTTGGGTTACCTTTTAACCTGTTTATTCCGGTTTTATATGCCTACATGGACAATTTTTTAATGACGTGGCTACCCGTTTCATAGAAGATGAAGACATTTAACGATGGTGATTGAGAAATGGTTGTACGTATGAGCCCTAATATGTTGGAACGTAATAAACGTATGTTATAAAACCGGGTGTGTTTTAAAAACAGGTTGACACATCAGATAAAACCGGATATATTATAGAAACGGATAGTCACGTCATTTAAAAATTCTCCACGTAGGCATAGAAACCGAAATCAACTGGTTAAAAGGTAACCCAACTACCTAATTGGAACACTTTTGGAAATTTAACTACCAAATGTGCACAAAAAAGTTCAATACATAAATGTGTATAAACTCGAAAGTTCAGAGCTATTTGGTGTCATTTTCCCATTAATTAATGTTAGCTTAATGTCGAATAAAAATATTTAAGAATATATGATTATTGGCATGAATGGTTGACTATGTCAAATAATAATGAGAACTATATAAGTAAATATATAAATAATAAAGTAAATAATAAATATATATTTGTGTACGTGTGTGTGTTTAATATATATAAATGTATGTTTTGGAAATGTAATAGTTTTATGTCATTTATCGCACAAGTACCGGGGGTGACAGTTTCGGCTCATTAAAGCAAACGGGCTGAACGGATCCATGATTAAAGGACAAAAATTTAAAATAAAATTGAAAACTTTTTCAAAAAATAATTTGTTTAGTACATTATTTTTAAGAATGTCAGATTTTAAAAAAAAATGTTTTAACTTAGTTTTTACATCGAGTCATTCTGGCTGTTTGGTCCATTGGGTCGAAATTGTCACCCCGATGAAGTACGTAAATTAACTACATGAAAGTACGTTGATTACTCACAGGCAATGGAAGAACTTCAACAAGCGGATCCGGATCCGTAGTTGTAGAAGGATGATCTTCAAAGGTGGTTGATGCTGCCTGATTGATCAGTGGTGTGGCCGTACCATTTCCTCCTCCACTTTCTAACCCTAAACACTTCAGAAAACCATTGAAAGCTTCTTGTATACAGGTAATTATGAAACTACCCCTTTCCTCTTCCATTTTAGGATTTTTTTTTTTTTTTTTTGAACCCTCAAATTAAGCTATATGTGTGTGTGTATCACTTAATTGTGCCTTCTTTTTCCTCTCAAAAATGCTTCTGGTCTTCTTTCCTCGGGTACAACTGTATAGGAGTTAGTGCATGCATGTATTTAAAGCCATTGAAGGGGGAACAAACAATATTTTTATATTAGGTTAATTTTATATATATTCAAACTTTTATAATATATAATAATTAAAATATACATGTTCTATATGCAGTGTATCGATCTTCTACACTAAATATTTACATTTTAAATACAACCTGTTATATGAATGAAGCGTACTGAATCTATTATTCTCGAAAGAGTTGAAATCTATATCTATATCTATATCTATATCTTATAATAAAAGAAAATGTTTTTGCCACATGGCGCTCCTTTAGATCTCCATTTAATTAATTTCCCGCCTTTTTTTCTAAAATAAAACAACTCTTATTTTGGTAACACATGTCATTTAATTAATTAAAATTAATAAATAATCTTTATTATTCTACTTACCTAAAATAATTTAAAAATATCTTTTGTGTACAATTAACTTTTTCTAAATATCAAAAAACTAAAATTTAAAAATATTGATATAGAATAAATTTTTATATATAATTCTTGAAATAAATTAAATAATTTTATAAGTTATAAAAAATAAAAATGTAATAAAATAATAATTTTTTTTCATATTCGGGAAAAAAGTTTCGAATCATTATCATTTATAAAACCTTGAACAATGAAAAAATTAAAATTAAAATTTAAACATCTATATCTATATCTATTTATATATTTATATCTACATTTTATAATATAAAAAAATAGTTCTTGCCACATGACGCATCTTAAAGCTCCAATTTATTGATTTTTCCATCTTTTTTTCAAAAATAAAATAACATTTATTTTGATAACACATGCCATTTAATTAATTAAATTAAAAATAATAAATAATCCTTATTATTCTTTTTACCTAAAATAATTCATAAATATCTTTTGTAATACACTTTAACTTTTTTTTTTTAATATGAAGAAACTAAAATCTAAAAAAATACTGATAATAGAATAAACTTTTATGTCTAATCCTTGAGATAAAATAAAAAATTTTATAAGTTAGATATTAACATTTTAAGAAAATAATAATCTTCTTTTCATACTCGAAAATAAAATAAATTTTCAAACTTATAAAAGTATAAGGAATTATTATCGACTTAAAAATCTTGAACAATGACAAGATTAAAAATATAATATAAACAATATATAAAAAGTTATTACTATTCATACATAATTAAAGTAAAGGATGAAAAATATTATTTGACAAACCTGACTTTAATACTTAAAAACATAAAATAATTTATAACAATCATTTATTATTACTATCATGGCAAAAAATCTAACTCATGTAATACATGGGTAATATACTAGTTTTATTCTAAAAAAAAAAAAAGAGCTCCTTGGAGCAGATTAAGGGAACATACAGATTTTTATATGATTTTTTTAGATTTTTCTTTTTAAAAAACAAAATATCAAAATGAAATAAAATAACATAATAAATTATTGAAAACATTGTCAATTTCTCATATATAATTTTAATTGATTATAATGTTAACTAGTTTATAACCCACATATTACGTGGATGTTTTTAATTAAATTTATTTATATAAAATGTATATGAGTAAAAATAAAAACATACAAAAATAATAAATGTGTTTATTTTTTATTATTTACAGATTAAAAAATAGAGTATATTTATCTTTTTTAAAAATATTAAATTGTATTTATCTTTTATTTTTTATAAGTTGTAATTATCTTTTTGGTGAACGTAGAGGTGACACGTGACATTTGATGTTTTCCTTTATTATACATAATAATAATAAATTCCACAACTAATTCAAATTATTACATATGGATCTAATTATGATTATTATGGATAATAATTATAGATATTTATTTTAGGTAAACATTAATTTTAAATGTTACAAAATCTAATTTATTACTAATTAATTAATGAAAAAAATAAAGTCAAAATTTAATGCAATTAAGTTAAGGTGTAAAATTTGAAAAAATAGGTGGAAAAATAAAATTTTATTGTATTGTAGAAGTGACATGTGACATGAATTATTTTGTTTTATTATAATATATAGGTTAATCAACCCATGTATTACATGGGTTGATTTAGAAAATACATATTTTTTATATTTAAATAAATTATTTTAAAATTTATATATAATTAAAATAAAAAAATTGAAAGCTAGTTAAATTCAAGATAAAAAATACTCAGTTGTTTGATATTAATTAAAAAATAATATTATATTGTATTATTAATAACAGATAATATGTGTTTGCATAAAATGTTTCTTTTAATTTTTATTAACTTCAAATATGAAATATCAATGTAAGAAACAAAAGCTTCAATTATGTGAATGTGTATATATTTGAAAATGATAAAATATAAAAATGAAATATCTGAAAATCAACAATCAAATTTATCATATTCACAATTGAAGTTTTATCAATTAAATTTTAAATCTTGTTAGCAAAATAATTAACAAAAATTTTCAACTTTATTTACTACACTTCTAGATTTAAATTCAAATTTTTACATTTGAATTTAACTATGATCATTAAGGATAATAATGATACATATTTATTTTAGGTAAATATTAATTCATTAATGAAAAAATTAAAATCAAAATCTGATGTAATTAAGGTATTTGAGTAAATTTGAAAAATGAATTAAAAAAATGGCATAGGTATAATTATTGATTTTAATTAAGGGTTTAAGAGATATTTCATAAATAATTATGAGCTGTCATTAATCTGGATCATTGATTTCTTTCAATCCAATGGTCCAGAAACTCCAAATGGTTTTCTTATTATATATAGTATAGATAGATTTATTGTAGTTTTTTATTTTATTACAATATTTTATTATTTTCAATATTCTTGACTTTTTTTGTTTTCGTTAATAATCATATTTAATTTTTCTTTGACTTATATAAGTTATTTAATAAGTTTTCTTATCACGTAACTTTTAATTTGTCAGGATGTATTTATATTGTTCTATATAAATTAGAAGATATTAAAGAAAGTGTTCGATCGTTTAGTTTATTTTGATTATTAATTTTGTAATATTAATTATAATTTGTATGTATGTAATTTTAACCAGTTTGATGTGATATTATGATATTTTATAAGCAATAAGTTTTTTTTAACCCTTTACGTAACTACGAATCATTTAATTTATAATTTATTGTGTATTTAAAAAGTTACAATTAATTAATTGTCTTATATTTTGTATTTCAAACTTCAAATATTTTATAAACATGATTTTACACATAACTAATATAAAGTTATAATTATAATATGCATTTGATTTATTTTAATTTACTATGATTCTAACTTAATTACTTTTTAATTTTTCGTAGTTCTTCTATACATTGTTATTTTCTTTTTCTAAATTTGTAAAATACGGTAAAAAAAAATAAAATCAAAACAAAATGTCATATTTTCTAATATATGTTAACTAGCTTTTGTTTATTATTTTAAGAACTGATCGATTATAATTCATATAACTTCTGTTTTTATTTATTAACACTTACATAATTTGTCGCAACGCATGGTATCAAAATATTTTTTATAAATAACTGTTTGCTTAAAAAGTCTATCATGGGTACCTGCATTTTAAAAATTATTTTCAGCCAAAATATACATTTATTATAACTTATATTTTAATAATTATTTAACAAATTAAATTTATAAATATAATTGATGAAAAATTCATAAATTAATCTTGTGGTTGCTATTAATTACTTGATTGTTAAAAAGAAATTAGCAGAAGTTTCAACGTAAAAAAAAGATGGATAAAATATTACATATATATTTGTTTTGTAATAAACAATTAAATACTGTGATGTTGACAATCAACAGTGAAGGCTCAGAAGGTTACAGAGAACAAAACGAGAAGAAATAAATACTGTGATAGAATGAACACTTATTATGATATGTATGTTTTATCTAACTCAAATTAAAGGATTTTGAAACTAAAAATTCCTTTTCAATTAAATCATATATATCAAGTTATTGAATTATCTATGATGTTGATATATAGTTTTTCGTTCTATTAATTAAACCTTGTGGCATAAATAATTGTTTAAAAAATTAACAACTGTTAGTGTTAGATTAATATATTAACCAAAAAATAAGTGTTTCCTACAATAATATTTTTGCCAACTTGACAAATTAACCAAACCTTTTTATTTATTTTATAATCAAGGCATCTAACGATCGACTTAATTAGGTTTTCACACCGGCCAGTCAACGCACAAACATTCAGGCCGGTGTGAACATGTAGTGTAAAAGTTATTTTTAAATTTTTTTCACATTCATATTGTTATTGACAATATAAGGTTTACTTTTAATAATTCATACACGTTCATAATTTCTAACTCTTTAAATCTCATGTGAATATGAAAAAATATATGTAGATATGAGTATTGTGAACATACGTGCAGAATTGTACAATTTATGAACATACACGTTTCACGTACTTTATAATGTGTGTTTGTATGTATTTTTTTTTTTTTTTTTTGCAAGTAATCTTATTTTGTTAATTTAAACATGATATTGGGAAAAAAAATTTTTTTAAGGATGATGGTACCTCGAACACTACACAAAACTAGTGGTACTCACTTGAACTTGTGTATATTAAATTAAAAAAAATATATATCTTGAAAAAAATGAGGAACATTATGATTCACTTTTTTACACATTGATTCATTTTTTTCAAAATTTATGATATGATTTACTACTTTATACATTCTTACACTATTTTAATATTAAAAAAATAGTGAATCAATATGTAAAAAAAAGGCTATTGTTTGCACCTTTTTTACTAACCACACCCCCTTCTAACATGTCATATCAACCCTATCGACCAATCACAATTCAAATAAAATACTAAAATATTAATGAAAACGTCACATCAAAGATGTGTGCGTCAAATCATAGGGGAGGGGGTGTGGATAGAATTTCCCTATGCAAAAACAATGAATTGTCTCACGCAACATTATTTATTTTCTCAATTGATCATCTATATTTGTAAATTAGCTCATTAATATGGTTGTATCGTGCGACAAAGTTAAAGGAAATGATGAGCAGTGAAAGCGATATTATAACAACTCTTTTCCTTCGAGTGGTGTTAGAATTAATGACCTTCTCCCATCGTCAAGGGTTGGATATTGCTATTCAAACGACTCTGTGGACAATAGGGAGGCATAGTCATGAAATCTGTTATAATGAGTCTAGGCTTAGAGGTGATGTTCTGTGTGATGTCGTAAGATTTTTTTTTTCCATTTTCATGGTTAATTTCCCTATTGTAAATGTGTATGAATTGACCACTTTGGTGTCGATCTAACCCTCATGCGACTTGTAACTTTTGATTTGTTCTTGTTTTTCATAAAGTCTTGCTAGTTAACGAGATTCCTTTGCCTTAGAAAAAATTTATCAATCTTCAAATGTATTAGATATATAGTTACATATAAACTAGCTCGGTAGTACTAGGATTGTCCATGGATGATAACCAAATCAAAATTGAGTTTCGAATGATTAACAAAAGATATCGCGGTTTATGGATATTGTGAATGTAAACCTAAATTGAAATTTTTATGGTTCAGTTAATGGACTTGAAAAATTATAGAATAAACCGGTCATTTAACCTCAAAATCGAAACAGTTTTTTGTATTGCTTTTCTAATTATGGAATATTTTTAAACCCCATTGTCAACATACTAGGCACATAAAAGAAAGGGGGTATTTGGTAATTCACTTTGGCATTTAATATAGCATCGTACCTAACACCATGCCCTGCGTATATAGAATTTAATTTTGTTGGTTTTTTTTTATTAAGTCTGCATCCAACTAAGATCCTCAGTACTTATCTTGCATGCATATGGAATCTTACTTGCCAAGTGTCTAATTATAAGTTTCTATAATTAAATCCAACTACACCCGTTTTATAAACTTATATATAATTATAATACTTAAGACAATTATTAATTATTATGATCATTACTACTTAATTAATATATACTTACAATTTTGTAATTCATATATTCCTTGCATTTCTACTAGCTCAATATTTCATTAATTAACTTGAAATAAAGTAAGCTTCATGTTTTTCTTCACAAGTTAATTGTATTTCTTTTTGTTACTAATTTATCATCGCAATTTTACTTTATTAACTCCCAAAGCAATAATTGAGAAAACAGTTTCAAAAATAAAGGAAACTTTGTTTCAAGAAGTTGAAATATTAAACTTGAAAATTCATGCTCGATCGGATGGACTACGTACACTTTGTAATTCTACTATACTAGTATAATTAATATATTGTACGTGTATATACTCCAAAAGTGTATTTCTATCTTTACTCCTTTTATCGATTTATGAAATCGACTAATTTGTTTATCAGATAATACAATTAACTTGAAACTTTGTATCATTTTTTTCAATTAACTTGTAAGTCTTCACCAATTTATGCATTTTACCTTGCTACCATTATAAGTAAACTTATTATTAGCAATGTTTAATTATAATTTTATATAATGAACCCTATTATCTTTTACAAATCTATATATGCATGCATGCGTGTGTGTAAAAGCCAAAACGCATTAATATTGACAAAATAACTCAAATAATTGATTTGAGAATTTATTTGCTGTGAGCATCATTTCCTTTTCAATAAATTAGCTGTTTTTTTCTTTAAAAAAAAATAGAAATTAAGAGTCATACATGCATGTTATGTAGTGCATGTGTTAGGTTTTTAACAGTAAATTGGGTTCACACTTGACACTCCATACTTCTATTTCCACTAATATATAGTTTACAGAATGGTTTATAAATTTTATTATATATGCAAATTTGCAAAATTAAGATTGTAATTAAAACCTGATACATATCATTTTTAGAAATATATTTGAACACATTATAATATATTAATTAGGGATGATCAGCATAAAATGGTTTGGATCGGTTTTTAGTAAAAATCAAAATCTAAACCGAAATATCGATTTGAAAAAAAAAAATCTTATTGGTTCAGTTTCAGATGATTAGGTTTTTCGGTTTTGCTTTTTTTTTTTTTTTTTAAACTTGTGGATTTTGTTATTTCTTTGACAAAATGTGATATTAAAACGTCACTGAATATAATAATCATTACTCAAGTATCAAAGAAGATAAAAAAAATAAAAAGAAAGCTTAAAAAATATATGGAGTTTCAAGTTAAGAAATACAAATTCGAAGCTTTAACGTAACACCCCAACTTTTGAGTTGGTACTCCTTCGTTTATTTTTTTAAGTTATTGCGTTGGTCAAACTATAACCCGATTAGTAGATTGATACGTGTTAGGACTGAGTAATATGTGGCTTCGGATTTACTTTTAGCAGAATATTAATTATTATGAGTTCACGAGATTAAACGGATATATATATATATATATATATATATATATATATATATATATATATATATATATATATATATATATATATATATATATATATATATATATATATATATAGGGGTGAGTTCAATGGAAAACCACTATGCACCTGAAAATCATGGAAACCTATGCATACCGTCCGATTGGGTGCATTTCATGAAAAATGTTGTGGCATGATCGTAAATAAGGTGATGCATCACGCGGGATTTTGATGCATCACGCGAGAAATTTAATGCATTTGTGGTGGTGCAGTGCGGTTTTCACAAGTTTTCAGGTGCATGGTGGTTTTCCATTGAACCTCCCTCTCTCTCTATATATATATATATGTATATATATATATATATATATATATATATATATATATATATATATATATATATATATATATATATATATATATATATATATATTAAAATTGAAAATTTGACAACGGGTCCGATTATTGGGTATTGAATTGGCTTTAAATGGAAAACATATAAATATTGGAGAACTTTGGTCCTTGCTTCCATTTACTTCACTTCAAAGAATTCTCACAAGTGTGTGTGTGTTTTGTGTGGTTGGAGCAAACAGAGACCAAAGCAATTAAAGATTTCAATTGTTGCTTTGAGTTTACTTCATCATCCTCTTTGTGTTCTTCAAATATCCAAGGTAAGAAAGGTTAGAATTCAAAGGTGTAATTGTGTTGGTTTTGTAAGGAATTGGTCTGAAAATGTATCATAAAATTGAGTTATTACATCTAGAATCAAATTTGAGGGATTAAAACCCTTGGGCAGCAGCTGAAACAGAAAACAAAGAGCAGCAGTTCGTCTCGGATCGCGGTAACGATCCCTAAGTGCGACCACGATGAAGTCTAAGGTGGTAGAAGAGAGCATGGGCAGCAATTATGACTATGACCGAGGTGGGAGCTTAGCCGCGATCCCTTACTTTAGGGAAGATTTGGGTTTTAGGCTTTAGTGTCCATTGGGGTTGTACTTTGAGATTATATCAGTTATGTTATGAGTATATGAGTATCATGTGTGTATTTGCTGGGTTTGAGGTAACATGTTGTGATCCGTTGTACGTTCAGTGATGAGTAGAGATTGGATTGGGCTGGAAAAGTGATTAAAGGGGCTTGTGAAGGTTAGGTGTTTTGATCCATGTAAGTACACAAGTATTTTTGAAACACGCGTCTTCTTTTACGAGTCTGTATTTAATTATATGATATATGTGTTTGTGATATGAGAAAGGAAAATTACACCTCAGGTTTGTACCTGCCCTTCTTTATTATCGTGTTATATATGTACATGTGATGAGATAGAGTGAGAGGACTACATAGCAAAAGAAAGACCCCCGGGGAAAAAGGCAAAAAAGAAAGAAAATGAAGTCCAGCAATGGCACCAAAGATGAAAGACAGGTACGTGCTAGCAAAGAAGGGAAGTGGCAAGGGATTTCAAAGAATAGAAAGTTAGTGCACAGAGTCTTCCCCTGCCTAATTGATCTAATGATAAGAGCCTAGTATATACTGTACTAGTAATGAAGATCCTCCTTCCCCTCTATCTTTTTGCCTCTCTATGAGAGAGGATCTAGAAATGGGGGATAAAAGATAGCATGGATTGGAGTTAGCAGCTCAGATCGAGCCCATCCAGCATCCGTTGTATGAGATGAGATCCATCCATGTGGTGATTAAAAGGGCTAACTGATCCTAAATCAGTCTAAAGTAGTGTTACTATATATATGGCAGTGATTATTGTCAGGTTATTCACGTGTCTTGTGTTATCTGCTAACCACTATTTTCATGTGATCTGTTAGAATGTGGGAAGAGATGTGATTGTGCGAGCTAATTGAACCTAACCAATTGTGCTTCTAAATCTCATACTCAATTATGGACAGTGATGATTGAGGTGCATACGAATGACTGTTGAACTGCATGAGATTGTCATGTGTTATATGCCATGTGATTTATTTTATCTGCAGAGTCTAAATATAATAACCCGAATATTAAATAACAAATATTAATAAATAGAAATACTAATAATAATAAAAACCTTAATAACATTGATTAAACATTAATATAACATTATTTGTAAAATAAAAGGGGCTAAAGTAGCAAACTTTATAACTCAGATAAATAAACCAAAATAAGATGGGCTTTAATCATAATTAACCTAACTAAGCCCAACCCAGATAATTAGGGTTATACATGTATTTATTAGCATTAATCACAAACCCTAAACCCTAAATTACAAACTCTGAAAAGGAACGGAAGCTGTAGCCGGCGGTCAAGTACCGTGGGAGAAGACCGGACGTAAACCAAGTATTCGTTCGCGATTTCTTCAGATCGAGGTAATGTACTTCGCTTAAAAATATCAGAATCTTGTTAAGGTATGAATATGATGTTATATATGTGAAGTAAATCAACGAAATCGAAACCATATTTAAATGTAAATACAAGATGAAATAACGAACCTTTACTGTTTGGGTTTTGGGAGGCGGCGATGGTGGTGGTTTGTGACCGGCGGCGCGCACCAGGGACGACCGCAATGGTCCTGGTCAGCGGCGGCCGTTGAGGGATGTGAGTGTGCGAGAACTGAGAGCAGAGAGATGAGCGTTAGAGACCGAGCGGTGGTGGCGATGATGGAGCTGTAGCGGCGGCGGCGTCGCTGTTATGCCGCTGTCGTTGTGGTGTGCGAGAGTGCGAGCGAGAGAGGAGCTGAGCGAGGGAGCGAGAGGGAGTAGAGGAGTCGAGGGTGCTGTTGGTGGTTGCCGGTGAAAGGCGGTGGCGGTCGCCGGCCGGAGGAGGCGGAGAGCAGAGAGAGAGGAAGAAGAGAGATCCTGGGAATGTGCTTGTGTATGTCTGTTGGCCGAAAGTTAAGGGAGAAGAAAGGAAAAGGTAATTGGGTCGACCCGACCCGACCCGTAAACTTAAATAATTAATAAACCTATATAATAATAAATAAATCTAAATTTGTTTTATATTTTAAAATTCTTATAAAATCATTATCTCTATTAATTAATAATTGGTTTAAATCTCTTTAATAAACCTAATATATAATTTTGGAACTCGCTCAAAATAAATTAATTAACGGGTAACAGATTAAATAAGTATTCACATTTATATTTACGATTAAAAGTTTAATTAGATAATTCAGACAATCAACCGAAACGGAATAAAACTATATTAACGACTTAATATTAAATTAAGGTTCACTTATAAGTTGAATTAAATATTCATTGGAGATTAAAATAAATACACTAAAATTATATGCGGTTGAATACCGATTAAAGTATAGAGAAATTACATAATTAATTATTGGAACACCGATTCGATTAATAAAGGTTAATGAAATATTTTAAGTTGAACCAACAATAATTGCGAACCGAACTTAATAATTATTATTAATAAAAGTATGTATTAAAATAGTGGATTGGGTAGTTAGAAGACCAACCTAGCTGAGTTCTAATTTAAGTTCGTTCTTATAGACCGAATAGATTCGTAGCGGATTCAGTCTGACGTCGTGATTTTGCGGAGCTGCTATTCAGGTACGGATCCCGTACTTCTTTCAGCGTTACTCTTGAGTTGTTTCGTTGTGTGAATTGCATGCTAATACTTGACAGTCGAACTTTTATATCTCGTGTCAGTTTTCTTATTTATATTATCGAAAGCAAATATCGATTTTTATCGCTCGAAAACATTTGCGAGAAACATATTTTGAAACTGATTATATTCATGGCTTGTTACGAAAGTTGATGATATTTTGTGAAATGTGGCCCTTTTTTGTATTTAAATCATTATTTAAAATTGAGATGTTTATGCGGGCCTTTTGTTATGCTTGAACCCTAGAGATTAGACAGGAGCTAGGATTACCGAGTGAACTACCTGTGGAGGTACCACAGGCATGCCATTGCGGCATCAATGGCATGACACTTCCGTAACAGTGTGATCGGTTACGGCGTCTCCCTTTTGTTGTGATTATGATTATGATTATGAATGATTGAGATTATGTTTACGATCGATGGAGATCATGTTAGCTCGGGATATGAGCTGTTGATTATTTCAGGGAGGCGTATGGATGCATCCTAGGCTATGTTATGAGTTTTGCGGAAGTAAGGTGTAATGCCATACACCCCTTCCGGCCAGATGCACTGATGTGGCGCGACTCAGTGTAGTCTTGAGAGTGATTTGTGAGATGGATTATTGTTTATGATGTTAGGCCGCTCGGTAAATATAACACAACCCTTTGTTGCTTCAGCCATTATATTCTTTGTTTGATCTGATGTGGAGGTGGATATTTATGTTTTAAAGAAAAACCATTTTCAATACTTTCCTTTTAAATAAACTTATTTTCAAAACATTCTTTAGTCTTTGAATTCGTATACGTTGCACTTGTAATCGATCTCCGTACTGGGCGTTTGGCTCATGCTGTGTTCTTTCTTCCGGCAGGTACTCAGGGGTGATGATGGGCAGTGTGCAGAGTGTGGACCGTTGAGGACTTAGATTTATGTTAGCTATTTTATTTTAGTATTAGTGATCATGAATATTAGTTAATAATAAAATTTGATTTTTAATTTGGTAATTTGAAAGCAATTGGTATTTAAGTTTAAAGATTTGCAGCTTAATAATGAAGATAAGTGTGCTTTTGGTTAGATGAGGTTGATAGTATTAACATCGCCGGTCCAGTCGGGATCGGGGTGTTACATTAAACCTTGTATACTCACGAGCTTTCAGCCTACGTTTTCGAGTCTAAATGTGTATCTCGGAGAGTCAGAAGATAGGTCGCCAGAGCAAAAGTTGGAGACAGTTACCACCTTCGAGGATTCCTACTTCACCACTATTGTATGTTGATATCATCTTTTGGGATTTTGGTATCAGTGTGTTATATGCCATCTTCATTTATGTATTCTCTATGACATGGTTTGTCATATGTATCCGTTAGTATGTGACTTAGTTATGTGTATTTTAAAGTTCTATATTTTTAGTGTTTTGTGTAACCTAATAAGAGATTATCGATGTATTATTATATGTGTGTTTGCCACTTATGATTATAATATGACGTGACATTTTGTCTAGTTTCGAGTGTGTTACATTTAAACATCCAAATATTCAAAAAAAAAAAAAAAAATTTAAAGTATTCAACTTCAAGTATTAAACATCGAATTGTAAAATATAAATATATAATTGTTCGACTTCAAGCATCCAAGTATTCAACCCGAACCTAATATGAAAATTAACTAATTAATAGGGATGGGTATTTGATATTTTTTTTAATTCTAAACTATTATAAGAAAATCGGTTGGATATAGTGACACTTATTTTTGTGTCACTAAAAGTAAGATATAGTGACACTTATTTTTGTGTCACTAAAAGCATATGTCACTAAATGACACTTTTCTTGTAGTGTTTGCTCTTTTTATAGGTTCACTCTGAAACCAAACTGAAATTTTTGGTTTTTTAATATCCAAAATCCACCACTGTTCAAAGTCCAAACAACTTGGAATTCAGTTTTGATTTTTTGGTTTCGGTTTGAATTATGGTTTTTGTGTAGACCTCTAGATGTAATCAATAAAAAAACAACAAATATATAACCACAAAAACTTAATTATAATATTATACCTTAACATTTTTTTAAAAAAAAATGATATCACGATCCATGGTAAATTGGTAAGATAGAATAAAGAGTGTAAAATATAGGGGTGTAAACTTGCATAGGGATCACAGGCCAGGATGTATATAATAATTTGAAAATGCATAGTACCCATTTTATTAAGACAAAAGTGAATTGTATAAAATAAAAAAAAATGGCAGAAGTTTGATTATGTTATCAAAAATATTTATAAATGTAACTTTAAAAGTCTTTTTAATAATATAAATTCTCATTTTTTTATAAAAAAGATTGATCATTATTACCCTATAATTTATAAATATATGATCGAATTCACACATATACCATATTTTCAAGTCTTCCCAAATTTTTTTTTTAAAGATAGCATGTTTCTCGTTGACTACCCAATTTTCTAACGTAGGCATGTTTCTCATGTTCCCAAGTTGAATTTTTGTATTTAGTCTTGGGTTAAGTGCGTCAAAAGGTAACCTACTGTCACAGTTTTTTCAATTTGGGTAACATACTAATTTTTTTTTCTAATTAAGGTAACATATTTCAAAATCAAGTCAATCAAGGTAACCATATCGGATTGAAAGGTAAAACTGGCGTGACAGTTTCTTTGTCCAGTCAGCATTTTTTTTACAGAAATTAAATGAGAGTTTAACTGTTATATGATGTGTACTATTTTGTGCAGTTTAAAAGTATCTTTTGATAATACCTTGCTATTTTGAGCAAATTTAAAAATAATTAAGCAATATTAGGAATTAGAAAAACTGATGACCGGATAAAGAAACTGTCATGTCAATAAATTTTACCTTTCAATCCAATGCGATTACCTTGATTGACTTGATTTGGAAAGTATGTTATCTCGAATAGAAAAAAAATTAGTATGTTACCCAAATTACAAAAACAATGACAATATATTACCTTTTAACATAATTAACCCATTTAGTCTTTGCCATAAATTTATAAACTACTTAAATAACGAATTTGCTATTTATTACGGATAAGCTAAATTTGGTATAAGTAGTTTGATGTATTACTATTGAGCCTTTTTAATTCTTTTTATAAAAAAAAAGGAAAATTACATTAAAAAATCATCTAACAATAATTTTTATTTTCGATTAAGTCTCCCATTTATTTTTTGTCTGATGAGTTTATCAAACAACAAAAACTCACAAATATAATACTTTGTATGTTGCAACTAGTTGGCATCCATGTGATAAACCGTGACACATTTGACAATATGTTTTTTTCAATTAAGCTCATCAATCAAAAAAAATTTCCCTAGAAAACCATCGACTTCAAAATTTTGTCAACTAATACCTTAATCAAAAAAAAATTCTTAAAAACCTTCAAAAAAATTGTGCTCGACACAAAAGTACATTGCTTCTAGCTAGAACGAAAAAAGTAAAACAATTTTTGGGAATTTATGTAACTAGGTTGAAACAATAATTTTTATAAATAAAAAAATTTTATTGTGTTCCAGGTCTAGAACAAAAAAATATATATTTACATAACTCGATAAATAAATATCATATATGAAACATCTTTTAAAACACGTCAAAAATATTCATTAACAATAGTTATGTTTTTAAAATTCTTGTAAACTTTTTATTTCTAAATTTATATATATTTAATCAGAATTAGAATTTTTAATATTTTTTAAACCAACTATTAGCCATGGTTACTTTTTAATTTTCTTTTAAATTTTTATTTCTAAATTTATATATACTTAATTGATAATTTTAAATTCACGTATAACATAATTTTTTTAATATATATATATCATGATAAATAAAATGTTATTAAATATGATTTTATTAATATTGTATTATATTTACTATTTAAATATTATTAATATATTTTTGAATTAGATATATAGATAAGTATGTATAAGATATAATTTGGATGTAGATTTAAATCTTATATATCTTTTAATATTTTAATATATAAGAAATAATATATTGTATTATCTTTTATATTTATTAATTGTTATAAATATTAAAAAATAATGAATTACATTAATTGTTTAAAAAATTTTATTAACTATACTTACTTTTTTAACGTTCTTTTACATTTTTTATTTCAAAGTTTATATATATATTTAATCGTGATTTAAAATTTTAGTTTTCTGTAAAACATAATGTTTATATATTTTTATAATAAAAATGTTATGGAATATGATTTTATTAATACTTTATTATGTTTATTTTTAATTATTTAATATATTATTTAAATAGATGTATAGATAAGTATACATAAGACAATATTTAGATTTAGATTTAAATATTATCTATTTATTAATATTTTAAGATATAAGAAATAATATATTGTATTTATCTTTTATATTTAATATTCTTTATAGATATTGAAAATAATGAATTATGTTTATTTTTATTTTTTTAATTTAAAAATAATAGGTATCTTTTATATTTATTATAATTATCTTTTATTTTATTTTATTTTATTTATGAAACCAACGAATTACGTGGATTAATTTTAAAAAATAATTGGTTATATAATATGATTTATTAAAAGAACGTCACGTGACAATCTTTATTCTACTTTATTTATATACGAAAATTCATCTTATAATTTATGTTTTTAATTAACATATTTGATACATACTACTTATATATTTATTACAATAAACGAAACATGTTATGACATGTGTTTTTTTATTAATATTATTTTTTTTCTTTTCAAATATAATCTTATTTATTTTAATATTTTAAAATATATATTTATATATTTTAAATGATACAATTTAAGATTTTTTACTTTATAAATTTTATTTAAAGTTTACAGATAGATTATATAATTTAAGATTTTTTAAGTTATATTTATATTAGCTAAAAGTTAACAGATGTTAAATAGAATATTATGACATATAACATTATTGGATAATGCCAAATAGTAAATATAGTTAATTATTTATTATTATTATTATTTTCTTTTTAAAAATAATAAATTGTATATATCTTTCTTAGATGTTATTTAATAATATTGTATTTTTTTCATTTGAAATATAATATTATTTATTTTAATATTTTATTTGAAGTTTATAGATAAATTATATAATTTAAGATTTTTTTAGAGTTTAGATTAGATTATAGATAATGATGGTAAATAACATTATTATATAATGTCAAATTTGATATAATTAATTATTTATTAATGTTTATAAATATCAAAAATAATAAATTGTATTTATCATTATTTTATTTTATTTTATAAATAAAAAAAATTTATCTTTTTAGGTGAAACGTGGTACCACCATGTGACGTTTTGTATTGTCCTTTGTTATATATATGTATAGATACTTAGATATAGATTTGGGAAGTTACAAAACCAATTTATGGTGATATGTAAATTGGCAAAACTCATTCATGGATACATCTCATACATTACAAATCTGTCCAACCTTACCCACAGTAACATGGGCCATGGCGACTACCTTAACACAATATCGATCAAACACATAGCATGTCCAAAGGTACTTCACTGAATGAAAGAAATCCGAATATAAAGACATATATGTGTAAGAATACCAGGCCATTGGGGGTACGTAGATGATATCACGTACTCAATGTTCATTGCTAGAACGGGAATTGTCAGCGAAAGATTGAACTCGAGATAACTCACCAGGACTCCGTGAAGTAAACAAATTTGGATATGACATGAAACCATCATCCATCGATGGCAACCTTTGGGGTTGGTGAGAAGTCAACGCCTGTGGAGGACTGAAGGCGCCGTTAACATCCTGTGACGAGCCTTGCCTATCAAGATATGGCTTTTCGGGTGTATGAGATTGATGGATGTCTCCAGAAAACGGGTTCTCGGTGGACCCATCTTCATTCTGTTTCTTGACGAGTTCACTGATTCGAAACTCGGCAAGGCTTGCGGCGGCTCGAGCTGCTGCTGCTGCCCGTTCGGCGCTTTCTGCAGCTGCTTGTGCAGCAGCCAATACATCCTGCAAATCATCCTTGACGCCTGTTCTGGTTCTTGAAAGTGGACTGCTCTCTTTAGCTACATCAGTTTTGGCTTGGGGAGATGGACTGCTTTCCTTCACTGCAACGGTATCTGTTGGAGGAGTTATAAATGGCAAAAACTGTTTCTCTTCTGTTTCAATAGATGTGGATTTTTCTAACACTTTGTCTGGTTTATACAGGAGATCGTTGTTTGATCCTGAATATGTTTCTGATTCATTATTGAGGTCAGTTAACGCTGAGGCAGGAAATGGAAGCATTTCTGGTCTCGAGACAGATTCTGAAGGAACAGTAGGTTGTACCAAAGAATTGGGAACCTCAGGAAAATCTATCACATCGAATTCTGCATCGGAGTCTGATTGTTCATTATGGGTCACTTCTGAAGCTGCATGTGCTGGTTCTTCGTGTTTTTCTTGTGGAAGAGGCAATTTTGTACTGGCAAGTTGTGAGGGGCCGTTCTGCAAGAAAAGGAGTATTTATTGAGCAAGTTGTTAATTTGTGAGAAGAATCAAGAACTACAATATGAATATAAAAGAGAGTAACAATTCTAGTCTTGTATGAACCAAAAATACTAGATTAATCAACAAGAATGTGGCATTGTTCCATCAGTTGTTGCTTAATCTATTAAGATTCTCAGATGCTTAATGAATAGAACACAAAAGTTAAATTGCTAACCAGCAAATCTTCATGTGGCTTCAGCAATTCAGTTTCAGATGCCGTAGGGTCCCAATCAAGCTCATGCTCTTCTGCGATTTCCTTTAACAGGTTAAGCTTTACATCAGGAGCTGGAGCACGAACAGATAGATGTTCGATCAACTGTAACATCATACGAAGAAAACGGTGAGAGAGTTATTAGTCACCAACAACCACCATAGAGGACTGTTACATAACAGGTATATATTGGACCTTCAGTTTGATTGTTTCATTTTCCTCAATTGTCCATTTTTCATGGCAGCATCAGACCCACAATCACATCTCGCAATATCATTTTCTATACAAACTAGTTGCTATTAAAGAATGCAACACTTCCTCTAGGGATGTCCAAAAAAAGAATGCAGCAGTTATCCTTTCAGCAAAGTAGCAACCCAAGATTGACTCTTTACCAGTTGGTCATAAAAAAATATTCAAAGGATTGATTTTGGTCCATAAGAATTGTCTACTTTTTTTGGTTATTAAGGGTGGTCTATATACCTGACTAAAATTATCAAACACTCCCTAAACTATGTGCAGAGACAAATGTCGCATTGAATCAGACCTTAAGTGAAAATCAGTCCATGTAGTTTTTACATTAAAAGTCAAATTGTTTCTTTTTTCGAGAAATGGATGAATAAAATAGTAAATGGCTTTTTAGTGCCAACAATTGGTGTTTAATCACCTGACGATTGACACCACATTCAGGCATGAGTTCCGTTGCAGCAGCTACAAACTCTTTGCCATATTTAGCAGCGAAAGCCATCTGAACTTGTATCAGCTCCGGAAGATCTGCACATCTCGGTGCAGCAAAACACAGACTTGAAATTGCCTCTTTCAGGTCAAGAGGACATTCCCTGTATGTAGAAATTCTAGAAAATTAGGCAATCAGGTCAAAAAATGAAGGTTAACTAGAGAACAAATTGGTAGATGGCATGTCTATGACTCTATGGGTAGTTTAATGAAAAAAAATTTTTAATTACCATAAGGAGATTAGATGGAGGATTACAAATAAATAATATTGGCCCGATTAGAGAGTATTTGATCAAAATGCAAAACCGGTCAATATGCTTTTTAGAGCTTCAACTCTAACAACACATAATAATGAGATAATGTGTGTGAATGTCTCCCTGAGGCCATAGCAAAATTACATTATTTCATAGAGCCGTACTAATTTTTTTTTTTCTTTGAACGAATCCTATTCCTTTTTAAACATTACACTTCCAAGCAAACGAGAGATCGTGATCATGCAACCATGGGATGAATATACTGAAACATCTTCCAATTGGAAAATACTCATTTCAATCTTTGTGACTTTAAATGTTATGTCCCTTGCGTGCAACAGTTATTGCAATGAAGCACAACTTTTTGGTTTTGATTTTCAATTAACATGTCCTAGCTTCGAATTATCAAATTCCATTGTTAAGTTAGATTTGCAGTGTAAAATATTTTGTAATAAATAACCACTTGACCAAGCTGGTTAAGCACACTGCATATCAATCAGCGAGACCTTGTAGGATAAATATATATAGAATTCGAAGTGCTATGAAGGTACCCGTACTTCCAGGTTTCGTATGGGATGTCTCACCCTTACCCTACATGGTGAATTTGAAATGCATATAACTGTTTCTTTAGTGAAGGTCTCTTTCGCATAATAAATTATTGTTATGGTCAGCATTTACTTAATATGTTCACAGCATTGTAAGCTGAATAGCTAGCTATTTCAAACAAATCAACATCGTAATATAATGTTCATATGGAGCAAACTATCTGAAACTGAAATATAAACTATATCTTACACAAGCTTGCATGTGAAGTAAAATTTTTGTTCATGGACTAGCGTTGCTTTTTCAATTATGCCCATAGAAACAACTTATTCTACACAAAGTTCCAATGATGTTGAATTCAGTTCTACCAACTCATCGGTTTTGCACAACTAATACAATCCTGTGAATAAAATTTAACCCATGAGTGAAAACCTCATCTTCTCAAAATCCAAAGTTCGTTGATACAGCACACACTTTATAAATCAATTCATTGCATTAATTGGACCTTGGAAACTGAACAAAAATGGCCCATCCTGGGTGTGGTAAAACCACCATCTCCAAAGAGGATTATGTTCTATTCTTTGTCTACCAAATTGAAGGAAATTTTTTTATCAAACCACCAAAAGCCGTAAAAATTCTTGTTTAGAATTACAGCTTTCCACATCATTTCAAGTGCTTTCACCTATTGAGTGGAATCCTATCCTCTATCTCACAAGCATCTCCCTCTAATTCTCAAGAACCATTTCTGGATGTGTGTTTGTGCCAGCCAAACCATCTACTAACTTAATTGCATCATAGTTTCATAGTAAGATTGGTATGACACTATGACCTATAAATACCACTATGTGGTAGAATATTAAAAAATAAAATAAAAAGCTTTAAAGAGAACATTATTTCAAGTGCATTTGATGATGTGACTCCTACATCTACGGCGCACAACAACATATTTTTATATATATAATAAATTTTCGGTCAAACAACCAATTCTTATTGCAGTCATGACAAATACTACCTATGCCTCAGATTTAAGAAAGAAAATCCTCATCATTTGCGACTGATTAGAATTAGTCGTGCATAACGTGTTCTCATGCAACTTTAAAGTTCAGCTAAAAGTAAAGCATATAACAATCAACAAGATGTTGTCTCTAATCAATGCTCATGTTAACGTTCAATTCTATTGTATTGTTCTTAATCTTAAAGTAAAAGGCATTTTTTAGCATGAATTATCCTACTGCCCACACTATTAAGTGTTTATGCCATTCTTATTGCAGTCATGACAAATACTACCTATGCCTCAGATTTAAGAAAGAAAATCCTCATCATTTGCGACTGATTAGAATTAGTCGTGCATAACGTGTTCTCATGCAACTTTAAAGTTCAGCTAAAAGTAAAGCATATAACAATCAACAAGATGTTGTCTCTAATCAATGCTCATGTTAACGTTCAATTCTATTGTATTGTTCTTAATCTTAAAGTAAAAGGCATTTTTTAGCATGAATTATCCTACTGCCCACACTATTAAGTGTTTATGCCATTCAAATTAATCTATGAAGGGAAATAAACCGAACCTTTGAGCTTCAATAATAGGAAGACGAACAACTACAAGCTCACAAAATAACTCGATGATTTCTTGTGCTGCCATCATTTTTTCTTCCCGTATGATATGCTCCACCTAAATACATGTCACACGTTACCAATAGCTCAATGAAAATCTACAATGAAACAAAGTTGGTAGATGAAACTTAAAGCAAACCTTATGTTCTTTTTCTCACCGAAACAACTAGCTGAATTAATAATAATAACATCAATACAGAGGACACAGAGGCAAAATACCCTAATTCTGGCGGTGGCTTCTTGACCAGTCTCGAGAAGTTTGGCAATGTCACGACGCATCTGCTTTATATGAATCTCCCTGCGGTTCCTCAGCAGCTTTATGCGTGGGATCGTAAGTTTAAGAAGGGTTTTACTGTTTTCAACAATTAGTAGCCAAAGTTACTTAAACATCAAGATAGACTACAAACCAGAAAACAATTGAGAATATATGTTCTATTGCAAGAATATTCAGTATGCAGATATAAGTCGTGTCGATACGAATATTATCCATCCGTGAAAGAATTTATGATTTATAGAAATCATATTCATAAAAAAAATTCAGTAGCCATCAACAAAATTTATAGAAATCCAAATAAAAACAGTGGCCAAAAATATAATAATTGAGCGAATATTAAAGGTTTCAAGAGAATTCTAGAGGAATTGAATACCATTTAGAACCCTTGAACGACCCCTTGCTGAAGAAAGAATCAAGCATCGACATCTTCAATTCACCCGATCGCAATCCTTATAAATCCTGATCTTCCGATTAGAGTGATGCGTATGCAGTTGATCGTCTGATTATCAAAGAAAACAGGATCAATTTACAATTAAGGTTTACTAGGAGCCACACCAACTCCAGTATGAAGGAACTATACGCGTTCGTAATATAGATATAGCATCAGCTAACGTGGAATTTTGCTTACTTAAGCAGGAAGAATTCGTTACTTCTTCGTAGATTCCAATCACGAAGCTTTGACGATTGATAGAAATTTGGGGATTTTTTGATTTTTCACCATCAAAAAACTTGCTTGGATAGAGACAGAGACAGATTGGAGAACCCGTCGACGCGAATTAATTTAGAAAATTACACTTTCAACCCTTACGATTTCTTCACATTTCAATCCTTTCTCATCCGGCAAAACTTGATCTGGACTAAAAAAATATTATTTATTGACCTTTTTAAATTATTCCATTTTTATATATACCGAGTTGTTCATAATAATATTTTTATCCTGTTAAATTATAAAAAATTAAAATAATTATCTCCAGTATTTCTTTTTAATTGGATCTAAATCTGGCTTTCTCTAAAAAGATCATAAATTGATGGAGAAGGTTAGACTCTAAACTTGGTTACGGTTCAGGATCTAAAAATATCTCTTTATTTTTATATCTCATAATTTTTTTTATATATATTACAACGTTAAAGGTTGGGCTTACTAATGATCATTTATATGTATATATATATTTGTAATGCTTGTTGGCAATTCTAATAAAATTTCGAAAAGAGATAAAAAAATTACACCATGATTGGTTTGTAGATGTTTAATGAAATTTATTAGAATTAAATTTTGAAATTTTCTATTAATTTTCAAAATAAAGTATTTTCAATTCTATTAAGATATCAACATTCCCTTATTGGGATTGTTCATTCGTTAACTATATCAATCTGGCTTTGTCTTGTTTGTTTCTAAAAAATCTTTTTCTAAATGACTATTAAAGGCCAAATTAATACTATTTGAATGTCTCTTCTCAAAAATTTCCTGAACCCAACTTGTTGGTATGTTGGAAATTTTGTGATTGAACAATTTATGACACAACTACACATATTTTGATAATTAATATAACAGTTAGAGACAGGATAATCGTAATAAATATCTAATATTAACATTGGCACATGCTATTTGATCGTGCAATATTCAATCTACATGCCCACGTTAGTTAGGGTCGATGAATCCATGAGCTATTCATTTTTAACATGGTAAATGCTTGCCTTTTCCTTTTTAAAAGAATGTCTGCTTTTTGTTCTTTCTTTTTATATAGATGTGTGGTTTTGAAAAGGTATCAAATTCATGATTCATGGGATTTATAGTTGATCTATACAATACCAGTAAGACATAAACGAATCAAATTCTTTCCAAGACTCAAAATGTCATTAATTGGATTCATGAATGATCTAATTAGAATAACAATGTATTTATCAAAATAAGAATTGAATAATCATGTTAGATAGTGAAAACTTGAAACATCTTGTTAGGAGATATCTGTATGCAAACGCATTGTTATAGATGATCGATTAATTTCTTGAGGCTTTTTGTTGGACACAGGTTTTCCAAAGGGTTTGGGGGTATTGATGATTGGCATTACACACAAACTGTAGAGAATGTACATGGATGAATGATGATTGACATTTTCAAATGATTTAAGACATTTTTGATACATGAAAATTAGAAGAAAAAAAAATGAAATCGTTTTGAGTTTATTTTGTTAAGAATATCATGATGATACCATTGAATCATTGATTCCAAGTGGAATGGTATAAGAATTGTTTTTCCCGCAAAAACTTGTTTCTTTACCTTCTGTATCACATTTGAGAGAATTAAAAACATAAAAAGAAATTTTTTTTGAACATATATACTTTTTATTTTCTGTTTCTATCTTTTGTTTATCCATTACATCCAAAACAAAGAAAAAAAAAACTTATAAACTCAATCATCCTCTTATGTTTCGATATACCATATGTGTAAACTTATACTCTAAAACTTTTAGAAAATTCTTTGAGTTGGATTCTGATATATCGCCTTGCATATAACAAGTAGCGTGGTTTTTTTATATTATCAATAACATATAATGTAACATGACATGTAACAACATTCGTTAGAACCATAATAGTACACGTTACAAATAAGAATTGATTAAATGAATAGGACTCGGTATGTATACTTACCACTGAACGAAAACCATCTAAACAGACAATTAAGATATTAGGAATATATTATAGTAATACATCGAAACTGAGATGCTAAATCGCATGCCGTGTGTAATATTACATAAAATCGAGTGTGACCCTGTGCCAATGAATTTACCAAGTTTTGTATCCAAACTTATGATATAACCTTTTGGTGCTTACTTTTGAATTAACCAACGATGAACCAGAATACCAAGCGGCTCTTGAATTTGATACCTTAAATATTAAAAATGTTATCTTTTTCGTCACACACAAACCCACAAAGCTTTAGACCTCTAAACGTAGATGTTACTACTTACTGTTACTAAATAACGACCAAAACATGCGCTCCAAGAGAAAATTACTACTCAGACAACCCATCATACAAAAAAGTGAAAAAACCAAGAGAAAATTACTATCGGTAAAGATGATTAGGTTAGTTGCCAACTATAAAAGTATAAATAGTTGGTCATGAATTACTTTAAGATTAAAAAAGTTAATCTAATGAAATATAACCAATGTCATGCAAGCAATGCAAGAAACATCTCCAGAGAGAAGCAGACTCCCTTATTTCCTTATCTAAATTCACATGTAGATTAAATGGGATTCTAAGGTGGCTTTTGTTTTGCAGGATTTTAGAAGAACTTTGGGATTTTCATATGAAAATTCTTCGGTTATCATGTTTGACAAGAAAGGCATTTCATTTTCTTTCAGCATTTCATAATCCCCTTTTTTAAGTATTTTAGAGTTTTTTTCTTCCCGTATTATTTCATCATCTCATGTCTACGCATTTCAAATTTCTAACCAAAATGTACGTGCCTACACTTACCCATCTCTACCCCTCGTGTCTTACCCTCGTCCATCCTACCTTACCCCTACCCTATCCCACCCCACTCCAACTAGACCACGTATCCTATCCACTTTACCACAACGTACGTGCCTACACTTACCCATCTCTACCACACCCACTCATCGTACTTTACTCTACCATAGTTACTCACCCATCGTACTCTATCCTATCATACTCACCTACCCATCATACTCTACCATACGTCCATACCCATCCACCCTACCCACCATACCTGAACATGCCTACCCCCACCAACCTACACCCATCCAGCCCACCCCACCCCACCCCTAACCTACCCTACCATACTATCATTTTCTCCCGAGTCATTTAACACATTTACAGACAAACAAATTTTAGAAATAACTGAATTTGAAATACTACAAATTTCAAACAAATGACGGGATTCAAGTTCATTTACATTAAATCATGTTATTATCAAATTCTGTCATTTGAATGTTGTTATGTCAAAATCCTACAATTCAAACGTCATTTAAGGATTGCCTATGTCTACCTACTATTGAGTAACCCCCAAATTGAATCATTCCTCGAACTAACAACTTTTATCTTGAGTTCTCAACCTTTTCTTGATGCTATTGGTGTAAGCTTTGACAAGGAGCAGGCAACCCATTCTCGAAGCTTTTCACAAACAACAAATGATACGGTTTTGAATAGCTTACAAGACTAGCGAGATTTGGACTAGTACTAACTAGCTTTTTCTCTTTGAAGATTCTCAAAACATTATATCTAAGTTTCGCAGTTTTCTCCAAATTCAATTTCAATAGGAGCATGCATTGTGACTTGTGTACCCAACTTCTTCCATTAAAAAATTCATCCCACCACGAATTTTAGCTTCTGATATACCCAAATGGAAAGGGTTAGACCTGCCAAATGTAGCAATTTCTTCTTCAGACCACTCATGCCTCCCATGGGATTTAGCCTTGAGGGTATCTAGTCTAGTCATTAATTTTACAATTTGCTCATTTGATAATCCTCAATCCGCTTCTTTGTTGAAACCAATTGGATCCATCAAGAACTCCACCATGAAATAAGGTTTAAAAGCTTCCTTGGGATTGGAAGATGATATATTAGAGAAGTGGAGAATGTGAAATGATAAGAAGAAAATGCCAATATTGATCGAGCTTGAAAACAACTCCTTTAGCTGACGGCTACTTCTAAACACCACCAATTTAGACAGCAAATTGCATCCAATAGAAAATCCAAATTTGGCTTCAAAATAAATGGTTGTGATAGAATAAGGGGTTGTTTTCAAAGCGAGAGTGTGAGTTATTTATTAGGGATGCAAGTGAATTCAGCTACTCGAACTCGATCCTTAAGTGGAACTCCTTTAATAAATGAGCTCGAGCCCAAGATTCACATATTAACCTCATTTAGGCTAACGAGCCTAAACAAGCCCTTATATATGTAATATAAATTATTTAAATAATAAATATCTAAATATAATATATGAGGCGATATTGACCCTGTATAATCATTCATTAGCTGAGCATAAGCATAACACACAAAGCTCAAACGACTCGTTTACACTCCTGTTTATTTTGATACTGCTCAACTTTTAAGTATATGATAAGTTCTAATTATTTTAAAACCTAATAGATGTCAATAATCAATGTCCTTTTTGTTGTTATGGCATATGGCATATTGTAAAAATATGATTTCTATGCAACATAGCAAAATAAGCATGGGTCATAATTCATAAACTAAAATTCTGCACAGAAAACAAGACTGTGTAAATGTGATTGTTCATAAATTCTGCACCTTGATGCATTTCCTTTGATTTCTTAGTTGAAGGATACCACAAAGTGATTCGGAAGAAAATTCATTGTTGTACTCAACTAAGTTCTATATATGTTAAGGGCTATCTAGCATAACTAATATGTAACCTTCTAGCATTCTTGAAGCAAAAACTTAAAGAAGTAAGCAAATTTCAGCAATGGTATCTCACTATCATCTCCTATTTAGATTCTAACAAAAAGAAAGAACTGCAATTTAAACATAAGCAAGATAAATTCACCTGAAGTTAAATATAAAAATCTTTTACTACAGTCATAAATATTTGGTAAAACGGTCATACATATGATTAGGTAAGTCATCCTTATGAGGCTGCACAACCCGCTTTGCAAAATCAATATCTGATAAACACAACATCGTATGAAAATCCCTGTTCATCTTCTCTTTCTCATTCAAAACCTTATACACTTCAAACCTCGGTTTCACCCGTTTCTCCAAACTATACATCAAAAAACTACCCCGAGTAGCCAGCAATGATGGTGTAAAACCAACTTCTTTCATGAAGAAATCCAACCCTTTACTAAGTCTCTCCTCAGAATGCGTAAAACATATCGGTTGACTCTTAGCAATAGTTAATATATCCAAATCACACCACCCGTAACTCTTGAACAGTTCAAACTTCTTCTGTAAATTTAACTTATTCAATGAACAGATAGCGGAAAGCCCATACGAAAACATCTTGGAACCTGGTGCAATGCCAAATTCTCTTTCCACTTCAACAAGTTTCTCTTCTAACCTCACAGGGTTCTGAGTAACCAATCTAGGGTTCCTAATTATAACCCTCTGGATATCCTTACTAGCAACCCCATATTTTTCCAAAATCATCACATTACATCTAAAGAATTTTCCATAAAAAGGCCAATGGGATCGTTTCATAACTTTAACAATTTTCTCTTTACTCCCTAAAATTCTCCTCAAAAAATTAATAGCAGGTATGATAGATGTATTTAAGCCTCTAACTAACAGATTAGGATCCCTTCTAATAACCGCTGCCAGATCCGGTCCGGAAAACCCAAGTTCAGAAAGAATGTTAAATTTGGGTTGTAGGGTTTTATCGACCTTTCGCAATAGAATATTTGGTTGAGAGATAACTATGGATTTGATATCAGATTCAGATAAATCATAGCTTCTAAGGAAATCGATGACAGACTGAGAGTTTTTGGTGGATTTTACGTGACGTACCTTTGTAGAGGCGGAGATGGCTTCTTGTTTGGAGAAATTGAGGGAAGTGATAAGGTAATCGACCATGAAATGAGGTTGAAGATGGGTGGATGGAGGTGTGGTAGAGTTGCGAAGGAAATGGAGGAAGAGGTAAGATGAATTGAGGAGAAATGGTTTGGAAATTTGGCCATGGCAGCCGCGAACAGAGAACATTTGTTGAGGTTGAGCCCTGCTAAAACGTAGGGCAATGGTCGTTAAAATGGGTCGCAGTCGTAAGATAACGATATCCCAAACGGTGACGACTGAGCCGGCAACGATGAATCTACGGGACGAGAACCAAGGTTTTTTGGGAGTTTATAATTTTGGTTAAGGCCAAAGGTTGTATTTGTTCATGGATCTGGTTTTCTTTGTGCCCGTTAGGTTTTTCACTTGTACAGAGTTACTAGTTTGGAGAATTGCCCAAATAACAAGCAAATTTTTTTTTAATTAGAGCAATCTCGTAAATTTCATTACGAATAATGAAACCAATTTTTAATTTACTTCTGATTATAGTATATAACCAGTAAACAACAAGTAAGTTGTTATTTCAAACAATATATTAAATGGTAAAAAATAAAACTTATTGCCCATAAGAAAAAAAATAAAAAATAAGTTGTTGTTTCAAACAATAAGCCATGTATATAACCCTTTTTTACTGGTTATTTACCAGTTATATGCTATAATCAGAAATGAATAAAGAGTTGGTTCTTTTATATTGTACAAAATTTTTGAGATTGTTATAATAAGTGAAAAAAATGTTAGCTTGTTATTTTAAGCAATTCTCCCTATTGGTAAATAAAAATCTATATCTATACATGGACATCATTTGCCTTTATCAGGAAATATAAATAATAATACTATCTTTATATTATAAAAAATAACAAAGGTTTCAAACTAATATTTATAAAATTAAACCCAGGGCTAGGGTGTACATATAGCAATGATAAATAAGGAATTGAGGTTGTTATAATTTCACACAAACGACGACCGTATCTTTTTCGGAGAAAGGAATTTTAGTAGTGCGAAAAGTTTGATAACAATACTCAAATGCTTAAAGGCTGAAAATAAACTAGAATAAGAGCAAAGTTTCAGGTACAAAAGACATCACAAAAATCTGGCCAGAAGGTTAAGTAGTAGTTTTAGATTGGACAACTCTCTCTATATTACTTCTTCCTTTTTCATGTTATTCCCTCTCTCCAATAAATAATTGAGAATATCTTTCTTCTAGGACAACGTTGATGATCAAACAAAAATGGGGTGCATCAAATGGGATTTGGTGCTAGGTATCAATTTCGTTAACTCCTTTGGCTATAAAATTGGGGATGAGATTGTGTCTTCATTTTAATTGGACAAGATTTTTTTTAAAACACATTTCATAAACAAAAACGTGTTAATTGTTAAAATGGTTTTTTAGTTTTTATTCAACCATCACACACACTCTCTCTCTACAAAACCCTATCTCTCTAATTTGAAAACGAAAACGCAATCTGAAAATATCAAAATAAAGATTTCAATAGGTATTTATAAATTGAAAACTGAAAAAAATTTAAAAACAGTTGATCTGAACGCGTTTTCTAGAAACCCTTATTTTCGAAGAAAATTTTCCCCAAGAATAGGTTAAGGGTAGATGGGTTCGGATGGTTGGTGCTGGGAGTGTGGGGATTGGAAATTTGGAATGGTTCCTTAAGAGGTAGACCCAAAATGAGTTTTTGGTGAAAGTTTAAGGAAAAAAGATAATTGATAGCAAAATTCTATACGCTTTTGTTTTGAATGTGGGAACACTCTGGAGCAAAATCATTCCAAAGAAGTGATGATTTACATTCAACGTTATACCCATGTTGTGGTGAAGTTTCTGAAACATTGGATCATTGCATTTGGTCGTTCATTTCCTCGTAGTGGGGACTGTCTCCCCCATCTCACTTATTGTTGCTGGAAATCGCTTAGAATGACGGATTTACCTCAATTCGACTTCTCAAAATTGATGTGGCAATCATTCTATAGAGCTCTCTATACTTGATTTGGGCTTCGCGAAACAAAGTTGTGTTCTCGAGAGGATCTTCTTCTCCATCATAGGTTTCAGTATCAGTGAATCTCAGCATGCTATAAAAACTTCAACCACACTTGGGTTGGATGGTGCTGCTCCCCACGAGCCTGTTGAAGAACTCGGGTTGATGTGTTGCAATTCAATAGAGGTGTTCTTTCTATTTCTATTGTGCTTGCTCCGTCTTTGGTCCATGATGAAAAAGTGTTTTTCTGCTTGTTTTTTTTCTTGATCTCGGTATATCCTATTGGTGGTGTTAGGCTGCTTCAGTCTATTTGAACATTTGTTAGTTAGTTTTACAGGTTTCACCAAACAAGCTAACCCCTTTCAGAAATCTTTCATTATATACATATTCACAGGGTGATGCTCCAAATCTCTAATCATTTGGTTATTCAATTGCTACAAGAGTCAGTCAATCGTCATACACCCCAACTCCCCAAGGGCAATATCCAAATCCACCCATCAATTCGTTATCCAACACAAATGTAACTAACATATTTTGGCTTCATAATCGAATTAAGAAGCTATGTTTGGTAGAGAGCTTCTAAGAGCTTTTAGAAGCTTTTATTTTGAATAAACTCTACTAAAAAATAAAAACTTTGTTTGGAAGGATACATAGAGCTTTCATTTTTTAAAAAGCTAGTAGAAGTAGCTTTTGAAAAGCTCCGGAGCTTTTAGTCAAACATATTTACTTTTTTACCATTCTATTAATCATAAACTACTACATTTAATTAATATTAATGCCCTTTTACGTAAGCTACTTTTACCAAATACATTTATAAAACTACAAGCTCCAACTCTTTTAAAAAACTTCAGCTCTCAAAAGCTTCGGCTGCTAAAAGTTCTACCTCTTTTAAAAACGACAAACATAGCCATCATCATAAATTCCTAATTCATATATGGCCAACAAACCAACCCAATGAGCAATCAAAGTGATTGTATGCAGCATATGGATCATTAACACCAAGAAGAAAACATAATTAAGTTTGAAATCAGCAAAAGATTAATGCAATTTAATCCTCAAAATAGATATATTGCAGCTCCTTTCATGAAAAGAGTAATGTACATTCGACATGTTCAGGATTGATTAATCATACCGGAATCGGAATATCTCCAATCTCGAGCTGGGCAGCAATTTCGTCTAATTGCTTCTTCACACTCATATCAATCAACTTCGATTGAGCATTTCCATATCTGATCGTGAATCCCGCCACCAACGACTCATCAATTGCCGTTTTAATTCTCACGTTTCTAGCTCGGGTGAGTTTCTGCACTTGCTTCGCGATCTGCGCCAAGTGCTGCTTCTCCAATTGTACTACCGATGTTACGATCGCCAGCTCCGTCTCCGTCAATTTGTTGTAAACAATCTCGAATTCCTTCACTATCTCTTTAATCAAATCGATTCGTTTGCTTTCAATTAAAATGTTGAGAAAGTTACAAACGTGTGGTTGGAGGCTTCCCGATGATGTTATTTTGTCGATTAGTTCTCGTTTCTGTTCTAGGCTTACGATTGGACTAACGAAGAAATTGAACACGGATTCATCAGAGAAGAGTTTCTCGACCTTCTCGACGTCGGCGGCCGTTGTCTCTAGGGTTCCATTTGAGCTAGCGACATCCGCAAGAGCAGCGGCATAACTTCCTGCCGCGGAGTCGGCCATTTTTGCGCCGGCACAACCGCCACCGCGCCGAGATTTGTTTGTGATTTTAATTGTTAGCTTCGGAAGTTTTAGGCCTCCGGAAAATGAAAGGCTTACTGGATTGACTGAATTACTACGTGGAGATCGAGAGTGAAATGTGATCGGAGCTTTTTGAAGAGCGGCAGTGGCAGCAGCAGCGGCGGCCATCTTTACCGGTGATAAGAGGTGAGAAAAAGTGGGCTTTATTTTGCAATATCGTTTGAAGGAGACGGTTTTTGATGGCAGTGGACGGCGGAGATTAAAAGGAAGAGAGTGATCAAAGGACGAAAGCGGGCTCAAGAATTTGTGAACAAGGAGAAAGATTAGGTTACGATCATAGGAGATGACATAGGGTACACACGGCTCTTTAGACAGCAGACTAGGTACTATGATAGTTTGATGCCTTATTTTGCAAAAAAAAATTGAAATTTTAATTTCCCTTTTCTTTTTGTGATCGGTACGGAAAATATTAGAGTAACTGAACGGAGTCGAGTAGAGTATCACCAAACTCGAACTCAATGGTAATTTTCGAGCTTGATCGAGTCTTATTTTTCAAACTCGAGTTTGACTTGATTAAGTACTCGACATTATAAAGCTCGGCTCAAATATGTAAAATTTATTATGTTAAAAAAACATTTATTCTTAACTCAAATCGAATATATAATATTTTCAAACTCGAGTTATACTCGGGTTGATGAATTTTATTTATATGAAAATAATAAATAAGTAATATTTATTATGTTGAATGGTAAAAATGTAAACTATAAACATAGACTCGATTACGTGAACCAATCAAGTATTGACTCGATTATTACTTTTAGTAGTTCGAGCTCGAGCTCGACTCGATTAATAACAAGTCGATTCGAGTTTTTTCTGCTTCAATCTCGAGTGGTTCACGAGCTATCTCGTCCCGTTTGCTCCCCTACCTGAAAATGAATTTTTCATACATACAATAACTAGGTTGGATGTCCATATATAAAATATTTAAAAATAAATATTTATTAAGATAATTTTGAAAAAATAAAGTTTATTAGATTTTAATTAATTATTTATCAAATTAGTCAAACTTAAATTTTAAACTAGATTTTAGTGAATGATATGTATTAAAGAAAGTATTAACACATGACAAATTTAAAAAAAAAAAAAAAAAAAAAAAAAAAAAAAAAAACTAGCATGTGACAGATTTATTCATCCCTTTATTATTATTTATAAATTAATGTTATTAAGAAATACATCTCATCAAAGAAATCCACATTCTCATAGACTTGTTACAAAATTTTAAGGAATCCATGTATACCAATTTTTAGGAAATCAACATCCATAATAAAAACTTTCATAAGACTGTCATTGTAAAACTAACAAGTAAATTTATCACATCTTTCAACCTCTTAAAGATAAATCGATAACTTTAAAATAACTAGTAGTGTGCAAATATGCAATTAATCTCCTCTTGTTTTGACTAGTATTTTTTTTTTTGTTCAATCAACCTTTATTTAGATGTTACCCTAACCAAAGTATGTTACTTTGTTATATTTAATTTTCCAAAAACTACACATGTTTGCTTAATTTTTGTTGGTTTTAAGAGATTTTTTTTTTAAACTTTGACAGGGTCGACGATCAAGAACCAAAAACGAAATTAAAAATAATGAACATTATGTCTAAGTTTATTGCATCACCACTTGGCCTTTCTTGTTAAGATCGAGTTTCACCCTATACAATATATTTAGGGATATGTTTGGTAGAGAGATATTAGGAGTCTCAGTTTTTAAAATTCAAAAACTTTATTTGGATGAAGGAACTTGAGCTTTTATTTTGAAGAAAAAACTCTACTATGAAAAGCTATTTAAGGCAGCTTTTGAAAAGCTCAAGAGCTTTTGTTGAACAAAATTATTTATTAACCCTTCTGATTATAAACTACCATTCTTAATTATATATGAATGTCCTGTAACATTTTTTTATGTTTATAAGCTATAACTACAATATTGTTTAGCATACATATTTATACAGCATTCAAAAGCTCAAGTGGTTTGGCTTACACCTTACGGCTTTAATATAAAGTTACAACTGGTTTTATTGAACATATCTAGAAATCTAGGATGCATGGACGTATGCACTTTGATGGAGGAGACATGGGCCGAGCTCTCAAAAATATTCTTGAAGCCCACCAAAATAACCGTAAGTTATGACTTATGAGCTTGCCACTTTAATTTAATAAAGAAAAAAGATTAGCCCATCAAAGAGGCCCAACCCATTTGTTATTTTGTTTTTGCAGACTACGCTATGATAAACTGTTTAAAGGTTCATTATTAGGGATCGTTAAATTGTTTTGTTGTGACTTGTGAGTAATTGTTCATTTTATAATAATTTTATTTGGTTTAATTAACATTTGCTAACCTTTTAATTACTAATTAGTTTCTATGGTTAATGTTAGGGTCTGAAAAGAGTGTTAATTGCTCATTGGGGTTAATTAATTGTTAATTGGGTCTAATTGTTAATTATAAGATGAATTTAGTTATTCTTATGCTTTTGAAAACCAAACGGATATTGAGTCGGTCATCTGACAATTTCAAAAACCAGGTTCGTTTGATTGAATTTATAAAACAAGATGATGTCATAATTAGTTTACATTTATAAATAACAAAAGATAGAAAAATAATGGATCCATCGCTACAAGTAGAAATCTATTAATTAACTCTCTACTTCAACAAAAAGCTCACTATATTTGTTAGCTATTTTTAAGTACTAGCTAGAGGCAGTTTCTCTTCTACAGAAATGATAACCTATCTTTTCGGTCATGTTTAGTTGACGGAAAACTTTTCATTAGTTCAATTTTAATATTCAAGAAAATGTTTTTAGATATACTTCTCTTAAAAACAAGTAACAATTCTAAAAACAAACCTTCTAAACATGATTTAAGAATTTTAAAATCTCAATGTTTACATTTAAATTGTTGAAAATAAGTTAAAATTGTTTTCAACATTTTAGTTGTAATTTTGAAAATGAAAATTTATGAAAATGAATTTTTTTTACAACAAATTTGCAAATGAGCATGTTTTCATATGACTCTTGTTTTTATTAATAAAGAAACCCGAAAACATTTTTGTTTTCATCAAGTAAACAAGGCCGGACCAATTTCTTTTTTTATTATGGTATTAGTGTATTACTCTGTTTAGAATCCAACAATTATTGATCCATTTTCTTCTTTTATTCCTTTTAAAGTTCTTAGTAATTTAGTATCCCATTTATCTTGACCATATTTCCAATACTGTTGTTATGAACCTAATATTAATAAAACATAACAGGAGACATTCTACATTAGATGAGACTATATTACTAACAATCCGTTGGTGATCTGTCGGTAATCTTTCCGCCGTTAATAACCAGTTTTTCGCTATCAAGTAATTCCATAAAACCGATTTTTCGAAGGGTTATGCGACGATACACGCATATTAATTAGTAACTAAAACAACATTGTAGACAGCAAAAACAAAATAGAAAAACTCAGCATGTATATACAGATAGATACTCACACTGAATACCATCATAAATTTATATATTTATATTTATATTTACATTTCCAAGCAAATATAACTTCTTCATTTGAACAATATTAACTAGTAAATTTAGTAATAGATATTCAAATCATATAAAGCATATCTACTTGTAATATATCCAGTAATTACTATTAGAAAATTTTTGCCAAATGCCAATATATATCCAGAGCAAGCTAGCTCATATATGCTCTCGATCACGGGTGACCAATTAACCTGATCGTGGTTGTAACTCGTACTATATGCTCGTAAGGAGGGGTTCATCGAAGTTGCTTCTAAGTTGTGGATTCGTGAAAACGAGCTGACCAGAGTGAATTTAGTGCTCGAAGACGTTGGAAGTATTCTCCTAATGCGAGCAACCCTCGTGCAGCTTGATGTGTGGTTAAGATCCGATTCATTTGTTGCAGCACTTGTTGTCGTAGGTGATCCGCCTACGATTACTTTCAATGTGAGAGCGAAACACAAAATCTATAGTTTTGATTTCAAAGTTGAAGTGAAATTGTTTTAGTTTTAAAGAAACTTTGATGTCTACATTCATTGTTTTCAATTTAACTTTTAGAGAAAGATAAGAAACTAAAAAAATTATAATTTGGAGTTAATTTTGCATTTTGAAAGTACTAATTAACTGTTTTATTAATTCTGTAATCAGATGCTTACCCTTTTGATGCTCAAAAGTTAAATTTTTGATCTTTTATAACAACAAAATTAAGTTTTATTCACCTGGTTCATGAAATTTTCGATTCCTTCGAGCCTCTCCATTGCACAAATCATCTGTGCATTATAATTTCCCAACCCTGTTATGTCGATCGTGATGCTATGAGCCAACGTCTGTTGAAGTTTCTCCATCCCAACACTCAACGCATCCTCGGCTTGCTTACACGAGTGTCTCAAAGTTGACACACTCACGATTTGTTCATTTGTTAATGGCTCGAGTTGTGGCATTAGTATCTACACATGAAAAAAGATCGAAAATAATGTATTCAGTTACTATTATGCCCTCTTTTAGTGACCCTTTTCAAGGTTGTAGGTAAAGAGAATGAAAGGGTAGTGTTTGGAACATAATGTAGTTTTGAGTCGAAACAAGTAAACGTATAGATCTTACGTATAAGAGCTCTGATGGTCGTGGTCCTCCGAGCCACTGAAAGAACCTTTCGATAGGCGTTCTCCACAACCCATGCATCAAATAAAAGACATCGACTTTTGCAGCATTCGCTTTCATTTGGAAAAGTTCATAGTAATGGTTCAAGCCACTATCTACGAATATACGAAGCTCCAATTCGCTTACATGAGTCTGTAACACGTCCTTAAGTTCGTTGTCCTTTTTTTGTTGCTCGACAACCCACAACTCATACGCCATCTCAAACGTAGCGATCCCTGCATACATATTTAATTTTTTTACTTAGAAAAAAGTAGTCCAGAGGCATATATATAGCAGATTATTTGATATATATACTACAAGAAAAGTGTCATTTAGTGACACACACTTTTAGTGCCACAAAAAAAAGTGTCACTATATCTTACTTTTAGTGACACTTATGAAAAAGTGTAGGTATAGAGCAATCTTTTACCCACACTTTTTCTAAATTAATGACACAAACACATACATTTTTAGTCGCTATATATCTATACACACTCCACTTTTACCCACACATTTTGTTGTGTAGGTAAAAGATTTTAATACCTATAGATATATATAGTGCCTAAAAATGAATGTGTTTGTGTCACTAATTTAGAAAAAGTGTGGGTAAAAGATTGCTCTATACCTACACTTTTTTTTAAGTGTCACTAAAAGTAAGATATAGTGACACTTTTTTTGTGTCACTAAAAGCGTGTGTCACTAAATGACACTTTTCTTGTAGTGTCATTAGTCACATACCTGGGTTGATGTTACTGCATAATAAACCATTACTCGGGTTAAGTAATCCCCCGTACACACGCTGCAATCGATCAAAAATCAAACAACAAACGTATGAGAAAAGGAAACGTAAATGGGAAATCCTCATGAAACCGAAATATTGGTTCACCTGTTGTCGAGCTCTCTCAAGTTCCTGCTCTAACTGTGCCAACTTTATACGACCCGTTTCCAGTTGTTGAACATAGGCCTATAGAATACGATGTATCAACAAAAGTACGAGTTTCTACAGAGAGTTGTATTTGAGGACATTACACACCTTTTTCCTCAAACGACTTTTACGTGCAGCTTCACGATTTTGTGCCAAACGTCTTTGTAACTGTAGTTAGAAACACGAATACGTAACAAAGTTAACTTAATTAGATGTATATCGACATAGACATATATAGAAAATCAAGAGAAATATTGAAGGAATGTATCACCTTATCAGATATGTTTTTTGTTGCTTGATTTTCTAGTGAAGGTCCAAGCGATTCTTGAGAATTATACTCGGTCTAAAGAATCCGAAAACAATATGTTACAAAATAGATTTTTGTTTATTTTTTAAACAATATTGATCATGTAAGCTAAATGAAAATGATTTTTTGGTATGTATGGATATGGAAAACCAACGTGCATCTAAAAACCTCCATGCACCACCACAAATGCATCACAATTCCCGCGTGATGCATCAAATTCCAGCGTGATGCATCGACTTTCTGCGTGATGCATCACCTGATCCAATGACTATAAAGTGGTTCTCGGGTTTTCCGATACATATAGATTTTACATTGAACCCACCCCGATATATATATAAGTTGACAAAGGGTCTGATAATTATCATTAAATAAAAACACCATATGTATATATATGTACCTTGTTTGCTAGCCTCGTGTCGATTTGGGAGATGGTAGATGGACCTGCGTTCGGGCTAATATTGCATCCAAACGAGTCCTCCCACATGCCAATATGGTGGAGCGGATCGTATAGGCCCATTGTTCGCGAAGACGAAAATTGGGTTGAAGTCGATGCCATGAATTTCTGCTTGCTAGATCCTAACAGCACGAGAATATTCGTCGGTACGCTTGAGTACGTGTCGTCACTCGTCAACTCTCAACCTATCGAATCTTGAATCTTAAAAACAGGATCAGAATTTGAACATAGAACAGAATCCAATTCTTTTGAATTTCATTCCGTGAACCGTAGGAATTCAAAAAAGAATGTTTTCAATTTGCTAAAAGAATTGTTTCCATCAAAATAGAACAACAACCAGTTCTCTATATCCACAAAGAAGAAAATATTTTTTTAATAGGTTTGAAGGTAAATGATTGCTTATTTGACTTTAGAAGTCAAAAAGTTGACTCATCAACATTTGTAGCCATTAACGATTACAAGTTTGATCAACAATCATTGCATCTCGAAATCATGCTTCCAACAATTATCCACTAAGAACAAAACACACGGTTCACATACACAAAGAAGAAAACACGTACAGTTCACACATAAAAACCTCTATAGTCATACACAGATTAATTCTAAACACACACACACACACACACACATATGTGTGTGTGTATGTATTTGTATATATATGTATATATGTATATATCAAGAAATTTGATTGACAAAAAAGGAAAATTAAGATGAATGAAGAGAGGGAGGGGAGAGAGAAGCTAACCAGTTCATGAACTGCTGAATAAATGATCGATGATGAGAAGTTATCTTCCAAAACCAAAAAGACGAAATTTTGTGGTTTTTATAGACAAGAAATTATACCATTTATTGAAGAAAGTAAATGAAATTAAAGTGGAGGGGTTTGGGTGAAACTTGCATCAAATCATATGATTTATAGAAGAAAAGGAAAACCATTATGGGCTCAAAAGCAAGAAAAAACCTCAGTTGGCCAAGAAATAGACAACCTAAATAAATTGACAAATTTAGCACTCAACTTTTAAAATATAATAATCAATTTAATGGTGGTTATATTGCAATAAATATAAGTTTGTGGGCTTGTGGAATTAATAATAAAGACAAAGCTGTTAACATCGTCTTATATTATATGATTGGTTTTTATATTTTTTAACATTCAACATTTTAATGATATAATTTATAGTTGTCTTATATATATTTACTTTAAAAAATCAAATCTATTAAACTGGTATGAAATATATGTAATTAGAATCAATGAATAACGTACGTCAAATGATACAGAAAGTGTTAATTTATATCTGTATATATGAATTGAACAACAAAACGCTGACTAGAAGGTAAAATAAAAACTAATAATATGTAATTTGCAAAAATTTTGGCAGTACATAATTAACGTTTTTTTTTTAATTTATATCATTAAATAATAACTTTTCAATTAGTTTTATTTATTCATTATAACGTTTCATACAATTTAATTCAATTTACTTTTAAATCCTGTGCCAAATTAGTCAATATAACACTTCTCCTGTCCATTAATTTATACTTTAGGTGAGTTTATAGCGATAATTTACACATTTAATGATATTTTAGTTATAATTAATGTTGATGAAGTTAAAACGAGTTTAGAAAATATAGTTAATTAAAAGATAAGGTGTACTTATTGGCACCAATTACTACAAAATAAGGTAATAAGTATGTTACAAAGACACAAATTAAGTTGGATATATACTTTTTGTTATATATGCAATAATAACATATTTTTTATTTTGTTTCATATTATAATGTTGATTATGTTAAGACGAGTTTAGAAAATACAATTACTTAAAAATGTTAATTGTACTTATTGGATGTATACTTTTTGTTATAGAATAAAAACAATTTTTTATCTTTGTTTCATGTTATGCGACAATATAATTGACATATATACCTTTCTTACACCATAAGTTATTAAAATATTTAAAAAAACTAAAAAATATATATATTACATGGTTAATTGTTGAGTTAAGTTATCATCTAAAGTGAGGAGGTGAAAATTAGCGTGGACCATTACTAACATGGCTATTAGTGGCTAAATCTTTTCCAAGTGAAAAGCACGTTGCAACCCTCTCTTTGCCTCCATTTTTATTAATCAATGAATTCCTATCTCTTTAGATCCACCACATATACCTCACCGTATACTTCACATTCAAGCAGTGATGAATCCAGGAATTTTTTTTATAAGGATTAGAATTTAACAATGCTATGAGAGTACCGAGTGTTCGTGATCCTTTAAAAAATTTTAAGACCTCAAAAAATTCAATTCGGCTCATCTTGATTAAATAAAAAACGAATAATTAAAAGTTATAATGTAATTAAGTTTGTATTTATTTCTTAGATTTTTTTAGAGAAAAATTTTATTTGTAAATTTTATAATAGATAACTAAGATCTAGATATGGGTTTAAACTTTAAAAATCATTGGAGTTGGAAAATTTTCGATTACGTACATAATACTGAAATTAAAAAAAAAAATCTTAGGGGGCGTTTGACCCTACCCACCAAAGGTGGATATTCGCCCCCCAACATTCAAGGAAGTTATGGAAATTATTTTTTTCATGTACATGTTTAGTAGGGAGGGAACGAAAATAAAAATTTGTAACTTGATTTGAATGATGATGCATGGTTGATTTAATTTTTAGGTGAAACTTTGGTACGTTAGAATGAAATGGAATTGAATAGTTTAAGTTTATAAGTTTTTTATAATAATGAGTTATACATAAATAAAGATTGACATGAAAATAAAGAAAAAGCTATTAAGATTACATTTTTTTCTAAGTTTTTTATTGTTGATAAGAAAATTAGTAAAATCAAATTTATATTAAACTTATTTTCTTATTTCTCTCATTAATTAAAAATCAAGAATCTATTATCAAATAATTTTTTAAAAAAACTTATAAACATCTTGTGATTTCATTTCACCATACCAAACGTACTTTAATAGATTTATATGGAAAGACGTTAATATAAACCCTCATTTCTTTAACTTCTAGGTCAAAATAGAAACAATTATAATAATAAAAGAAAGAAAAAGTTTATATATTTTTATGTCACTATTCATTTATGTATCATCACTAGTAAGGATCGTCCGTCTTGCTCTTGGTCATCCTCGAGCTGTTGCAAAGAAGTTGGAAGTGACTACTTGCCTACTAGTGGTTTGACGGGGAAATCGCAGATGAAACTGCTGACAAACGGTTGGTGGTGCATTGACTGTTTAATATATGGGGAAGGTGAGTTCAATTCTTTAGGGGTGTGTATGGGTCGGTTCAATTTGATTAGTAGTATGTGAACAATGTTTTCGATTCTGGTTACCCATTAGAAGGCGGTTACTTGAGGTTCGGTCTACTGTTAGCCGGTATATGCTTAAAGACAAATATAATTTTAAAAATATAACTTTGTTAAACACAAATTCTTTTAAAATACAAACTTATAGTGTATTAGTTGCTTATAAATCTCAAAACTTATAGTACACGTATTTAACAAAATAGAGAGAGAGATTGAGACTTAGGTTCAAGTAAGTACCACCTATTATGCAGTATTGCAGTGCACCAGAAAATACCACTTGTAAAGATATTTTTTTTAAATTTTTTTCATAAAATGTTTTGACCAAGGGTTAAAGTCGTACAAATGTATGTTACTTTACTAAAATCACTCAAATGTCTAATCTGATTATTTTTTTTATCTAATTGGTACTTGTACTTAAACTTTATTGTTGAATGATACTTTTGATTACCAGTTCTACCGGTAAAAATCTTATATTTGTATTTTTAGAAGTATTGAAAGGATCTAAATAATTATGTGGATTTTCTAAATTATTTATATTAATCAAAATCCACGTAAATCCACTTAAGCATCATGTTTTAAAAATATGTCACGTTGTCATTTGAATCAACAAAAACCGTCATATCAGCATAGTTACTGGTTACACGTATCATATCGACAAGTTATTTGGAGTACAAGTATCATCCGGTCAAATAAAAATGTTAATTAGTAATTTAAGTAAATCGAGAAAAGTATGTTGTATTTGTACGACTTTAACCCTTTAATTAACACTACAAAGATGATATATAAATTTCAGTCACATTCAAACATTTTAAGTCTCCGAAATCTTACATCATATAAATGTACGTTCACATACATACAAATTTATGTAAGTGTACATTCACATCATTTTTAAAAAGGTAGGAGATGTGAATGTATGTGAATTTACATATCATTTTTATAATGTTAATAAAAACATGTTTATCCAAAAAAAATTTAAATTTTTTTTTTAAATGTTGTAACTTATGTTGTGCTGCATAATGAGTGGTAGACTCTCAAACCATACACACACACAAACACACATATACACATATATAATCAGTTTGGTTCGGTTACCCACAATTTTCTGAAAATTATATCCTAAACCGCCCCGTAATATGTCGGTTTCGGTTTCTGTTTCGGATCAAGCAGTTCAACTCAATTTCTTAGTTTTTCGATTTTGTTTGGACACCCCTACGATTCTTATAAAACAACTATACCATGCGACTTAAAGAGCCCTAACTAAATGTTATTTTAAACATTAAATATAATATAATTGCATTTATGATATGTATTTAAAATAATCACAATAATCTTAATATTATGTCAACATAAATTAACTTAATATTATGTGAAATTATATTATTTATATATGAAATCTTAATATTTAAAATGCAATTTATAACTATGAAATTAGGGGTTAATTATGAAAAAAAAAACCACATTAAAATTTTACGTTTTCGTCATCCATATTATTTTTACCAGAAAAGTCATCAAATTATTTTTTTAATTTCCAGGTTCTGTGAAATTTGACTATTAGAATTAGTTTTTCAGAATTTAGAAAACCCACGTGTTTTACCAATTATAATCGGATTCTAAAAGCTAAATTTCGTAAAATAAAAAAAAAATTTAAGTTGATACTTTTATTTGCAAAAAATAATATCGATGAAGAAAACCTTAAAAATATGAAATCATTTTACTTTTTTTCATAAATGAGTGAATTGTGATGCTTAAAAAAAGAAAAAAAACTATATATTACCAACTCATTAATTATTGGCTTCAATTATTCCATTCATTCAATCAATCATCACACTCCCCCTGTTTTTGTTTTTGTTAATTTGGTGGCATTTTCATATTTCCCTTTTCTCTATTTTCTTTAATTGTATCGCGGGTTTTGTTTCATTTTCAGTTTTTTCTTTTATTTTTGTTATGGACAAAAGTCATGACGAGAGTACTTCTCCAACGTGATTTCTGGTTGTGCCACCAAGGACCCAAGCCGCCGACCACACCATCTCTTCGTATCTCGACCCCGACCCGACACCCATGCCTTGATCAACAGCTTTCTAGTCCCAACGAAAGATGATGGTTGTTTTGGTTTTTTTAACGCACCCCACACGGCCACACACACATTTCATAATGCTAGTTTCCTAAAACGATTTTGTAATTTTTATATTATTTATGTATGATATTAATTATCACGTAATTTTAGTTTCATATAAAAGAAAAACACCGAGCCGGGGAAGTGTCCCCACAGGGATTGTGATATACAGGGTTCCGGATCTCATGCTCCTCTATGATCATATCTGATATGTGTGGAAGATTGCCAGGGAGTGAGATAGGGACGTGCTTTGTTTGTTATGTGCTATGTGCTATGTGCTTGTGTAAAGTGTTTATTCTGCAGAGTCTAAACCTCGCGTACTAACGAGCTTCCCAACTTCCGTTTTTTGAGTCCAACGTGTTCAGGCAGTCAAAAAGGGGATTAGCAGCCGTAGCAGCCTCCGAAGGAGGGATTGGACACTTCCGGGACTTCTATATTAGCTACTGTATGACGATAATATTAGTACTGCATGTGGTAGCACCTTTTGAAGATTTGTATTCAGCGACTTGTGTATGTGTTCAGTGTGTATATCTGATAACCAGCAGTAGTATGTTAGCTTAATTGGGATTTGTTAATTGTATTGAACTTGTAATTCTGCTGTCACTGTTTGTATCAAAGATTAAATTAATAGAGATTTGTACTATCCACTGACATGTGTAATATGAAGTATACTACGTTATTGCCACTTATGATATTATTTTGACGTGACTTTTTATGTGTAAAGAGGGGGTGTTACAATTTAGTATTATATAAATACATAATTGCTTACTTAATAATTTGTAATGTATTATTGATGTTGTTAGCATAGAATAATTAAATCAATGTCCTGTCACTTTTGGGTGTGATCTTATTATCCAAGCTTTTATAAAGTTGGAAGAAAAGCCATATCGCCATTACCAAAATGTCATCAAATTGAATTCACCTGCAACCTTTTCTCCATCTTTTTTTTATTTAGGAATTGCACTCCTACCCTCGCCTATATATATAGTATCATTTTCTACTAATAAAATTATAGCATATTGATTACTTAAGTTGAATCATATCAAGAAAATTTGTAGTATTTTTCATTAAAATTCAAGATGAAATTAGCCAATAGTCTATCATGATTATGTAAACAACGTGATTAGTTTGAGTTTCAAATATACAGACATCTAATTAAACGGTACTTACACATTTCACTAGTTACTGTCAAAAGTTGTTAGTAATAGATTTACTATCAATCATAATGTACTACATTTCCTTCAACTCCCTCATTCTGCGTATGTTTAAGCTGATTTATCTATGAATTTTGTTTAAATTAAGGATCGTGTGTTTGTGTGTGTGTAGGATCGATTGGATCAATGCAGATCTTAAATTTAGGGCAAAACTGTAGAACCATATATTCATGTTTAATGTTCAAATTTATAACGTTTATTCGATGTTCAATGTATAAAATTTAGACGATTCGATTTTGAATATTCACTGTCGAATATTCAGTGATGAATATTCGACATTCATGTTCGATGTTGAATGCTCAAATTTATAACGTTTATTCGATGTTGAATGTATAAAAGTCAGATAATTCAATGTTGAATATTTACTGTCGAATATTCAGAGGTGAATATTCGACAGTCATGTTTGAAAAACTATAAAATTAACGGTGATGTTTAAGGAGGTCAAAATTCTTGTTTTTATGGTATAATTGTTTTGTTTTAAAAATTAATAACTCTTATGTTATTAAATTTTAAAGTTGGTTCTGCTATTCTACACTAAATTTAGGTTCTGTAATAATCCTGTCTATATATGTATGAATATTTGTTGTATTCACATAATCAATCATGTGAATATTCATCATTCTTTTCAAATATTCTTCAACTTTAAACTTTTTTTTAAAGAAAATGTTCATGATCTTTAGGACCGGTCTTGAACAAGGTCAATACAGGCAACCATTTAGGGTCCATTAATTATAGGGACCAATTCTTAAAAAAATTATTATATACATAGGACTGTTAACGATTAAACAATATTATTCACTTTCAAAGTTTTTAATTATAAGTTTATAACATTATATAATTGTAAATTGTTGTTAGTTTATTATTTTTACTTATTTCGAATATAGATATATATATTTATAGGCCCCTTTTAAGTTTTCGCGTGAAACACCAAAAATAATTGGACCGGCCCTGATAAACTATAGTCCGTTTGCATGGATGGTATGAAATTCCCACCTCTAAAATTTATTATTCACTAGTTACTAGGTTTTCACAATTTATTGTTTTCAAATAAAACGGGCCTTTCCTTAACTTCTACAGTCTCATGTGTGCAATGACCAAAACGAAAATTATAATAACTATTAATAGAACATTTTTAAACAGAAGTGTTTGATCGAGTGGCTAACATTTTGAATCAAAATATTTACGGTGTGTTTGTTTGATGGGTTTGAAAAAAGGAATGGGTATGAGTTTAAAATTTTTTGTTTGGTTTATTCTTTGAAACCAAATATATGGAAATCATTCCTAAAAAGTAAAACTCATCTACTCAAGGTCTCATATGGGTTTTCTCTCTCTTCATGATTCCATTTCTTCTTCTTTCAAACCTATACTCAAACTCATATTCATTCCTAAATCCATCCGGATACCAAACGCCCCTTAAGTTATCAAATATTTGTATTGTATAATAAAATATAGATGGGTTAGCTCAATACTTAATTTGCAAGTGAAGATGGTTTTCATTATGTGTAGTAATTTAGGATTGTGACTATCTTAGTCGACTAGCATTGAGTATTAAAGTGATCGCATTGAAGACAACATAAATAAGCTGATTTTGTGCAATGGGTCCATATATGGTCCAATAAATATTAACTAATTAATATGTGCATTACCATAATATTCCACTTATAAGAATAATTGCGTAAATTTTGCCAAAAATAAAAGGCAATAATGCCACTTTTTAACAATTATATTAAATCAATAAAAATGGTTTTGTGATTTATATTAAATTATGGATAATGATATCCAGTTTTTAAAATGAGTGATGATTTTTTTTTCTCTTGTAATTTTCCATAAATAACAACTAAACATAGATTTCATTTCCCTTCTTCAATGATGATGCTCTCGATAAAACCCCCTTTGATTTCATTTCCCTTCTTCAACTGGTGAGTGAATTGAAGGAAGATAAAAGAGTGATGCAATATTGAATATAAAAATAAGAGAGAATTTCATATATATCATTGTAAACTTTTAATATTATGCATGTATTCTTGGAAAATTACTTATTACATATATATCCTTCTAAATCTTTAAATCTCACGTGTATATCCAAATGACTATTTTAAATTTATTTATCATTAAAAAAAATTTTGAATACCTAAAATATCATCTTAAATTCCAACAAAAATAAATTAGAAAAATAAAAAAATATTATTTTCTAATTTAATTCAATAATAAATTAATTAAAAAGTGATATTTAATATTTTTTTAAATGATGTAATTAAATTTAAAATAGTCATTTGGATATATATGTAAGATTTAAAGGTTTAGAAAGATATATATGTAATAAGGAAGTTTGTAAGGATATATACGTAATATTGAAAGATTACAAGGATATATATTAAATTATCCCTAAAAATAATTATGATGTGTTTTTTTCATTCCACCTAAGCCTAATTTAACATGTCAAACTGATTAATAGAACAAAAATAAGTGACTAAACCAATAAAATTGTTATATTAAAAGTTAATTCAATAGCTGTACAAAAAGAGGGTTAATCCAATAAAAAAAGTGAAACGTCAATGATTTATTAAGTGAAAAAACAATTTATCGTTTACAGCCCTATAAATATGTGATGTGTTAATATGTAAAAATATTTTTCACGTGTAGGATCGCTTTTTAAAAAGATCGGTCGCAGTATCGGTCACCGATCCGATCCTACCTTCTACTTGGTCCGGACCCTTTTGACTGGGGTCCTGTGGAATCGTTTACCGAGACGATCCAACATTTTACCTAGATTAAACCATTTTAATCATTAAGATAGTGAGTCAAATTATAGAATGTAGATTGGTTGACTTTTTTTTAATGATCATAAACATTTTAAATATGAATGTACGTTGTTTTCCTATTTTTTGTATAAATATTTTTTGAAATGTTATATAATTAATTTATAATATAAAATCACAAACTATAGTAACTAGAAAAAAAATTTAAAAAGTAATGATTAGTAGGATCATACGATCCCGATCCGATCCTACGATACCGATCTTACGAAGACGAAAACAATCACAGGTAACATCTCGATCTTGACAACTTTGGTTTAAATGATGTATTTTTCAGTTTTGAAAAACAATGAATTTTAGAAATTTTAAAAGTTTGTTTAGATGATGTAATAGAAAAGTAAAAAAAAAAAAAAAAAAAGAATATAAAGAGCAAAAATATAGGATAAGTGATAGAAGTTAAATGAATAATGAAAGTGGAATAACTTAATAGTTTAAAAAGTTAAATGAAAAAGTAAATATTTATTATTATTTAATAAAAGATTTGTTTTTATAAAACCCTATTTGTTAATAACATAATGATGCATTTTACAGAACTCATCTATCATTCTATGAATTTAGCCAATAATTATAGGATAATCGTGTTTGTCGATAATCCCATATGTGGGCTAACCTTATAATATATAATCCAGAAAGTGTTATAAGTATGCATAACCTTAAATCCTTAATTAGCTAGTTAAGCATAGTTAATTAACTGCGTGCACAGCAGCTATGATTTTATCAAAATCACATGCGCGCTATGCGTATATACTTTTCAGAGTTAGAATCTATCTATACTATTAAAAGAGTAACTATACTCATTTCTGGTGAAGCCACGTGTCGTCACCATGAATCGACACGTGGCATTTATAGATTTTAAGAATAATAAAAAAATTTAAATCTAATATAATCCACTTTTAAATTCAAATCAAATCAAACAAATCTATCTATACTATTAAAAGAGTAACTATACTCATTTCTGGTGAAGCCACGTGTCGTCACCATGAATCGACACGTGTCATTTATAGATTTTAAGAATAATAAAAAAAAATTAAATCAAATATATCCAAATCTAATATAATCCACTTTTAAATTCAAATCAAATCAAACAAAATCTAATACTCTACTAACTTATTAATTAAATCTATCCAAATCTAATATAATCCACTTTTAAATTCAAATCAAATCAAATCAAACAAAATCTAATAATCTACTAACTTATTAATTATAAGATAATATAATGAAAGTTAAAAAAATATATAAGAAAATAATTACCCTTCATATATATTTAGAAATATACAAAATTAATAGGTCATAATAAATAATTATATACTTTTGTTTAAAAAATAATATTTATATCTTTATCTTTATCATTTTATTTATTATATTTTATATATATTAAAAATATCCGCGTAATACGCGGGTAATAAACTAGTCTTTTAATATAATTCAATTTCAAAATATGAAATACGTACTAATTAAATAATCATTCTTTGAATTGAATTTCCGAAAGAAATCTTTTGGTGAAATTATCAAAAGAAGCTTTTGTATACATATGATTATTAACATTTAACAACACATTCGAAGTCGAAAAATTCCATTTGTCTTAATACACTTTATGTTGTGGCATGAAAATTGAAATAGTTGGACACAAGCAAGAAGCAAAAAAAACGCGTCAAGTATCAAAAGTTCATATAGGCCAACCACGAAACTTAACCATCACAATTCACAAACAAAGTTTTCGTTAAATATTGAACGTTCGTACAAAGTGATATGTATGGACCACTGGCACTGATTGGCACCAGATAGATGGTCACTAATTATGTCTTTTTATATGAATGTAACATTCAAATTATATCTAACTAGATACATACAAAAAACGTTGTTCAAAATTGTTTATTCAGACAATATCTTTAGCTAATTAACATCGATCAAGAATCGCACGAGATAGATGGTCACTAATTTTTTGTCCAAATATATATGCTTGTTTCAATCTTTTTCCCTCTATCTATATATGGGATATATGTTTTTCACAAGGTTTGCGGTATTGTTGTTGTACAAACAACCTTAAGCCAACCATGATTTGTACATAAAACGAGTTGAGCATATCGAAGAAGCTAGCTAGCTATATAGAAATGGTACGGTCTAGCCACATTACATGAAGATTCACTACTAGAAAATATGTTATTACCGAGGGACGAATCCCTCAGTAATCCCTCGGTAACGTAATTTACCGACGGTTTTCCGAGGGCCGGTATCGGTTACAAATATCTGGTCGGTAACGAGAATTACCGACGGATTTACCGACGGAAATAATTTACCGACGGATTACCGATGGATTGATCACCGACGGAACACCGACAGAATTTACCGACGGATTAGCGAGGGACGATATTACCGACGGATTAGCGAGGGACTATATTACCGACGGCTTAGCGAGGGACAACGTTACCGACGGATTAGCGAGGGACACCATTACCGACAGATTAACGAGGGACACCATTACCGACGGATTGGCGAAGGAGAACATTACAGACGGTTTACCGAGGTTATTTACCGACGACATACTGATGGCTTTCCGAGGGCTTACCGACGAATTTTCGAGGGAATACCAAGGGATAACTACATTCTAGAAATAAAAATTATTTACTGCTTTTTTAATTAATTCCTGTATTTTTTTAATCAATAACCTTAATAATCCGGATTTCCGAGTGCTTACCGAGGGATTTCCGAGTGCTTACCGAGGGAATGTTACCGACGGATTATCGAGAGACATGCTTACCGACGGATTACCGACAACATATTTATCCGTTAGTAATCCCTCGGTAAACTCTCGGTATTAGCGACGAAATAGCGAGGGATTTTTATCATTTTAGAAATATATATACAGATTTAATTTTATGATTTTAGAAAAGCACATAATTAATTATTAGAATACTGATTCGATTAATAATGATTAATTAAACATTTTAAGTTGAATAAACAATAAGTGCAAACCAAACTTAACAATTATTAAATACTAAAGTATGTATTAAATAAGATAGTGGGATTACCGAGTGAAACGTGGGCCTTTGGGCATTTGTTATGATTACGATATTTTGAAATACTTGAATACATACTACAATCTTCAAAGGGACGATGGCTAATCGATCATGTTAGAATGGATCATGTTGTACCTTAACAAACATTAGTTGTTACTATCATGTTACACTGAATCATATTGGGCTTTAACAAGTAATTATTTTTCATGTAGGTTATTAAAATATGTTATAAAAGGGTCATCAGACGTTAACCAACATTAGGGGTTCTTATCAGTTTATAATAAACTAATTTAGGTCATAACATATTATAACGGGTCATGTCGGGCCTTGACAACTACTAATTGATCATTTAAATTCGTAACAAGTTATAATAGATATTATTTATTTAAATGAAACATGTTGGACCTTAACAAACATAAAAGTTAATATCATGTAGTTGTGATAAGCCTTGTTGGGTCTTCACAAATGGTAGTTGTTCCTATTATGTCATGTAACCTGTTATAATGGACCACATAGGACATTAACAAATACTTATCGGTCATCTAGGTTATAACAAGTTATAATGGGTTACATTTTATCTTAACTAACATTAGTGGTTCTTATCAGTTTATAATAAGTTATAATGTGTCATATTTGACATTCACAGGTACTTTTTGTTTAATGTCATAACATTTATATTGACTTATCTTGAATCGTAACAAGTAGTTATTGTTAATTTAATGTTATAGTCGATCATATATATGGAGTATGTACATATATTTTATTTGTTTAAAAAGTAAGTCATTACCTATTAATATCAACGAATACAACTAATTTATATTTTCGGTTCTAACATGTATATGGACGTGTGTATCTGAATTGTATTCATATTTAACGATCTATTTTTCTAGAAATGGAAAACACAGTGTTTCCGAGGGATTACCGAGGATTTACCGACGGATTTACCGAGGGATTACCGACAAAAGACGTACCGAGGGCATACCGAGGGAATGTTACCGACGGATTACCGACGAATATTTTACCGAGGGATTTCCGAGTGTTTACCGAGGGAATGTTACCGACGGATTACCGAGAGACGTGTTTACCGATGGATTACCGACAACAAATTTATCCGTTAGTAATCCCTCGGTAAACTCTCGGTATTAGCGACGAAATAGCGAGGGAATGTTTCCGTCGGTAATTCCGTCGGTAATTCCGTCGGTATACCCTCGGTAATCCTTCGGTAATTTGCATAAACACAATCCGTCAGAAATTTGTCGGTAACCCGTCGGTAATACCGAGGGATTTTTTCCGTCGGAAATTCCGTCGGTAAAAGTCAATTTTCTAGCAGTGATAACATGCTTGTAATAGAACAATTTATCAACGTACACTTCTATGGGAGGACATTTGAAAACTTTTTGTCACGTCTATATTCTCCACACGATAGGAAAGCGTAGACTCCATAATTATTGTAATTGTATACAATATATATTCTAATACAACATTTATTTTCGACCAAACTACTTTAAAATAAAAAAATATTTATTGTTTGGTTATGATCCCTTGCAACACGCGAGTTAAACTATCTCGTTGTAAAACATTTTCATTAGATTCTCGTAAAGTGCATATTAGTTACAAAGCATTCGATCTTATAACGAAATATAAGGGTGCGTTTAGTTACCGAAAATTTTCAAAATTTCCATATCACTTTTCAACAAAAATGAAAACTTGTTTACTTAACAACAATTTCATAAATTTTCACTTTTTAAAATATCACTTTTCATATCATCTCTCTTACTAGTCTATTACCTACTCTATTTCTTTATAATACCCTCTTTCTCTCTCTTACTTTTCCATCACCTATCCTATTTTTTTTTTTATTTTATAATCACTCATCTTATTTTTCTAAAAACTAAAATTTCATCATCTAAACAAGTTTTCACTTTTCATAGAAACCCTTGTTTTTTTTAAAAAACTATAACTTGAAAAATGAAATTGAAAAATGACTAGTTTTCGTTAACTAAACGCAACCTAATAGTCTCAAAAGCAACTCCAGAAAACACCCCTTAAGTATAATTTTTAAATAAACAAAGAAAAAAATTATTAAAATGAATGAGGCTATTTAGAAAATAACACTAATATAAAGGGTGGGAACTATATATATAATATAACTTTGGTGTTAACGAAACTTGAAAAAAAAAGGAAAAAAAATTCTAATTGTATCCATCAATCCATGTCATTATTGTGAAGCAATAAGAAGCATGATTGAAAGTTGAAAATATTGAAGTTCAAATATGCTACAAGCCAATATTAATAATATATATTTGAAACACGAGAATATATATTTGAAACACTAGGAAAGCGTATAGTTGGAATCCGGGATAATTGTAGGTATTTGTAAATGGGAAAGGTATTAAATTTTAAATGTACATAATTCCAAAAGGGTATATTTTTTGTTTTGAACGGCAAACTAACATACTACTACTTCTTCTAAACTACCCCTTTAATTTGCCCCAAATGAAGAATTCAGAACTTACTTTCACTACCCAAAAGGATATATCTATCTTAAAATTTTTATGTCGTGAGATGAAATACTTAGGGGCGAAGCAATAACACATGGAGTATCGGAAGTTCATACACATATATGCCAGTTCTAAAATCATTACAACGTTTTTTTGTTGAATCTTCAAAATATATTGTACAAAGAGATATGGATGGACCACTCATTTTGGTCTTTAGGGATATAATTGGTGCATATATGGATTTGATAGTTACTTGTTTGTTTGTCTACTTTTTTACATGAAACGTAAATAGGTATAAAACTTGATTGATCAAACTAAAGATTCTACGAGCTAGCATGAGAAAGTTCCAAGTCAAATTCACCTTTATGATGCATATATATTCATGAGCGAGCATTCAACACTCTTTTAGCCAGACATTATACTGCATACAACACAAAAAAGCAATATTATAACTACTTTCTATCTCCAAACATTTCAATGTGTGGTACGTACACGTCTCGATCATGCATATCCATGCCTAAATTAAATTAACAATCGGTCAACTCATTTAACTAGTTTCACAAGTTATATATAATTGGTTCGTTTTTGTGTTGGTTCTCGTTTCTTCATCCATCATGTTGTTCATTGATATAACAAGTGACTTTAAGCATATTCTTGTTGTTAGATATGCTCGTAGTATTAATTGTTAGTGTAATATTGGGCTCATTGCCCATTGGGCTTTTAAGGTTTCGCATTCTAGGGTTTTGTAGTCTATATATAGGAAGGTTGTTATGTTTTTTATTGTTTCCATTGTATTGTATCCTTCTTTTGCTTGAATAATAAACCATTATGTTTACTATCGTCCTTAAGCATATTCTTGTTGTTAGATATGCTCGTAGCCTTAATGACAAGAAGAAGATTCTCCTTGAAGCTGTTCTTCTCACCTCAATTTGGTTCATATGAAAAGTGAAAACGAAATGGGGGTTTTTTGGGAGAATTTTATTTCGTCTCACAATTTGGTAGATGAAATATATGTGAACTTTTATGTATGGATAAAAAAAACCAGAAGTGATTAACAAGGCTAGATTAAGTTGGTTAGATTGGTGTTATAAATCAAATTCGATGTGTTGAAGCATATTGTAATGACTTGTTATCTAGCTTCTTGCTAGCATTTTATAAAAAAAAACAAAAAGAAAAAGAAGTGAAGTATATCAAAAGATAATGTCCTCATGATACGAGATTTATATATATCATTAGAAAAGTGATCGAGGCATAAAACCTTTGTGCATGTTACAAAATTCGACACGCTAGTTAAATTTCTTTGATGAGCTAGCATTTTGATGGAACGTTAGGAACGAGTACATAAGAATATTCCATTATATATGGTTGGCACAACATCGATCGTATATACGTAAGATAAGACAAAACCCTTTTAAGATGGTTATGAAATTGAAGGCTTCAAAAGTGATAGTACGTACGAGTTATCAAAATGTCATCTGATGTCGAAATAGTACGCATAGCCAGCCTTTCGGTGTACACTAAGTTAATTTTCTATATAGCAATTTCATAAAAATGATATCTATACTAAGAGAACGGCATGGAGTTTGGATTAATTTTATGTTGATTAATTAAAATATCAAAGGATACTTAGCAATTTCAACAATGGATAATTGCGTAAAAAAACCTTAAAGTTAGACCATTTTTGTGATTAAAACCTATAACCATTTTTTGTTGCACAAAAAACCTCTAACCGGTAAAATCTTTTGAAATTAGGACTTGACTGGTTATAATAGGTTGCTATGCTTACATGGCACACGCGTGGCGTCCACATGGTAAACCCGGCTTACGTGGCACTACATGTATAATTCATTAAACTGAAATTTTGCATTAAAAACCCCGAAATTGGTGACTTTTTCGATTAAAACCCTTTCTAATATTTTTCTCACATCTAACCAACAATAATATTTACCATTTTTCTTTTTCTCTACCTCCGGTAACTCCGATTACTCTATCTCCTCTTTATGTTCAGTGCTGTTTATTATATGTATGTATGTTCGATTAATTTTTTCGTTTAATCTTGAATTTTAACTTCAATTGTGCTGATGGAATCGATTTCATTTTGTGTTCACGAGTTGCATTTTTAGGTTCAGCTTTATGTTCAATTTCATTTATTTATATTCCATTTTAGCATCTGAATATGATCAGCCAGAGCAGTGAGATTCGCTAACCTAGAGGGTGAAGGTTTTATTGGGAAACAGATTCTTTGTTTGATAAATAAAAGTTTAATAAATATTCATGTCATCAAAATGCAATCAGTGAAGACTCAATTTTAATTATCTTTGTTGGTTGGGGGTTTTTTTATCAAATTAAAAATGATTTGGGGTTTTAATTGAAAAAACTAAACAAGTTAAAGGTTTTTTACGCAAAAATATATTTAAAAGTTTTACACGTCATCAAGTTGCAACCGGCTAAACCGGTTGCAAGTCAAATTTTTTGAAAAAATGTCAAATTTACAAAGTTTTAACAAGTTGGAAGTATTTTGTGCAATGGAAAATAGTTGGGGGTTTTAATCGCAAAAATGGACCAACTTAGAGGTTTTTTTACGTAATTTTCCTTTCAATAATTAATTGTTTACACATACTATAGATAGATTATTTAATATTTAAATTGCTATTACAAATATGTTTATGATAGACTTATAAAATAATATATATAACCGTATATATTGTTTTCAATTATGTTCCAAAAGTCGAATGATCAATGAGCATGTGGTGTGGGAGAGATAAGAACGCTTTACAGATTTATGGAAAGGTGATGCATCTGGATAAAATATCTTGCAATCTTCTTTGTTTCTTATGTGAAACTAAACCAAATAAATCACTAAATTAAACTTTCATTTTTTATTAATCATTTTAAAAATATTTTTTAATGCATAACACGAAACTTTAATTATTGTTGCATATAAAGTTTATGCACCAATAAAATTCCGTGTTTAATGTATTAACAAAAAAAGTCACTACAAGAAAAGTGTCATTTAGTGACACATGCTTTTAGTGACACAAAAATAAGTGTCACTATATCTTACTTTTAGTGACAGTTATAAAAAGAGTAGGTAAAGAGCAATCTTTTACCCACACTTTTTCTTTTTTAGTGACACAAAAATTTTGTCATAAAATACTTGAGGCCTATACCCACATACTTTTTTAGTCACTAAATATTTATACCTACTCCACTTTTACCCACTCTTTTTATTGTGTAGGTAAAAGATTTTGATATCTATAGTGACACTTTTTTGAAGAAAAAAAGAGTGGGTAAAAGTGGAGTAGGTATAGATATTTAGTGACTAAAAAAGTATGTGGGTATAGGCCTAAAGTATTTTGAGACAAAATTTTTGTGTTACTAAAAAAGAAAAAGTGTGGGTAAAAAATTGCTCTTTACCTACTCTTTTTATAAGTGTCACTAAAAACAAGATATAGTGACACTTAATTTTGTGTCACTAAAAGCATGTGTCACTAAATGACACTTTTCTTGTAGTGAGTAGTAAATAACAATAAAAGTTTAATTAAAAATTAAAGATTAATTTATTATTATTATTATTATTATTATTATTATAATAAAAGGTTTAAATTGATTAACAATCAAAAACTAATTTCTAATATAAAATGATTTTTTGTTATTATAACAATAAAAATCCATGGAATAAATCACTCATGAAAATCAAAATCAATTGAAATAACATTTATGAAAGCGTTTTTATCAAATTCGAATCCAACATGATTGAAGAATATTCATTGATATCGATGAAAAAATTTTAGATTAAAGAAAAATAAAAGATCATATCAGAATGTGAAGAAGAAAAAGGAAAAAAATGATGAACATAGATCTGGATTTTTTTTAATGTTAATGACAAAAATAATATCCAGTCTTTAGTAAATATCATCATCAAAAATCCCAGTGAGGAGATCTTTACTCGCATTTCTCACAATGTGTGAGACCCTCAGATTTCTGAAAGGTCTCAAGTCAAGGCCCAGTAGCAACGCAATATCAATCACGAAACTAAAATAAAATTAACAGTTGCGGAATAAAAGTTAATTACAATCAGAGATAATTTAAGTAGCAAAGTACAATCATCTAGACTATTACACCAAATCACATAATATAAATTAAACCCGAAACCCAAAGCTCTATTATCATCCAAATACCAAGATGTCGAAACAGGTTCTAATGCACTTCAGGCTCTTTCAAAGTCCTGACCTATGAACTAGGTCCAGCCAATCCTTTTCCTTTACCTGAAAAATAATGCAACAACGGGGTAAGCTTAATTGCTTAGTGAGAATGTAGAATTTCACATTTAACATGCAATTATGAACGCGAAAGCACATGCACTGCACTCGGCTCATGCACGGCTCAGCTCTATATGCACTGCACTAGGCTCATGCACAGCTCAATCTCGAAGGGTCATTGGCCAATTAATGCTCCTTTGATGCGCGACTTTTGCTCAGCTCCCAGTTATAAAAACTGTTGTTGCTCTTGAGACTTTTAGACAAAATCATAAGGAATGCTCGGATGATGATAAATCCATACACACGCATCATTAGTGGGGATCAGCCACGTACTGGGCTAGCTACCAGTAAAAGCTCTATATGGATATCATCGGAATGCTCAGCTCTAGCTACCCTCTGTGCTTTCATCACGTAAATCAGCACATCATAAGCCTAACATTAACCCAACACTGAGCAATAGTGAAGGTGTTAAGCTTAACAATCAAGTGACTCGTCAAAGAATCGAATCTAGAAGAAGAAATACTCAGCTCAACAAATCATAGTAAATATACTATGACAATATTTCAATAAGCTCAAGATCAGAATATCAATAAATCAGAATCATGCAACAAAAGTCTCAATTCACATAATATGCAGTTAAAATGAAATCTACAACTCACTGTTACTGGTTATCTGCACTTTCTGGCTCTGGCTCAGTTGCTCTCAATCTGTTAATCATATCATTATTGATATTTATTAGCCTCAGAATCATTTGAATAATAAATTCAATGTTCATTCGTTGGTCTTTAATCTCAAAGTCTCATAAGATTGCATTTTCGGAAATCTGATCATATGTGATCGTGCATATATATATTCATATGATTTCTATTTGATGGTATTTCTTAATTTTATGGATCTTGATTTCAATATTTGATTATTCATATTTATATAAGGAATCTGTTGTATATATATATTTCGAATTATAAATACTGCATTCAGATTAGGACCATCCGAATTCGGATTATCCAGATTCGGTTCTAAATCATCCGAAATGACACATCCGAAGTTTGGTCCGAATTGAGTCATCCGAAATATGAACCGAGATGGGGCACCATCCGAAATTTTGACACTTCATTCGAATTGTACAAGAAGCGCAGAGAACTCGCCGAGTTGGCTTGGTGAACTCGCCGAGTTCACGTCCGAAGTACGGACCCAAAACCGGATTCCGGACACATCCGAGTTCGGTTCTATTTCAGGTCCAAAACTTATTTCGGTTCTCATCCGAATTCGGGTCCCAACCGAATTCGGATCCAATACTTATGAATTTTTGAAGAAATATTCAAGTGTTCTTGGGAACTCGCCGAGTTCACATGCAGATATGCAGGTCGCAACTTACGGATTTTTATTAAAATTGCCCAAAAACACTTTTTAGTAACATGCAATGAAATATAAAGTGGTGTTATCATTAATTAAGTGTTTTTATACAATTTTCCTTATCCATAACATCATAATTCATTCAAGATCATTCAAAATAGATTAATTTTTGTCAAAACACATTTTTACTTAAAATTTCAGATTTTGAACTTATTTGAATGAATTAATCCGTAGATTTTGTTTCTGATACTTCTGTTAACTTAAATTTACCATAATCTTCTTTTAAACATGCAACCTAAATTTCTTACTATTTAATCCTAGGTTTCGGTTTCTAATAAAAATCGAACCAAACTCTTGAAATTAGGGAGTTTAGTCAATAATTACCTCAAATTCGTGTGTAATCCTACATGCAACCGTATATTCTTGTAGTATTCTTCGAGATCTTCCCGATGACGTATAAATCTTGATGATCCGACGGTCGGTTTAGAAGAAATCTTAGAGAGATGTAGAGAGAGAGTAGAGAGAGAAAATCTTAGAGAGAGAGAGAAATCTGATTTTCTAAACTTAAATTCCGTTTATATACTCTAACTAGTTATGTTTGCTACTTAACCCACTATTACTTTCGTATCTTATATATCTTTTATTTAATTATCTTAATAATTTATTAAATCATAAATCATAATTTAAATATTTATATAATTTAATTAAAATATTTTAAAGACTTAATTAAATTATAATTCAAAGTAATGTAATAAAATTACATTTTTGGTTCGATAATCAGATATTTATTTGGGCTAAAAGTTGGGTTGTTACACAATGTTAAAAATTTATCATGTTTTTCAATAGATTTCGAAATCTATGTTGATGTGTGTGGGGTGGTTTTAATTATTTATTTATCATTTCGTCTTGTTTTGCCCTTTACTTCTTTTTAACAAAATAAAACAATTTTCAACTACTTATACATCATTTGTCAAGAGTATTGGGTACTTAATTTGTTTTTATAACAACTAAATTACAAATTATTTGATAACTTTGGATGTTTATTTGTTATGTACTTCGTACTTTTAATAAGTCGGGCATTTCTAGTCCACAAAGTGAAATATATACATGATTTTGTGGTCACAACAAGCTTAAACCAAAGTCTCGTGTCGTTTTATTTACATCTTTTAACTATATATGTTATTATTTAAATATTTTAAGTTATTTAATTAACATTCATTTATTATTAACTACTAGTTAGGTGTTAAAATAAAGATTTAGCTGCATTAGGGGTGTGCAAAAAAACCAAAGTCCAAACCAAAACCGAAAAAACCAAAAAACCGAAACCAAAAATCCAAACCGTTTGGTTTAGATGATGGATTTTCAAAAACCGAATATTTTGGTTCGGTTTCGGTTTCGTCATACACAAAAATCGAAAAACTCCAAACCGAACAGAAAGTTATGTAAATATTTAAACTTTATTAATTTGAATATTTTGTTACTTTATTGAGAAATTTTTTGGTGATTTATTTTTTAGATTATTGGTTTTTATTTTATTTTTCTATTTTAATAACGATTTCTTTTGTTTTGTGTTGTTTTTTTAAGCATAGAACTTATTTTTATAGAATTTAAGCAATTAAAATGTTTATTGTTAAACTTACGAATATACAATAGGTTTCATGAATGAAGATTGAAAATTTTAGAAATATAAAAAGATTAATAAAAAACCGAAATCCAAACCGAAAAACCAAAGTCCAAACGAAAAACCAAAAACCGAAACCGGAAAAAACCAAATGGTTTGGATTCTAAAATCCAAAAACTGAAAGTTTTGGTTTGGATTTTGGTTTTTAAGGAAAACCGATCCAAACCGCCTTTTGCTCACCCCTAAGCTGCATGATTCGATGCATGTACAAATTTGTATGGCTATCAATCTATCATATCATACGTACCAACTGGAGTTGCCATTTTCTATTAATATGGTATATAATACATTCATGTAGTTTGATGGAGTTTTTATTATACAATAATTTATTAATTATTGATTTCGTCGTCAATAATTGGCATCGTTAATTATAAAATTGTCATATAATTGGCAATATGGCAATTTCCCGTCTTTAAAAATATATATGCATTTTTTTATAATTTAAAAAAAAACACGATGTTATTTTATGAAGTTTATGTTTTAAAATTTAAAGTATAATAGTGTTTATTAGTTAAGCAACTTATCCATGAGAATCTTAGCTAGATATAAAATGACAAGTGGGAATTTTATAATTTTTGGGAAAAAATTTATTAATGTTTGTACTATCCATAAATATTTATCATACAACTAAATAATATATATTGCTAAATCTTATAATATATTATTATTACTATTACTAGATTATTGCCCATGTAATAATACATGGGGCATGTGTAAGAAATATTTATATTTTTTAATATAATAACTAAAATATTATTATAAAAAATAGTAAAGTAATAATATTTTGATATTAACTGACATAGATAATTAACTAATATTATATTTAAAAAAATTTTGTTATTCTTATTATAATAAATATATATTGAAGATATGAATATATATTTAAAATACTGATCATATTACAATAAAGAGTAAATTACATAAATGGTCTCTGTGGTTTATAGCAAATTACAGGTTTCGTCCCTAACTTCTAAAAATTACACTGATAGTCCATATTTTAAAACTTTGTCACGCTTTCAGTCCTTAAACAATTCAATTTTTTAAAAATACCAATTTTGTCCTTACAATAAATTTCACATATGGTCCCTAATTAATTAAATTAGTTTTTGATTTATAAATTATTATTTGTATTTTTATAATTTCATTCTTTTTTATGGAAATATTTATTTCGTTTATCAATTTTTGTTTCATAATTTTTTTTATCTATCTATCTATTTAATTAATTTATCCTTCTTATTTTCACATACTAAATTTTAAATGTTATTCATATTGTTTTTGAAATTTTATACATGTAAAATATGTACGTTTATATTTAAAATTTAAAAATGTTCACTTCTTATTTCATAAATATTTATTAGTAAACATTATAAATTCTACATATGAAATGATGTTAGTATAAATATATTATTTTCAATAATCTTTAAAAAGCTTGTAATTTGTTAGCATTCTAAATTTTTATGAGCATACATATCATTTTTTTCTAATGTTTCAACAGAATATACTATATGATCATTAATAAATATAAATTCTACGTACTTTACATTTTTTTCTCTTCTTTTATATTTTTATTTCGTAAACAAAAAATATGAGAAACCTTTTAAATTATTTCTAAAAAAACCTTTGATGATTTTAAATAAGAGTTTAATATATATTTAATGTTATAAAATAATGTTTTATTTTAAAATATTAAAATGGTGTTTTATTTTTTTTTAATTTTAAAATAGGGATTTAAAAAAAAAAATATTTAAAATTATCAATAGATTTTTTGTAATGATTTTAAAAGTTTCCTACTGTTAATTCATATTTCTAGCAATTCAATCAATATTAAACATAAACATATAAACAATTATCACAAACACATAAAATCGAATGCTTGATTAATGAGAGAAGAAATATTATATTGGTAGTTCTTGACTTGTAAAACAATCCTCCCTCTAATCTGAATTGTGATTCATGTGAACTTCTCAGCATGCGTGTGTCAACAGTACACATACACCTCTTTTATACTCAATTCACAAGCTTTGAGTATTTACAATCCAACCCCTATACTATTGACTATTTACAATAAAACCCCTATAGTTATTAACAATATAATTTTTTCGTCTCTATTATTTATTCCCAACACCTACAGTTTGTTGTTTGTGAAATAAAAATAAAAAATAGAAAAAAATTAAAAAAATGATCCATATTTAATACTCCAATTGAACTAGTATTTTATACTCTTCAAAAATTAGAAAAAAAATGATATGTTACACCCATAAAAATTTTAAAAATGCTACAAGTATTATAATCTTGTTAAGTTTATTAGGAATAATACAACTTTACTAAAACTATTTCATATGTGAAATATACAATATTCTACCAATAAAAATCTATAAATTAAGAATAAATGATTTTTATAATTTATAAATGAATATATATATATATATATATATATATATATATATACATGTTTAGAATTTCAAAAACACCTTTAATATCATTTAAAAATTAATATATGAAGATAAGAATGATAAATTAATTAAATATATAAATAGATTGGAAAATATTTTATAAAACAAAAATTAATAAAAAAATAAATATTTTTCCTCAAAACGAACAAATGTAGAAATAAATAAATATATATTTAAAATTAATAGTTGTGAAACTTATTAACGCAGCTAATGAGGTAATAACCGAGGCGCGTCAATTGCTGGTTGAAAACTATTTCCAAAACTTATTAATTAAACATTTATGAATATCTAAATAATTATATATAAAGTAAAAACTTAATTAATTCATTAAGGACCATAAGTGAAATTATTTTCTAAGGGCAAAATGGGTATTTTTAAAAAACTGAGTTGCTTAGGGACTGAAAACGTAACAAGGTTGCAAAATATGGACTACCAGTGTAATTTTTAAAAGTTAGGGATGAAACCTGTAATTTGCTATAAACCACAGGGACCATTTATGTAATTTACTCTACAATAAAAATTAAATCAATTTTTTAATGTTTTTTATTTTAAATTTAAAAACAATATTTACAATATATTAGAAAGTATTACTTTTATGAAAATTATTATCGTGTTACTTTTTTCATATTTAGATGTGTTTTTAATGATAAATAACTTAAAATCTTGCTTTTGTATATAAGAAATTTTTTTGATCCAATGAATTATGAATGAAAAATTAAATAGATTACGATTGTTAACATAATTTTAAAATAAATATTAATGTACAAATTTTAAGAATGAGAATGTATTTTAAATTGATACATTTAATATACGATTAAACATTTAACCTTTAGTTTAAATTATAAAAAATAGAAAATTATGAATCAAATTATTCATTCTAGATAAAACATTTTAGGTAAAATTAGAGTTTAAATTAGGAAGTATTTAAAATCAGTTATTATATAAGTTTTTCTTTAATATTTTAAGTTTTCTAAAATAAATTAGATGAGTTAATTGAGAAAGTTATTTTAGGAAAAATGAGCGGGAATATGAAATCTTGGAGACTCATGGAAGCGACACGTGACAATAGTTATTTTGCTTTATTAATATATATAGATAGATTATTCCACTTAAAAGAATAATTGTTAAATATATATAAACAACACATGGGGACACTGGAAAGGGAGAAAAAGGTAATACCAAGTGTTATCAATGATCAATTATTGGGTTCTTTTTAAACAATATACGCTGTTCATATTGGATATATGGATACTTAATTACGTAATTGAATCCGATTTAGAACATTCATAAATCATAATTAATTATATGGGTAGGTATAGCATGTGTATTCACCACTAATTCTATGCATTTAGGGCCTTTGGTAGGTGGATTATAGAGGATGAAATTGTTTTGTTTATAAAATTTTTAAGCAACGATATGATAGTTACAAATAATTATATATAAATTGACATAAGAAATTAAAGAAATAAAAATTACAGTAAACTTAACTCTTTATTTTTTTCCATTAAGAATTAACATTCTCATCACATGATAAAACAACTTGTAAGCATAAACTGTATCATTATATGCAATTTCATGTATCAAAGCCCCAAAATTGATAATGGACCAATTCAGGTTAGGGACTAGTCATTGTGTGCGCGCTAGTCCCAAATGTTATGAATGTTAAACATCGTTTCGATGGATCGGAACTGGCAGACATAACACACGCCACTAGTGGTACTGCTATAGTCACAATCTACCAATACGATCGCACTTTAAGAGTTTGCAGGAACGGAAAGATTATTAGAAACGATTTTAACTAATAATTCAATCTGAATTATATTGTAAAAGTTACAGTAATAAGAGTTATAAGAATTACCTTAGATTCATCCATTTTAGAAATGGTGTTTTGCACAAATATGACGAAACTTTCATATGATCGAGAACCGAACCGGATGGTACTGGTTCCGTCCCGGTTCCCGTTTTTCCCAACTTTTAGAAAGGTAAAATAATACAAAACCGGAGCAGACCATACCCGGTGGAACCGAGATGGGAGAATTTTAGAAACCAAGATCTGAACGAAAATATGTAAATGGGTATGGTTCAATGTCGGGTTCTAGTTCAGGCCAAACAAGTTTTTTGCTCATCCTTATCGTATGTACTCAGATTGTAGTTTTTATATGTAAATTTCATAATTATACTAACTACATGTTCATAAATATTCAAATATGAATATTATTGTTCACAACATCCAAGAAATAAGTTGAATTGTAATTAATTGAAATTTTGTTATTCCGATAAAAAAACATGTAAGCTAGGTTAATTGATTTGTACACATTACGAAACCAATTAATTGACACACTAGCAAACTTTTGGTTGTCATGTTTCTAGATAAAATGCAATTTCTGCAAAAGCAATCTTTTCATATCATAAGTTTTCTACAAATTTTTAAACGTTCAATTTAAAGGCACCTTTATGACGACGCAACTAAACGCATATCACAATCACAATCGTTCATGATTATGGCATACTCTATGAGTTCTAACCATATTGGTCTATGAAACTTTGTTCAAACATCTTTTGCTAACATCATAAGGTCATTATTACTCTTTGAAAACATAGTTTACAACACTTTTTTGCTACATCATATATGTCATCGGCACAAACGTCGTACTTTGTATTTGGCAGCATTTAATGGGGACGTTATGAACATCTCGATCGCACCCAAAACAAAGGACTTTAATTTTTTTTTAATGGCAAACTAACTTACTTCTACTCCTAATCTACCACTTTGCCTCAATAGAGGACCACCTAAATCCAAACTTGCATTCGACGGGAGTCGAACCCGCAACCTCACACTTGCATATATATCATCACTCTTACCAAATGTGCTAAACCGCATTGGTACAAATGACTTTAAAAACATTTAAACTTATACCAGTAAATCATGTATTATATTTAAAACCTTAGGTGGCATTTGGTTCCCGGATATAATTCGAATGAATTTAAATTTAAATTTAGTTTGTTTGAAACTTTTGATTACAAAGATATAAAGTTAAAATTTTATATATTTATCATCAAATTGTTCATTTATAATATTTCATATTTCTATCAACTCATACATGAACTAGATTACAACAAATATATGAATTAGATTTCAATCTACATCCTTAATCAACATTAAAAATATCTTTTATCCTTCTTACTATCAAACACACTAATAACTAAAATTTTAAATTGCAATTCTTTCGAATTACATTTCGTGAACCAAACGTTCCCATAAAAGTAAATTTTTCACAAGTTAGAGTTTAATTTTATAACCCATTGTTGCAATCAGTTTATGTTTTGTCAATGTAAAAGCGTCCATAGATTTTTAAAAAGGGTGGCGATTTGTATAAAACACATTTTTGTCATACACAACATTTTATCTAAAATGGTAATTCATCCTCACTTTTGGAGTTGGAAGACAAACATGCTAAAAATATGATTAAAGATAAAATAGTCATTTTATTTGATTGTTGTGTATGGTAAAAATGTGTTGCATACAAATCTCCCTTCTAAAAATGACATCTATTTTGAATTTATTTGCACCCGCTATGATATAATGGGGGTGTGTAAAATAACCAAACTTGAATAACATGTTTAATTTTTAAATACCTAATTTAATTTAGAATTAGAATTATTTATATATAGATTGTAAAGATTTAAATACCCAAGTTTAATATTTAAATCATTTAACCTATTTAACCCAAATTACCCAACCCATTTAACACGTTCAAACTACTTTGTAGATGATTCCAATTTTATCATCAAAACCGAATAACTCATTTAACACAAACTCGATTAACCTGAAACCGATTAACTCGTCTCCTTATTTGGTTCAGGTTCGGCCAGATAACCCACACCCTCAAACCCAAACCGAATAACTCGATACTCATTTAACCCGTCCGAATAACACCCCTACACCTCCTTGATTTGACAATTTCTTTAATGTTAAAGAATGTCTTTGAATTATATTGATTAATAGTGTTAATGTGACGTGCTAAAAGGGAGTGGTCAATAAAAAGAGAATGTGAATAACAACGTACCTTATATTTTATTCCTAGTTTATAAGTTGTCAATTATTATTCCTAGTTTATTGAGTTATGCATTACATGGATCTTTATGTATAATAATGAAGAACAAAATTGGTCACTGACGCATCATATTACAATTTTCCATAATTTTATGATCATTAGTATTTTGTTACGATAATAATAAGTGATATGAACATGTAAACATTTTAAAATTATTAAAAGAAAATAGAATGAAAGGCATTCAGGTGACAAATGAGACTTTACAATGTGTTTATTTGATTGTAAAAAAATTACCATGATTTGGTGAAAGGTTGCGTTTAGTTAACGAAAACTAGTCATTTTTCAATTTCAGTTTTCAAGTTATAGTTTTTAGAAAAAAAACAATGGTTTCTATGAAAAGTGAAAACTTGTTTAGATAATAAACTTTTAGTTTTAAGAAAAATAAGATGGATGGTTATAAAATAAGAAAAATAGGATAGGTAATAGAAAAGTAAGAGAGATCAAGATAGTATTATAAAGAAATATAGGGTAGTTAATAGAAAAGTAAAAGAGAATATGAAAATTGGTATTTTAAAAAGTGAAATGAAGGGAATGTAAGTCGATATGTAGAAGGGAATGTAAGTCGATTGATATTACTATATCAATTATGTGATTATTTGGACGATGTGAAAATGAAGGAATAGAGTGATCTTTTTAGATTTGAAAGTATTAATAAAAGCTAAAAGATAGGATGTGTTTCCTTCTTTCCCAATCCTCACTCGTCTTTGGATGAAAACAGATGTGATAGGGTGTGTATGGATTGGAAAGATTGGATTTAAAACCCGTTTTCTATTGTTGTTGATCCTTAGTATTTCTGGATGGTGTTGTTGTTTCTTTAGTTCTTGTTTGTTATGTTTTCTTTTGCTCCTTGGAGCTTCGTTTTTTATGGGGTGTTGTCACATTTACACCATTCAACTCTTAATTTTATTAATCACACATCGCTTTCACACTCATTACTTTATTAATGATTTGTTTGATCATGTGAGACCTATCAATGTCAAGACTCGTTAATACGAAAGGTGTATGATTAGTAATCTGAAGGGCATACATATAATACATTAATACTTGTGTATATGATACCGTGTGGTTTGCTTATTAAAGTATTTTTTATCCCGGCTCGACTTTTTTTCATATTCTTGTAGGAGGAGTTTGGTTTGTTGTAAACTTGAAATCCAGTGTAAATGAAAGTAAAATGGATTCAATTTAATTTACTGATATACTTAAATTTTTTTGTTAAAACTCAATTCCTTTAGAAATATTCCAATAAAGCAAACGCTATCTTAATGAAAACGATGGTTCATGATCGCAACTGGCTAAAATAAAGTATGACTAAAGTGCACAATGAAGATCACATTACTTAATTACATGTTCGTAATTACTTTATGTTAGATTACATACATACATATTCACATTTGTTAAATTAGATTTGAATATTTTTTATATTATTATAAAATGTACGGTTTAATGAGGAAAAATTAATATACAATGTTACAATATCTTGTTTTATTATTTTAATTTATTTGCTTTTTGTAACGAAAGAATTTCCACATTAAAGACATTGTTCATCGATATTATAAAACATGTTTATCTTGTCTATTTTTAGAATTAGTTTCCAATAGTTCATGTGAATATGAGATAATCACTTTTAAATCTCAACTTGATTGAATTTTTTTTTTATTTTTTATAAAATAAAGAATAGAAAGAGAAGAATCTTTTTTGAGCAACATGGTATTTATTATAATAAAAGATAAAGCTGATATAATAATAATTATAACAATAATAATAATAATAATAATAAATTTACAATGATAAGTTGATAATTCTAAGTTAATATATAGGAAGTGTGTTAGAAAAAGTTCTAAGAAAAATATGGTCTCCTAATAAGGCAATGATGGATTATATTATGTTATGGAGGAGTTGCCAGCAAGATGAAAATGATATAGGTTTAAGTATGAGAAGTATACATAAGTTTTAAAAAAAAAAATTATATTATTATATTATTAGTTTAAAAAATAAACTTTAGTTTCTATAATTACAATTAATAAGGGTTATTTAAAAAGTTGGGTTGCCCCGACTCTTGACCAAATTCAACTATCATATAACTTTATTTTTGATTTATTACATAACCGACCAGTGCATTCATTTTGCCACATCTACAATTCTACAAAATTTAAAAAAAAAATACCAATCTTTTTTTTTTTTTTTCACTTTTTCTTGTTTTTGTCACTGGTCCATATGAATATAGGAGTCCAGCGGTATGTTAACAGGACCCAACAAAGAAAAAAAATATAAGATAACAGGTTCTCTAAGATATTTTTAGTGTTTTTTTTTTAATCAAGTCCTTATAACAAAATAAAATCCATCAACTTAAAACATTTTCGTAACCTGTACAAAATATTTTCATAAAATTATATTAACTTAATAAAAACTTATAAAAAAAACTCCTAAAAATCTCATAAAAATGTAATTTGTAAAAAAAAATTCAAGTTATATGACTTTTATGGAACAAAAAAAATATCAAAAATACTCGATATTTATTATACATACCACATATCCCAAACAATATGGTCATATGGAAAATATCTCTCGCTTATGATAGAAATAGAACATATTAAAACTCCAAAACATTTTTTTATAAGTTTTTAACATATGAAATGGGTTTGCATTTTATAAAGTTGATAATTATAAACTTAATAATTAGAACTATTACCAAAAATTTTAAATCCACCTATATACACAGCAAGAAACAGGAGTTTTAGCGACAAGAAATGTCGCTGCTAAAGATCACTGAAGTCGCTGCTAAATTCTAAACTTATCAATAAACCAAACACCACAAACTTTTCCAATCTGTACGGAATGCACCAAAGAAAATATTCAACATCAAGTCATATTATATAAACTACGTGTTTTAACTAACAAAATCATTGTCGGACTTATTATACAACTTACGTACTATACATGTAGAGAATTCTTTCATTAAAAAAATTAGTTGTCGGATGTAAGAAGACACACGATCATATGAATGCGACGTACGTATTTCAAAACGTGACTATTAACGAATAAAGGTTTATTCGTTTGTATAGAAAAACCGTCATCATGTTGCGATGCTCCACGTAATTTCTTCAAAAGATGAATATATGAGAAACTATGATTCTTTGAATTGTGATGTTCGTAGGAATTTCGAAAGATGCACATTAGATTACGTTACGTATGAAAACACGTAAAAACTCAATCATGAGATCAAAAAGTATACTATTACTATATACTACATATCATTTGATTTGAAAACCAATTTATTTTTCTTTGTGGGAAACGAGGTACACACACATGTATAGAGTGGTTTAATGGAAAACCAATATGCATCGGAAAATCTTGGCAAATCTCTATGCACCACCACAAATGCATCAGAATTCTCGCGTGATGCCTCAAATTCCCCGCGTGATGCATCGAATTCCCGCGTGATGCATCGACTTTCTGCGTGATGCATCACCTGATCCAATGACTATAAAGTGGTTCCCGGGTTTTCCGATGCATATAGGTTTTCCATTGAACTCACCCCTATATATATAGGTGGGTTCAATGGAAAATCAATGTGTATTAGGAAACCAACATGGCGCATAAACAATATGAAATGCATCAAGAAATTATTCAAGGGCAGTATAGGTATATTACTTTTACATTAATTTAGTAGATTTAAAAAGGGATAATTACAAAAATAACCACATATCACACCCACTTATCAAGTTTTAGCCATTAAATATTCATTTTACCAAAATAGCCACACTTTACGTTACCACATTTACGTGATATGTACTTTTTATCAATATCTTAATGTATTACGTTACAAAAGATGTTTGGTAACGTAAAGTAGTTGTACTTTACGTTACCAAATTTAAAAGTTTGCTCCCAATAAAAATGTAATCATTACTTTTTAAATTTGGTAACGTAAAGTACCACTACTTAACGTTACCAAACACCTTTTGTAACGTAATGCATTAAAATATTAATAAAAGGTACAGATCACGTAATGGTGGCTATCACGTAAATGTGGTAACGTAAAGTGTAACCATTTTGGTAAAATGAATATTTAATGGCTAAAACTTGATAATAGGGTGGGTTTTATGACTATTTTTGTAATTATCCCATTTAAAAATCAGATTTAATACAAGAAAGTCATATAATTATTTTGCTTGCCGATTTTGATGGGATTTATCAATTAAACAAAAGTGATATTTTACATGGAAAGCATAAAGATTTCTATTTTGACATTTTACATATTTTTCATTGAACCCATCCCTATACGTACACATGTGTGTGGGAGATCGAAGTGAAAATGTTGTTGCAAGGTGGGAAACTTTTTTAAGATTCTTGAAACTTCATTTGTTTGTTGATTGATTCACCATCAAATCTACTTTCTATTTGAATATAGGTATAGCCTTTTTTCCATATCCATTATAGCCCATTGCGCCATTATAAAATAAAAACACACACATAATAATTACAAAATATTTTACCAATAGTTATTTAAACTTATGTCAAACAAAATGTTTTTAAAACTTATTTCAAAAAACCTATTTTATATCTGTATATATTATAGATAAATTGCAACATAGTAAATATTTTTTTTTACATAGTAAAATGCTTAATTAGAACTAATTATTTTTTTATGATTTATTATAAAAATGTGATGGTACTTGATATTTGATATCGTCTTAAGGAAAATAGGATTTTATTTTGATTCTGTATTTTTAAAGTTTGAAGATTATTTTATTTTATTTAGTATTTCTCGATCTAGTTATTAATTATTTCCTTTAGGTTGGAGGCCTGGGGCTTTTTGTTCTATTAATTGTTAATCTTCAAATAATAATAATATAATACTGTTTATTTTGTCTTTCTATAATTTTTTTTGTTTATGTCAATATTATGTTATCTTACTATATTATAAATCATATAAAAATGTTAATTTTATTATCTCTTAAAATCTATAACATACATTATAATATTTAAAATCTTATGTATAATGTACATAATCGATCCCGACTATATTTGCACTCTAATTTACTAAGATCTTGTTTGTTTTTTATTAAAAAAAATATTAAAACGGTATGAAATCTAAACTTCAGATTTATATAACTTAATATTGTTGTTTAGTTTCAGAGTTAAGAGGTTACAATCTCTTAATTTTAAGAGAATGACTTGGGTCTGAAAAAAAATTAAGAGGTTTCTTTTTTTTATTTTTAGTTTACAATCCCTAAACTATTTATCATATTAATTTATATATTTATCATATTAATTTATATAATTTGAATTATCTTTTTTAAGATGTTGTAAGTTCAGTTAATTCTAATTTAAAGTTATTTATCATATTATTTAAAATAATATAATTTTATTTATATAATTTATATAATTATAATATATAATTAATTAGATATAATATTTTAAAGTAATAGTTTTCAAAGTTTCATATTACGAAACAAACAATCTTAAGACCACCTCTTAATTTCAGATTTCGGATCTCAAGACCGCCTCTTAATTTCAGATGTGGTTCTCAGACTTCAGACACTTAATCTCTTAAAAACAAATAGTTTACATCCCCTCATTAAATACTTAAATCGTGGATAAATTGTGTGTTTCACATTTTTTAAATATAAACATTTTAATTAGGTCTACATATTCATACTTTTAGTGATGAGTTTCTAAAAATCCTTTCAAATTACTATTCCTGTACATTCAATTTGTTTTTGTAACTCACATTTGTAATTGTAAATTTTTACAATTTATTAATATGATAAATTGAGTTTCTTTTACGCATCTATAAGTGATTGATGCAAAAAGATTTTACGTGCTTTCTTACTGCGAACATATAATTTTATTTAGTGTATCTAAGTTTAAATATTGATAATAATATTTTAAATAATATTTTTATGAAATGTCTTGGTTTTATTAAATTTCTATTGTTTAATAGGCTATATGATCGATCTATATAAACAGAAACCTTATTAGTAGAAGTATAAGAAATATACACACGCATTGAATATGGTTCGAGAGATTACCACTCAATATGTAGCGCGCTAGCGCACCAGAAAATACTACATTAAAAAAAACTTTTTAAAATTTTTTTATAAACATATTTTAAGTAACATTATGAAGATATAATATGTAAAATTCACATACATTCACATCTCATAGCTCCTAAAAAATGAAGTGAACATACACTTACATAAATTTGCATATATGTGAACGCGCATTTATGTTATGCATAATTTCATGCACTTAAAATGTGTTAAACCGAAAGGCCTTTGGCCTGGCGGTAAGAGTGGGGAGTTGTAAGCGAGAGGTCACGGGTTCGATCCCCGTCGGTGGCAAGTTGATATTTAGGTGGAATAAGCGAGTCTGGTGGTAAAGGAGTAGGAGTAGAATAGTTTGCCGTTCAAAAAAAAAGCTTAAAATGTGTTAACATGCGTGAAATTTATATATCGTCTATGTAATGTAAATTAAAACATGTTTATAAAAAAATCAAAAAAATTATTTTTAAGAGTAATACCTTCTGGTGCGCTGCATAATAAGTGGACTTCACTTGAACCTAAATCTAAATCTGTATATATTATATTATAAAAAGTCTACTAATATTAGTTCGTTTGAATTTTATTGATTTGGTTCGTTTACAAAACAAATAATTCTCTGTACCACTTCTTATTAATCAAAAGTAAAAAATCTTTTTGATATCTATACTATATATAATAAGAAAACTAATTGGAGTTTCTGGATCATTGGATGGAAAGATATCAATGGTTCAGACTAATGACAACTCATAATTATTTATGAAATATATCTTATACCCTTAATTAAAATCAATAATTATACATATGCCATTTTTTTAATTCATTTTCCAAAATTACTACATTACCTTAATTACATTAAATTTTGATTTTAATTTTTTCATTAATGAATTAATATTTACCTAAAATAAATATGTGTCATTATTATCCTTAATGATCATAGTTAAATTCAAATGTAAAATTTTAATTTAAATGTAGAAGTGTAGTAAATAAAGTTAAAATTTTTTGTTAAATATTTTGCTAACAAGATTTAAAATTTAATTGATAAAACTTCAATTGTGAATATGATAAATTTTGATTGTTGATTTTCAGATATTCAATTTTTATATTTTATAATTTTCAAAATATATGCACATTCACAAATTGAAGTTTTTTGTTTCTTACATTGATATTTTATATTTGAAGTTAATAAAAATTAAAAGAAACATTTTTTGCAAACACATATTATCTGTATTTAATAATACAATATAATAATATTTTTAATTAATATCAAACAACTAAATATTTTTTATCTTTAATTTGACTAGATTTCAATTTTTTTATTTTAATTATATATAAATTTTATAATAATTTATTTAAATATAAAAAAATATGTATTTTCTAAATCAACCCATGTAATACATGAGTTGATTAACCTGTATATTATAATAAAACAAAACAATTCATGTCACATGTCACTTCTACAATACAAGAAAATTTTATTTTTCCACCTCTTTTTCCAAATTTAACACCTTAACTTAATTGCATTAAATTTTAACTTTATTTTTTTCATTAATTGATTAGTAATAAATTAGATTTTGTAACATTTAAAATTAATGTTTACCTAAAATAAATATCTATCATTATTATCCATAATAATCATAATTAGATCCAAATGTAATAATTTGAATTAGTTGTGGAAATTATTATTATTATGTATAATAAAGGAAAACATCAAATTTCACGTGTCACCTCTACGTTCACCAAAAAGATAATTACAACTTATAAAAATAAAAGATAAATACAATTTAATGTTTTTAAAAGAGATAAATATACTCTATTTTTTAATCTGTAAATAATAAAAAATAAACACAATTATTATTTTTGTATGTTTTTTATTTTTACTCATATACATTTTATATAAATAAATTTAATAAAAAAAAATGTCCACGTAATACGTGGGTTATAAACTAGTTCTATATTTTAATAAACAAATAGAACTTGATAAAACGAATTTTTTTAAACATATATTCCCACAAGTTTCGGGTTTTCATTGTTTGACTTATGTTCTTAAGTTTATGAATAAATAAATGGCAAATGACCAAAAATAGTAACAAGTTTTGACATTTTTATCATTAATAGTAACATTATTTATTTTTTATCATTTATAGTAACAACTTTTTATTTTTCTATCAATAATAGTAATGAGTGACCTGCAAACTTGTTTAGCAGGTCACCAACAACTTTTCAGTTATCAAGAATAGTAACAACTTTTCATATTTTTTATCAATAACAGTAACATATCAAAATAAACCAAATTTTTTTTATTTTTTTTAGTTTTTCTAAGATTTCATAAACACCGAAATAAACTCAATTTATGTTTCAATTTATTTAATTACATTACTACTATCTTTAGTGACTATTTTTTTTTTAAATTTTATTAAATTTATTTATTTACAATTTTTATTTTTTCATATCCTTATAAATTTTTAATATATATTCTGAATATTTATTTACGATTAGATAATATTTGATTATTTATTCACAATTTCACTTTTTCCAAATGAACACAAAAAAATACTACGAATCATTTCAATTTCATTTTTTCCAAATGAAAAAATTATGAATCATTCAATTTTTAGTTTTTCCCAACAAAATAATATGAACTATTTTGGTTTTTTAGTTTTTTTCGATATAAATGGGTTGTAGTTTTTTTATATAAAAAACTAAAAATAAATATTGATTGCAATATTTTTCAAACAGAAAAACTAAAAACCACAATTATTCATAATTTTTTGTGTTGTTAAAATTGTAACACCCTGTCTTTGAGAAATATTACGTGGATTTAATTTATTGGTTGATTAAATTATTAATATTGTGTTGGGGCAACGGTATCGCGATTAGTAGAATGAACACGTGTCGGGACATGTCACTGGGTTATAAGTATTGCGGACTATTAATAATTATAAGACCATAGAATTAAATGAGAATATTGATATTAATTATGAAATAATTATAATGGGTTCGGGTATCGGTGTCGAACCCGCGTTATAAATGATATGTTTATATGTATAACACCGTTTAACTCTTTGCTTCCTTTTCATTCATACCAAAAACAATTGAGAAGTGTTCTGTGTGTTTGTAAGAGCAAACAAGGAAAAAAAGTTGTAACGGATCAAATTGAGTTGTGGAATTAATCTTGACTTGTGGTGTTCTTTAACTTGGGAATGTAAAAAAACCTTTAATTTAAATGAATTAATTGTGCTATAAGCTGCCAAATTATTAAAATTGGTTTAGCAAGTGTTTGCAAGTGGTTATGTATCGTTTTTATGTGTTGCAATAATTTTTCATTCGGCAAAACTATAAACTGGAATAATTCATAGTTTTTTCGTTATTAAAAACACAGAAATAAATGAGTTGCAATTAATTTGTACGAAAAATCAAAATGATTTATAGTTTCTGTAAAAAAAAAATCTAAAACACGATTGGGTCGTAGTTTTCATTAGGGAAAGCTAAAAGTTGAATGACTTGTAATCAATTTCGTTTGGAATTTACTAAAATGTCTATCAATTTGTAATTTTTTTTATTCCAAATAAAAAGTACTATGAATGAAAAAGTATTGCGACCATTATTTTTCAGTTTTTCAATGAATGGAAAAACCATCATTCATTGTGGTTTATAGTTTTATGATTGAAAAATATTGAGACTCATTTTGATTTTTTGTTTTTTAAATAAAAAAAACTATGACCCATTTAGATTGAAAAAAACTAAAAATGAAACGATTTGTATTATTTTATTCGAAAAAACTAAGAAAATGATGGTTCGTAGTTTTTTTGTTGGAAAAAGTGAAAATTTAATGATTCATATTATTTTTTCATTCATATTATATTATAAATACTAACATTTACCATGTAAATAGTACTATTCATAAGCTATTCATGTGAATAGTAAGATTTAAATAATAACATCATTTTCTTTGGTGTATTTTTAACAAAAGGTGATGTAGATGATATGGTAAATAAATGTTTGATTGTAACCATAAGGGTCTTGTGTTAAAAACTTGTCCTTACTCTTATTTCATAATTATTTTTTCCTTATATCTCTTTATAGAATATATTAATTTGAAATGAGACATTTAAACACTTAATATATTTTTACTTTGTTTTAGGTAAATAAATTTCTAATCTATTATTTGCTTATATCAATTATTAGGATTATACTCAATTATCATTAATTATTTTGACGAGAATATAAATATGGATTTGTTAATTTTTAGTGTCGTCAAGAATATAAACATTATTGATATTATAGATACTGTAAATGATAAGTTTTATTATATCATTCGTTAAGTTAATATTTTATAAATTTGACTTACTGATGAAATTTTTTTAAATAATTTACCTGTCAAATTAACAATATAAGTTAATTTATTGTAAGTTACTTTTTGGTATGTCTTAAACTTTGATTAAATTGCAAAAATACAAATGGAGTATATATTCATATCTATACCTATATTTTGATTAAATTGCAAGAATATTTTTGTTATGTTTTAAATTTTGGTAATCATTTATCAAATAAACAATACTTATAAAACACCAAACTCATTTTATATCTTAAAAGTCCATCAAATAAACACATCCAGCCTATATTTTGAATACATATTATTAAAACTATTTTTTAAGTGTTTTTCATCCGCCGCAACGCGCGGGCAAGAAAACTCGTTATATATAATTGTGAATAAATAATCGAATATTATATATCCGTAAATATTTGGAATATAAGTTTGGTTTATTTTGGTGTTTATGAAATATTAGAAAACTTAATAAAATAAAAAAAATTATGTTTTAATTTGATATGTTACTATTATTGATAAAAATCTGAAAAGATGTTACATATTTTGATAACTGAAAAGTTGGTGACCTGCTAAACAGGTTTGCAGGTCACCCATTACTATTATTGATAGAATAATAATAAATTGTTATTATAAATGATAAAAAATAAATAATGTTACTATTAATGATAAAAATGTACTTATTACTATTTTTGATCATTTGCCCATAAATAAATATGATAAATACCCGATTGTAAAGCTTCAAACTTTGAATGATGGTTTGATGATTTGATCGTGTTATATATATCGATCCGTGTCACTAAGCCGTTGGAATTGGTTTGTTACGTGGATAAAATGTGGTCTTTGTCACAAACATCAAAAGTTGTTGGATTTTCACCATCTAAACCTTTCCAAGTGGCATCTCTCTCTCTCTCTCATGCAAACAACATCACTACTTTGGGATCTTTTTCTTCGTACAAGTCTTATTGCCTAATGTACAATCTGTTAAAACAACGTTATTCGCAGTTTCTAATTTATTAACATGAAACCGTTTCAAGAAAGTGTCACCGTGTTCCCAGAATGCCTCGAGATACATGTCTAAATGAATTTTTTCTTTATTTTTTCATATTCATCTAATTCTTAAAATTACACACCTATATATAAAATTTCAATATTTCATATGAATTTGAGTTTTGTATATATTAAATGATTCTATGATTCAATTATTATATAATATTATATACACAAATTCACAAAAGTGTTTCATTCATCTACACAATCATTTGATGGACTTACAAAGCTCAAAATTATATGAATTTATATGTGTGTGTATGTACAATGTTAATCAGTAAATGTATACATCAATACGAAAAAAAAAATTTAAAAATCGTTTAGACCGGTATCTCGAGGTACCTCAAACTAGTGGAAACGGTGATTATTTAAAGAGCAAGAAGAATTCAATCATGCTTGGTTTTTGTCTAAACCCAAACCAATAAAGAAAGGTTTGGTAAGGAAATGGACGATCTATTGATTAGATTTTCACACCCATATCCCATTGTTCATTGGTGTAACATATTTAAACACACATTAATTACACATGGGTGTGCGTGCACACACTCATATAATCTGGTTTATCATTCACATATTTTTTACCCATACATGTATAAGACAACTTTTAGACTTTTTGAAAAAGCATCATATCTTAAATTTAAAAAATTAATCTTGTGAATAATAAAAAAATCATGTAAATGATGTGAATAATCATTTAATTGGATGAATGTTCACATAAATATGCATAAACGTTCACAATATTTTAAAAGACGTAGAATTGTCAATGTATGTGAAATTTATATATCATGTGTATAACCCTACTTTAAACATATATAAAAGATTTTAATACTTTTTTATTGGTGGTACTCTTAGGTGCACTTGATTTTGAGTGGACTCTTTTGAACCTGAAAACACACACACACACATACATACATACATACATACATATATATATATATATATATATATATACACATGTATATATATATATATAGTTGTGGATTCAATGGAGAACCTTCATGCATCGAAAAACATCGAAGAACCTCCATGCACCACCACAAATGCATCACAATTCCTGCGTGATTCACCATTATTTCCATGTGATGCATCAAATTCCCACGTGATGCATTATGATTTTCTAGCGATGCATTGTGGTTCTCCAAGGTTCTTCAATGCATAGAGGTTCTCCATTGAACTCACCCCTACATATATATATATATATATATATATATATATATATATATATATATATATATATATATATATATATATATATATATATATATAGGGTTTGGATCATTGCAGAACCTTAATTTAGTGCAGAACCATAGAACTAATCTAAACCATTAGATTATAATATAACACTAGGGATAAGATGGTAATTATGCAATTAACATTGAATTAATAGCAGCCTACCAAGTTTGACTGTCCACTTTGACTTTTTTTTTACTCTTTTAATATATAATGGACATGCAGTGTTGCATCGACGTTAAATATACGATATCAAAGTGTTCATTCGACATCGAATGGTCGTATGGGTAAAAAAATTTACGAAAAATAAACACGTAAATTTTTTTTCAAAAAAATATATTCATGACCGTTCTCGTTAAATCCACCAACTTTGACTACTAATTTTGACTATTATTTATCTCTGTTAATAATGAACGTATATGCAGTGTTGCATCGACGTTAAATATACGGTATCAAAGTGTTCATTCGATATCGAATGATCTCATGATCTCACCATGATATATTGCATCGTGGTCTGGGTAAAAAATTTTTTTACGAAAAATAAAAAAATATATATCATAACCGTTCTCGTTAAATCCACCAACTTTGACTACTAATTGTGACTATTATTTTGGCTCTGTTAGTAATGAACGTATATGCAATGTTGCATTGACGTTAAATATACGATATCAAAGTGTTCATTCGATATCGAATGATCTCATGATCTCACCATGATATATTGCATCGTGGTCTGGGTAAAATTTTTTTTACGAAAAATAAAAAATATATATCATAACCGTTCTCGTTAAATCCACCAACTTTGACTACTAATTGTGACTATTATTTTAGCTCTGTTAATAATGAGCGTATATGCAGTGTTGCATTGACGTTAAATATACGATATCAAAGTGTTCATTCGATATCGAATGATCTCATTATCTCACCATGATATATTGCATCGTGGTCTGGGTAATTTTTTTTTTTACGAAAAATAAACACGTAAAATTTTTTCGAAAAAAATATATCATGACCGGTCTCGTTTTAAAGAGTATAAAATTCTCGTTTTTATGGTATAATTTTTTTGATTTAAAAATTAATAATATTAATGTTATTTTAATTTAAAGAAAAAAGATATTTATTTTGCTAATGTCAATCTTTTTGCTATTTCCAATCTTTTCCTTTTTTACCCCTCCTAGAATTAAAATATCACTATTACCAATCTTTTTTTCACTAATTTCAAACTTAACTCTTTTAATCAAGACCATTAGATTATTCTAATCTATGGACAATATTGGTTCTACAGTTCTACACTAAATTTAGGTTCTGCAATGATCCCATCTCTATATACATATATATATATATATATATATATATATATATATATATATATATATATATATATATATATATATATATATATATATATATATATATATATATATATATATATATATATATATATAGACACACATGTAAAAGAGAGAGGCATCGACAAGTTCAAGTACTCAAAATCCATCTTCAAGACATAAAAACTTCCACTACCAGCATGTCTTAGTTCACAAGAATTACTCTATCATAAGGTTTGAGGACTAAGTCATCATTGGACGAATTTCTATATATGAAGACACCGACTATGCATGCAACGCAACTGTTGAAGACTTTATTACATTTGACATTATAAATGGTGTTAAGTAAAAGAAAGAGCAAGTTAATTCAAAATCTTAGCCGTAATGGCTAGAAATATACTAACCGTCCAGACTAGCAGTGTAGTTTCGTAATGTTGTTTTGCTTTTGGCGAAATGATATTAGTTTGGAGGAGGTTCATATTTTAGCATGAGTCGATGCAGATGTTCTTGATGCTAAATGACTACGTACTATGATCCTATACTGAGGACATAAAAATCAACGGATCTTGGAAAGACCTAACACATTTGGGGGATGAGATTTTAGAAGACAAGATTGAAGTTTGACATATTCATCACACGCTAACACGGATGTTGAAGAAGGTGAAGATTACATTCCCGACCCTCAAGAAACACAAAATTAAGCAAATTCTTCCAATGTTACACCCGGTCAAGAATCGTCAGACACTCAGTTATCCTTTTTATATGTACAACACTTATAGTTTTGGACTTTTCCTACCAATTTTCAATAAATTATCAAGTAATTCATGCAATCGTTTTTTCTTCTACAAATATAATAAAATTCATAAGTTTCAATCACATTTACGAACTCTTTTTTCATGTTGTTTTATATTAATTATAACCGTTTTATATTTGTAATTTTGTTTATAAGTATTAATGATATATGATTACAAATTTGTTTTATATTAATAGATCGAAAACAACTGAGTCAGGAGAAAACGAGTTAAAAAAATAAATCTTTAAAACCAAATAAGACGATATACCAAGTCAGAATAACCAAACATAAATACTGAAGGTCCTAACTAATTTGGATTGAAACCGAGTAGGAAAAGACTGGACCAAAAAAAATCTTTCAAGACCGCCTAGGATTGGATCCGAAAGATTGGTCTACCTGCGGGCTGGTCCGGACCAAATTTTGTTCACTTCTAGAACAACCTGTTCGGTTTGAGTTTTTTCAAAAAAGTTTAGGTTAAAAACCGAACTAACCCTATAAGTTTGATTTTAAAGGAACCCTAAACAAAAATAGTTAGGTTTAAAAAAAAAAAAAAAAAAAAAAAGATGTTGATTTTGAATCACTTTTTTTATAGTTACTGCACAACCGTATTATTTTATCCTAAAATTGATGTCAGATTTGATGAAGTTTCACACTAATTGCATTCTCTTTAGCAAAAGACACCTTTTGAAAGCCTCACTTTGCTTTCTCCATGGTTCATGTAAAGCAATAAAGCATTGGCACTTGTCTTAAAAAAACATGGTGACGTGGAGGGTCATCTTGTCCAAGAAAAGCCATCTCCATCTCCTTCTTTAGATTATTCATTTCATTATTATAAAAGAGAGATAGATCGATCTCATTCAACATATAATATTTAGGTGGCGTTTGGTTCGTATAATAAAATTCGATGAAATTGGAATTTATATTTAGCTTGTTTAGAAATTTTGAGAACTGGTGTAAATGGTTAAAATTTGTGTATTTCATCAAATTTCCTTATTTATAGGAATTTGACATTCATTCTAACGTGTATATGAATTGAATTCTAACCTATACATGAATTAGACATCAATATACATCTCTAACCAATACCAAAAACTATCTTCTACCTTCAGCATTAAGTAATTATAATCTAAATTCCAATTCACTCGAATTTCATTTTGTGAATGAATTGTCACATTAGTGTAAGATTTTAAAATGCCATATTTTATCATATTAAAACCTAAGTTACTATAACATTGTCATTAACAATGATCTAATGTTTTCAATCAACAAGTGTACTTGATCTCTTCGTCCTTTACAACAAAATGATAACCCCATAAACCAATCTCATGTTGTCTAAGTAAACAATATGAAAAATGTTAGATTTTTATAAGTAAATTCTTATGTTGTTGGACACAATACATTTTACAACTAATATTTTTAGAAAGGATTGATGTCATTTTTTACCATCTAACTTTTAGATTTGTCTTATTTAACTGTTGAACTATTCTTTTTATACATTTAACCATTAAACTTTAGTTTAATGTTCTATTTTGGAATAAATAATTAAAAGTAATGGCTAAATGTATACAAAAAAAAATGATAGTTTAATGATCGAAGGTGTAAAAATTATTAGTTGTTTGCTTATGAGTGATCTTTAAAAAGCTTTCGCATTGTCACAAAAAATAAAACCGTTTGGGAATATTAGGTTATTGGTCGTCTAAACATGAATTAGTCAACCAAACTTATTTTCGATAAATTATTTAATTAACTCAACCAAAATTAAATCATTACCAAGTGAGTGTTGGACTGTTGGGATATATATATATAAGGTTTTAGTCGAACTAAGTAACAACCCTTTGAAAGATGATATTAGATAGGGAGAGTATGGGCTTGAGACAAACCAAACAACTATGGGCCTACGATTTATTCAGTGGGTTGGGTAAGGACAACTCAAATACACAACACAAAAGTATCCTAACCAAAAACATGGTTGTTAAAATTCTAGATCATGATGAGTGAAAATGATTCGATCCTTATTAGAATTTCTCGTAGATAGGATCTTAGTCAGGATCTCAGTATCTGTCATAAGATCTTAAAATCTCGATTCGATCCTACTTTTTACTTAAATAATAAATTAAAAGATTTATAAACGAGTCAACTTTGTTAAATAAAAAAGATAAAGATTTGTGTTAAAAATCTAATTTGTGCATAACTTTAATTTTCATATTATCCTGAAGTTCAATACTCTACAATATAAATCTTTAATGATATAAGTAAATTAGCAAAATTATTAAGAATTGTATTGAACTATCTTATAGTGTTTGGATTTTAAATATTTCATCAATTTGACGTAAAATAATCTTTGATGTAAATTATAACACAAATAAAAAAGATTGTTATTTTAGTAGCATTTTAGGATCCCGATTTTACGAAGACAAAAATGATCATAGGTAAAATCTTGTCTTGCCAAGCTCGACCAAAATTTCAATATTCAAACAAATCAAATATATATTTAATAATAAAATTCTATAAACCACATAAAATTTTCTTAGAATATAAAACCATGAATGAATAAATGTGTTTATTCGTTTGTAAATGGTTCTTTAGTGAGTTTATTACTCATTATGACTAGTGAAGTCGTAAATTTATAGCATATCTTAGATTTAAAAACCAAAATTTAACCATTAGTTGTCATTGAGTTAGTTTATTCTCAGCATCATCGAGTTGTAAAGCTATACTTGTAAATATATCAATTCGTCACGTATAAACCTGTTTTTTTTTTTTTTTTTTTTTTTTGTTTAGTGAAGTAGTGTTTGGTTTATTGATCACCGAACTGATATATGAGTTTACCTTTAACGTTTATAGTTTTCGTTAGATTCGTCATCTAATTAATAAATAGACATTTTAAGTTTTGAGAAGTTGTGAGGTTTTACAGAGAGAACGTGCACATTTTTAGTGTGTATAAAGTGTATATAAATAGAAAGATGGTAAATAACACGAAACAAACTATGGGGGACTTTTTGTAAGAAGCATAAAGTAATGGAGTTGAATGTAAATTTAACAGACTTGACTATGAAACGAGTTCCCGCTTTCCGTCAAAATCACAGAAATGACAAAACCCAAATATTTCAACGACAACCCACGGGAACGGTTTCATTCCCCAAATTACTTCCATATTTATTCTTCGATTGAATCTCCTCTAAACCCTCATAAATTCTTCCTTTTGCCTCCTCCATTTCAATCTTATTTTAACCTAGATCTGTAAGTTCTCGTATCTTCTTTTACTCTCGTCCTCTTTCGATCTTGTTCATTGCTTATAACGACATTGTGATGTTACAAGATTCGTTTCAAGGTGAAGAATTGCATCATATGTTGACCCTTCTGATTCAATTTGGTCATTTTTTTGATGGTTGGACGTGTTCAAATGTAGAATTTTTCTGTTAGTTAATTAATTTCCCATGCTTGAGGGTTTTTCGTTTGAACAAATTCTGTTATCAGCAACTTTGATGATATTAAAGCAGCAAAAGTTTATTTGAGTGTGGTTGAGGATTTAATTTGTGCTTTATCGGAAAATGACAGCTTCTATGGAATCAAAGTAAGCCCTAGCATGTTTTAGTCTTTTACCATATTGTTCTTGGCTTTATTTCATATTGTTGTTGTTTCTGGCAGCATAATTGGTGCTTTGATTTATCTTTTTAATTTTTCTACTAAATTTGTATATCTTGATATGTGCTCTGTAACTTGATTTTGAGTAGACAGTTTGCCAGGAATGGGATAGTTACTAATTCTGCCATTCTGATCCAAGTAAACGAGTGTAGATAGGTGGCCATGAAGGTACACTAAAGTATCATCTTATTAACCGTTTCACTTTTACATAAATTGAGGGGATGTGAATACAAAGCATAAGTTGTTTTTGCGTAGTGAAGTTAGTGAAGTAGATTGGCAGGCCTTATCTTTCTTAAACTTACTGTCTGCAAGCCACCGTTAGTGTCATTATTTATAGTCCTATATTATCTTAATTAATTTCTGGATGTGTTCATGAAGGGAAGCACGTTAGAAATATATTGTTAATAATAATCTAAAAGGACCAACCATAATGTTATATCATTAAGATAACATAAATAATAAATCATACTTGTGGATACCAAGTAATCATCTTCTTCATGTGAAATCCTGATGATGATCAAACGGTGATGTGAGGATCTTTCTCACCCAAATCCCTTAATGTCTATACCAAACAACAAATCTTTAAGGGGCGGTTTGGTTTACAGTTAGGAATCACCAAGGAAATGGATTCGAGAGTAGACTAGTATAGGAATGAATATGATTGCTTGAAAAAATTATGTTGGGTTTACTTTGTATATATAAATGGATAGATTGGGTACGATACGGGCAGGGTAGGAGTAATGGGGTGGGATAGAGCAGGTAAGGTGAGGTAGGATGGGATGGGGTAGGTAGGGTAGATGGGATAGGATAATGTAGGTGAGGTATGGTAAGGTTAGGGTAGGATAGGGTGGTTATAAGTAGGAAAGGATAGGAGCAATATGGTGGAATGGGGTAGGTAAGGTAGGGTTATGGTCGGAGAGTGAGGGTGGAGCTTGGTGGATAAGGTAATGTGGGGTAGGGTGGGTACGGTAGGGTACGGTAGGGTCATCGTTTAACCAAAGACGATAGGAATGGATTTTAAATCCAAGGTATAGGTTTTCATTTCCATATCTTCAAGTCGATAACCATAAACCAAATGAATGATCATATCTTCAAATCCATAGTTCCCCACCCATACCCTCAATCCAAATGCCCCTTAAGTGATGGAAATCAGGAATTGGAGACCCTCACTATATGTAGAATTACAATTAGGGTTTCCATCAAACCCTAAACTTCCAACTACCTTAAGTAAAGATATTTATAAGATAACTTTAATATTCGAAGTACCCAACAAGTGTAAGATAAAGCCCAAAAATTTGAACATATAAGCTCATTCAAATACAAAAATCCCAACAAAGAACACTTAAAGTATGTGACTTGTTAAACCGCTGGGCTTTGTTTCTCAAACACATAATGATAATAATTGTTATTGGCCTCTTATATTTCACTGATCAGCACTGGACCCACTCTTAATAGGTTAATTGTTGACTGCACTTTAAGAAAATGAATGTGTTCTTGGGGGATGCCAAGGTTATATTAGTACTCTAAAAAAAGAAGTTAAAACTATACACTGTCATATCTAATATTTTAACAATACTAACTTGGATTAATCTTTGCATATTTGAAATATTATTGGTTTTCTTATCTTGCAACAGCTTTCTTCAAGTGATTTTGTCAGCGTAACAGCTGAGAGTGATTATGCATTACTTGGGTGTGATCTTATAGAGGCAAACTTTCTTGAAGTTATGGAGAAGGAAGACTCGACCGAGGAAGAACTGGTGTGTTCTCCGGCGCCCAAGGATGTGGAGGTAGACGCACACGAGGGAGAAGATCATAATAGAGATACTCCTTCTACGAATGAGTTATCAGATGATGAAACAATTGGAACTAGTGTCAGTACTCACGAAAAACGCATTGAAAAAGCACCTGATATTCACAAACAACATAAGGATATAGATACTTCAACTACGGTACATTTGTTAAAAAATGAACTTGATGAAACTGCAACCCAAGAAAACCACTTGGAAAAAGCACCCGACATTCATGAAGAACATAAGAATATAGAATTTTCAAATACAGAACATCTGTCAAATAATGAACTTGATGAAACTGCAACAGACGGCCTGGTATCTGATGTTCATAGAGTAGACCAGGAAATAGAAACTTCTAGTAAGATGGATGTCGTAATGGAGGATACTTCAAATGATACTGACTTAAGAGGTCAAGGGGAGGATAATCCTATTGATAATGGCACATCCTCTTCTCCAGTTCGGTTATCATATTCCAAGAAGGATGACCACGAGAACAACAATAATTTCTTAAATGACACTACACTCAATTTTACCACCAAAGACGGTGAAATAGAAACTTCTAGTAAGATGGATGACGAAATGGAGGATACTTCAAATGATACCGACATAAGAGGTCAAGGGGAGGATAATCCTATTGATAATGGCACATCCACTTCTCCAATTCGGTTATCATATACCAAGAAGGATGACCAGGAGAACGTCAATGATTTCTTAAATGATACTACACTCAATTCTACCACCAAAGACGGTGAAATACAAACTTCTAGTAAGATGGATGCCGAAATGGAGGATACTTCAAATGATATCAACATAAGAGGTCAAGGGGATGATAATGGCACATCCTCTTCACCCATTCGGTTATCATATTCCAACAAAGATGACCGTAAGAACAACAATAACTTCTTAAATGATACTACAATCAATTCTACCACCAAAGACGGTGAGACATTGGATTGTGTGAAAAATGAGGATAAGGAACACTCTTCTAGCACGGAAAAAATGGAAACAGAGGCAGATCATGTTGCGGAACAATCCAAAGACGAAGCTTCCAAGAAAATGAAATCTAAAGATGTTGAAAAGATAGATGATGACTCAAATGATCAGCAGGTTATTACCAAAAATTTGTTATCTGAAGAAATTTCTCAAGATAATGCTTCTAGGCTTGCACTTAATGGAACTCAGGAACCTAAAGTGGAAGCTATAAGTACTTCTTGGCCAGGAAAGGCTTCGGTTCTCACAAAGTTTGTGAAGGTGAAGAGCTTATATGCAATCTCTAACGTTTTCCATCGTCTTTCTAGAAAAAGTGATGGACAAAATGAATCTAATGAAAAAGACAAAGACATTAAGGAGGTAAATTCAAGGGAAAGAGAAAAAGAAAGTCAAGAAGTAAGTCAAACAACAGTTGAGAAACCTGGATGGAGTCTTCTACGCTCAATTCGAATCTCAAATGACAAGGATCAGACTGAAAAAACTGAGCTAAAGGAGGCACCTTTTGGGTCACTCAAATCAATAGCAATGAAAGGAAGAATTGTATTATACACAAAGTTATGGTGCCAAGATTGCAAAGAGGCAAGGCTATTTCTACGTAAAAGAAGGCTCAGATATTCTGAAATAAATGTAGATGTGTACCCTAGTAGAAAACTGGAGCTAGAAAAGATCATTGGCTCTGTTGATGTCCCTATAGTGTTTTTTAATCAAGTCGCGATTGGTGGGTTGAATGAGCTAAAGGCGTTGGATGAGTCTGGTAAGCTTGTTGAGAAAATAGAGTATGTAACTTCCGAAGGGCCATCACCAAAAGCTCCTCTACCACCGTTTTCTGGTGAAGATGACGTGTCTAGTAGGGGTGTTGTGGATGAACTAGCAGTTATAGTCCGGAAGATGAAGGAATCGATCATTGTTAGGGATCGTTTTTATAAATTTCGAAGGGTGACCAATTGCTTTCTCGGTTCAGAAGCTGTAGATTTCTTATCAGAAGATCAATACTTGGAACGAGAAGAGGTACGTACTATACATTTTATTTTCTAGCTTACACTTTTGGCTTGTTGTCTCAATTCTCATAGCTTGAAATAATTATTGACTACAAGATCTAGGCAGCTTATTTTGATGACAACCCTAAAGCAGGTTTTTGCTGTTTTTTTTGTGTTGAAATAATCAACATTAAATGCCTAAGTTGAAATCTCATTTCTGATAAGTAAACCCAGTCTGTAAAAGTATGTGGAGTTTATGGTTTACTGTTTATCAAGATATGTAGTTTGACAGGTAACTACCAAAGAGTTCCTGGTGTGATCTATCATAGTCTGTTGTTTTGTCGACTGTATAAGACACTTGTGTTTGTTTCTGAATGGATCTTGATTTAAAGTAGCATATGAGAAATGTGTAAAACTTTCTTATGAGCTCTCATCAACAAGTTTGTACTGTCTTTTTGATGATGGTTTAAATGAATGTGGAATCCTTGAAAAATCATGTGTGGATTTCAATATGTTTACAATGCTTATTTAGCAAGTATGTCCGTAGTTTTATGTTCTTTTTGCCTGGTGGTCATTGTTAATATACCATAATTCATCGTAACTGTTAAATCGTGAAATGCGCTTGACATGTTTCTTTATCTTTAAATAGGCTATTGAATTTGCCCGCAAGCTTGTCAAGGAGCTTTTTTTCCGGCATGTTCTTGAGTGAGTAATAACGTGTATATGTTTTTTCTTTGCATGTTTCTTTGGGCTCAACTTCTCTTTTCCCCTTTCCATGTCTTTACTTTTTTTTGCATTTGATAGGAAACTGATATATCTTTTACAACATTTTGTGCATAAACATAGAGAGAATACTTTTGAAGATGGCAATCACCTTTACCGATTTTTGGATCAAGATCCTATAATAAGTCAATGTCAAAACATCCCAAGGGGTATTATTCAACTAAAGCGACAACCTCTTGCAGACCTCTCATATAGGCTGCGATTTTTGCTATATGCCATCCTTGATGCTTACACACTAGAAGATGGAAGACACATCGCTTATAGAACCATCCATGGAAGTGAGGAGTTTGCAAGGTCAGTTGAAGCTTGTAAGCTGTGAAGAGTCTAATTAGACTATAAGGGTGTTTGGATGTGCATTCAAACTGGGTATTGCGACTTGAAGACAGAAGTTGCAACATTCAGTTTTGATTGCTTTTGTTAAAGTGATGTACTATTGATTTTCCAATCTGAGTCAAATTAATCATATATGGAGAAGCAAGTAAGAAGTTGTAAGAACACTACTAATCACCTAAATTTAAGCATCTGAATATTGGTTTTAATTATTAAAGGCAAAATAAGTTACAAACAAGGGGTTTGGATGTGCGTTTTCAACCTAATTATTGCGATTACAAGGCTCCAATAATCAGTTCTTAGTGTTTTGGTAAACCGTTTCTGATTCTAATTATTTGGGGTAAAATATAAATTTTACAATTAGATGCAACAAAATTATTGTCGTTTTGTCTATTCTTGTTATTTTTCGAATAATCAGAATTTGTCAAGCACTCAAACACTAATATTCGGTTATTACAACTTCAAAAAACATAAGCACACCCAAAACGCCATCTCCCATGCCCATCTTGTTACAGTTAATTATCTAATTCTAATTATATACGTCATATAATCGTTTCCAATATGCATATTCAAACGCCCATGTAGAAGATTGTATTGATCCATGTCCTAGACATTGACTTGAAGCATCTGTTAAAGGTACTTAAGGATCGCAGAAGAACTTCAAAGAGTGGACTTAAATAGGACGGCCAAGGAGGAAAGACTTGCCTTCTTTATTAATCTCTACAATTTGATGGCAATTCATGCAATACTTGTGTGGGGGCATCCAGAAGGAGCATTGGATAGAAGGAAATTATTTAGCGACTTCAAATATGTCATTGGTGGGTGTGCATATTCGCTTTCAGACATCCATAACGGCATTTTAAGATCCAACCAGAGGCCGCCATATACTCTTATCAAGCCCTTTCGTATAGATGATAAACGCTTTAAGGTGACATGCTCAACTGCTTTTTCAAATTATGGAGTTACTTTTCCATTAGTTGATTATGGTTGCATACATATTTGTAACTGCAACTTAATTTTTGCTTTAGATTGCAACAAGTGAATTTCTGATTCTGTGTTGGAACAAAGAAACCATTGAGTTATGTATGTCGTTGAGGTGGTGTCTAAATATATTTTGAGTCGATACCTATGCAAATGTGAATTGAAACTACCTTGTGATCAATAACCGAGATTGAGATTGCATTGAGCTCGACTCCAAGGTGTTAGGTTAAGCTCAAACTTGATATGATAGCTACTCAACGAGTTTTCTTAATGAAGGCTGAAGCTCGAAAACATCTATCAAAGTTATGTTTGATAGAACAAGCAGCTTGAAAACTTGAAACATTTAAAAGAACCATGTTTGGTTCAGCAAAAAAATTTAGACTTCAATAAATATTAAAATGTACATAGAGCTTGATAAGAATTTTAATCTAATCCTTATAAACTCAAGCTCAACTTATGTTATGTTTTGAGCTTGTTTTCCGTACTCAAGCTCAAACTATAAGGAGCTCGAGTTGAGTTCAAACTCAAAGATTTCGATAAAAGCTCTACTCATTGGCTGCCCTAATTGGTATGCAACATGCAAGTGTGGAGTTGGATACAATTTTCTTATATCTAGCTTGCGTCCTAATTAATCTCATCAGTTTATGGCACACTCAAACTTAACATGAGCCGTCTCTCTATATGAATGTCTCAGGTCGCTCTTCCGTATCCTGAGCCTCTTATCCACTTTGCATTGGTGTCCGGAAATCGATCTGCCCCTGCTCTTCGATGCTATTCTCCTAAAAATATCGACATGGAATTGATGGAGGCTGCTTGCAACTTCTTACAAAGTGGAGCATTCATACTTCATTTGGACTCCATGACCGTATCAGTTACTAAAATACTCAAATGGTAAGTTATTTAAAGAAGTTTTTATTTTATTATTTCTCTCCTTTCATGCACACATCTTTGCATTTTTTTCACAAAACTATCACTTCATGCTTGCCATTAGAGGTGGAAATTTATATCAAAATGGATCAATATGGGGTGCACCTTATTGATAAGGGTCCAAACCATGGGCAGATCTACATTGAACACAGGGTATGCACGTAGCCTTCCAGTAGTGTTAAAAAAACTAATATTTTGGGTTTTCACAAGCAGTAACAGGTAAGTGTATATCCTCAACAAAGATGGTGCATACCCTGTTTTAAAAGTCTAGATCCGCCACTGGTCCAAACAACTAAAATACAAAATGGTAGCTTAAAAGGAAATAGATCGGCTCAAAAGTCTCCAAAAGGTGTATCCAAATGTTCACTGACATCCTAAATTGTTTTATCTTAATAAAATAGATATTATTCTTATAATATAGTTTTTGGAATCATATATTATTTGATATGTTAGTTATTTGTAAAATTGTAACGACATGGGCAAAAAGTTTTTACTGGGTCAATACAACCCAACCTGATTTGCCATCTGTACTTGCTATGTTTGAATTGTGGGTGTGATTATAATACCTTGTTAAGGCGTTAGATGTTTGGATCCGATTTATGTTGCCCCTTCAATGTCTTCCTGTTACACTCCTTTAGAAAACTGCCTTTGAATTATTTAGAGTTTTATCGTCCTCTTGTTGGAATAAATTAACCTACATCATATTTTGTTCATCACTCATTTTCTTTAGAAGACTTTTTGATTGTAACTTCTCAGGTATAGTGTTGATTTTGGGAAGAATGAAGTGGAGGTATTGAAACATGCGGCAAATTACTTGGAGGTTGAAAAAACGCAAACTCTTTTGGAATTGCTTGATAGCACTCAATTAAAAGTGGTATATCAGCCTTATGATTGGAGATTAAACAGCTAACGTTGGCTGTACATACTCAGATTCCAAATGTAAAAATTACAGGTTAAAAAATCCAATCTTTTAACAAAAAAAATTTATGCTCCATAGAGAACTCTCATGACAAGTTCCTCAAGCCCCCTTCATTTCTTGCCTGTAGCTTTTCTTGATGAGTGGCTTGTGAAAGGTACCTGTCATGAGTGCTCTGTTGTATATTCGGTTCATAAATGTTGCAAGCCTGTTGTGAAATATGTTACTTTTCTTTCACCAGATGCCTTGGAGGTAAAATTGACTTATTTACTGTTTGGCTCTTTTGTCTACTGTTAGTGGCCACAACCAGCATACCATTGATTTAGACAAAGAAACTATCAACATGTCCACTTTTCACCCTTCTAGCTATCCTTTTTGTTGCAACTTAAGTTAGGAGGTGCTTGGGATTGTTTTTTTAGATCATTCAGATGGTTTATAGATCCAAACAAACGGGTTTGAAACCCCAATGCCAAACACTCCATGTTGTGTTTACAAAATGCAAAAGCTGAAGTGGTTTCAAAACACAATGCCAAATGCCCCCTCCATCCTCTAGATCTCTACTCATCTGGTCTAGCTAAGAGGATGAATTATGTTGAAGGGTTTCGGTGTGTGTACCGTGTACTCAACTTTCATGCCTTGGATACATGGTTTCATAGCCATCATTTGAAATTCACACAAGCATACATGAGTTTAAGAAAGTCTCTTTTTGCTTGTTAAGTTGATAATGAATGATTTGTATTTTGACTTGATGAGGAGTGTTAGGAGATAAGTTTTGGACAAAATTTAGTTTTTTTATTCCATCTTTTTAAAGCGATGTTTGAAGACCTTAGTGCCTAAAGGTGTTTGATTATGACATTTGGTACTTTTGTTCTTATTTCAAGAGCTTTTTTTTGGTAAAGTTTTGTTCTCAGAGTAGAATCAGAATTGTCAAATTAAAAGAAATGATGGTGTAAACGTTTTGTATCTAACATTGTATTATTGATATAGAATGAAACTTTTTTTTGTTTCTTGTAAGATGCATGCTCTATGGCCTATATGGATGCTTTTGTTGATCGACCTATCTATTTGTTGTAATAATGATGCTTATAATAAGATTCTTCACTTGGGTTGTTCTCTCTACTTTTTGGAATTATAAACAATAGTATACTACACATTCTTTATTTCACTTGTCATTTTATGTTTATACCTTATGTCAGTAGGAAAAATTGTTTTGAATGTGTAGCAACATGTTCTACCTTCAAGGAACATGGTTGCAGCAACAATCACATACATACACTTTGTGGAAGTTAATATTAAAGGTGAGAATTACTTCTTAATTTTTATAGGAATTTTATAAGAATGTTGTTGACACTTGACACCCAACTAGATAACTAGTACTTTGTTTGTAGCTTATAAAAGAATTTCATTTTGATGAGATTTGTAAATGTATAAGTTATGAAAGATACGTAGAAATGTCATGCTCTTTGTCTCTTTTAACGTCAACATAATGACAGCTGAACAATTATTGAAATTTTGACAAAATGTTAGACTTTTTACTACATACTGCTAGTGGAGGCTTTTTAAAAGACTTTTTACTTTTTCAATGACCCTTTCTTTAGAATTCATTGGTTTGGGAGGAATCATACTTTGCCAAGGTGTATAAAGCGGTTATTGTTTGATAAAAAAAATATTTGAACAATGAAACTTTCATTTTAGCCCCTTCGGATATCCATATTTGTTTAAAAAAAAAATCATAATCATGTTCAAATTAATTGTAAAAAAACATACATAAAAACACACTAGAACTATATGCAATGTATATGTTCACATGAAATGTATTGAATAAAACGGTAACTAAATGAATAAAACGGTGTAAAAATAAAATGGAAAAAAATAAAAACTGAGATGATATGTAAAGAGATAAAAAATATAAAAAATCATTTCTTTAATAGATACACGTGATCAAGCAACACCAAAATAAATTACACGTAATAGTTGATCCTTTCAAGTTTATTATTGATATAGATTGTGTATTTGTTTTATATATATTTAGGATATATATTTTTAATAATGTTTTGATTTGACAGTTCAATTATCTGGAAACCGATAATTATTAATGAAAAGATAGTGCATTTTATCAATGTTTTTTATTTAGACTGTGCATTTCTATACATATATAGTAATTAAACTTTTTAAAACTGTTCAATTTAATAGTTGTACAACTTGATAACCGACATCAACTTATAATATTGTTTCCTTCATCACCATTTTATAATCTGATGGTTATCACATCGTTTTCGATCAATCTTTAAAGATGGAAAGATTAATGACTGAAGATGATGATGGCATTGTGATTTAAAAAGTGGTGTAAGAATGATCGGGAAGGAAAGTGATGATGGAGAAACCATTGTTATCGATTATGATGATGCTAAACTACCAATCTTTTTCAAAAAAATTTATTGTAATAGTGATTCAAAATGAAAGTAGATGATGAGTAAAACATTATTTCAGGTTATACAAGTAACTCAGTGCTTAACTATCAAATTGGGAAAACTTGATAGTGCAGTTACTATATGTATATAAAAAAAAGGTAAATATCTTAAATCAAATTACAGATAATAGTAAACAACAGCATTCTATCGGTAGTAACTATTTTAAGATAGTAACTATCGAATCCGAACAATTTTAAAAATATACAACATTAATGTGTGTGCAACAAATACATAACATGTATCGAAACAAACTTAAAGTACAAAGTTATTATATGTTATTTTTTCTTATATAAATAAATATAACAGTTTGGTCGATATTTTAACTTAGGAAAGACCAAGTTCATGATTATAATATTACATCCCTATAATTAGTTTGCATTCTAAGGAGATGTTTAGTTTGCAGAATTTGACAAAAAAATGAATGAGAATTGCATTTTCCAAATCGTGGTTGGATGTAAAGAGATCCAGAAACAATAATTTCTGGATAGAAAGCATTCCACATAAAGAGGATTTCTCTTTAAGTGGAGATCCGAAAAATAAAGATTTGAATACTATTACAAGAAGGGCGTTGGGAGCTTCATAATAGTTTTAATGTTTTTGTCTTGGCATAGTGCGAGCTAGCTAGCGTTGGAAGCTCCGACCTTTTTGTTTTAGCGCAGAGTTAGCATTAGAGAGCTTCATGGCAACTCTGATTTTTTTTTTTTTCATTCGGTTTGATATGGATTCCTTACAAACCGTGACGTTATCAATTTAAATTTATCTAATTTTTATTATTATTTCGTTTTTTACGGATTCTTTAAGAACAAAACACGTTATCGATTTAGATTCATTCGACTTCTATCTTTGTAGATTTTTAACTCCTTTAGAAGCAACCAAACACGGTCTAGAATTATAAAATTTTCGACCCTGCCATTGAGAAGGAACGAGGGAAGAGACAAAATAGAAGAGAACATGGAATTGGAGGGTTATGCGCCGAAAAAGGCTAGGGTTTAACAAATATCAAATCTCAATTTGTCGGCAGCACAACACACTCGATCTTTCCCATTTTCCAAAGTTCATCACTTAAAGGTAATTTAACATCGAACACCAATTTTTAATAGCTTTCATTTGTAGGGTTTCAAATTGATGCTCATACTACTCGGAAGATCAAAACCCCAACAGTTTCTAACTTCGACCATTCACAATCACACAAATAAATCCCAATTCACAACGGCAATGAAAGAAATCAAAACAAAAAGATCATCAAATCCATCATCCCCACTGAACCCAGATGTCAATTGTTCTTCAAGTGTCCAATCAACCCCAGAAATCGAAAAAAAATACGTCCATCGTGTATATGATGCAATCGCCCCTCATTTTAGCGCAACCCGTTTTGCAAAATGGCCAAAAGTTTCAACCTTTTTGAACAGTTTACCATCTGGGTCTGTTATTTTAGATGCAGGATGTGGGAATGGGAAGTATCTAGGTTTAAATCCCAATTGTTTCTTCATTGGTTGTGATATAAGTGCACCCCTTATTCAGATCTGTAAAGATAGAGGCCATGAGGTTTTGGTGGCAGATGCTGTGAATCTTCCGTACCGTTGTGGGTATGGTGATGCTGCAATTTCGATTGCGGTTTTGCATCATTTAAGTACAGAGCATAGGAGGAAGAAAGCCATTGATGAATTGGTTAGGGTTGTGAAAAAGGGTGGGCATGTGTTGATAACTGTTTGGGCTGTTGAGCAAGAAGATAGATCTTTACTTAATAAGTGGACCCCACTCACGCGAAAGTATTTAGAAGAATGGATTGGACCAGGTAGTCCACGGATACGTAGCTCGTCTTCGGTTACTTTAGAAAGTATTCCGGAAACTGAGGTGAGCGTTTCAAAGGAGGAAGTTAAAGATTTTAGAAATTTGAATTTGGGTGATGCAGATTGTGTTTTTGGAAACGAAAATGGAGGTAAAGAGGATAGGCAACAGGAATATTTCGTACCATGGCATTTGCCTTACCATCGTGCGGAAGTGAGTGGAGCTTCCGTTGGTGCTGTTGAGAATGGTCTTGCGAGGAAAGATGATACTAAGGGTGCAATAGTGTATGACAGATATTATCATGTGTTCGGTGAAGGTGAACTCGAAAGGTAATGTTTTTAATTTGTGGTATCCTATAGTATTGTTTTAAGATGTTGCAATCTTTTAGTTTGCGCGTATCATGTTACTATGTTTACTTGTGTGGTGTTTGTTGATTTATTTAACACATTAATTCATCTTGGTTGCATGAATACAAACAATTATGAAAATTTGATACAAGATTAATCCTTTTATGCCGATGAACTATGGATGCAACTAGGTTGAGACGTTGAGTATTGCATTGATTATGAAAGATTTATTAGCGTAGTTTGATCATTGATGCATTTAATTTGATTATTGCAATTTGAACTCACAATAGTTTGTTAGTGTTTAGCTAAACTGATTATGATTATGATTATGATTACCTGATTATTTGGGGTCATAATAATCAGAATTTAATAAGTAGGTTGTAGCTATAACAAAGCTAATTACTGAAGTAATTGTAAGTTACCTAACTGGCTAACCATCCTCTAATCATTTAGTTTGGTTGATTATTTGATTATGATTCTTCAAGAGACAATAATTATGTTGGAAATGCACATCTAAACACCCTTGAGATTTAAATATTACTTTTGTGGTTTTGCCTGTTGGTCTATGGAAGAGAAGCAATGACTGCCCTCCGTCCCATGAAAATTGCTACTATGAACATTGTTTGAGGAAAATCAATGTATAAAAACATTCTTTAGTATCGACTAATGTTGTTAAAGGCGAACAAGGTGAGGAGCTAGTCCCTAAGTCAAGGCTATTTTTAGGCGTTTATCTAGTCGTCTTAGTGCTGTTCAGGAGAGGTGAGTGAGGGAGGCGATTGCCTTGCTCTACTGGTTGCCAGGCAATTGAGGCAGAAGTCAAGTGATATGTTCAATAATGGCTGATTATGTCTTTTTTAGAGTTTTAAGTATATTTTGAATTTTCATTCACAAATATACCCTCTTAGGAAGCTATACAGTCATAGAAAACTTACAAGTTACATTTGTGGGTTTTGTGACTTTGTCTCTCTTTTAAGATCAAGAGGCTGCCTTTGCCTCTGCCTCTGCCTCTGCCTTCCCATAAATCTTTCAACTAATCATGGTTGTTTACTTGTTTATTATATACTACTAACTATGATTTTAAGTCATAAAACAACAAAACAAAATATGTGTTTACACATTACTGCTCTAAGCTTTGTTTCTAAACTTTGTTTACGGCGTTTCTACACTTGGTTTGCTGACTTGCTCTACAAGGTTCCTAACTTTTGCCAATATTGAGGGTATATTAGATATGTGACTGATGGTGGACACATTGGATTACACTTGCATTTATTGGGGGATGGAAAGAATAGTAAACGCCTTATGGTTCTTTCCTCACTGTTGTAGTGGTTTGATTTGTAGAAAGTAACACAGACAACCATTCAAAAGATGCAAATGTGTAGGGTTCTCTTCAGGATTGAAACCTTGGTGAGAATTGGAAATAGGTAATACAATGAAGAGTTCAGAATATCAGATTATGATAATAGAGTAGATATTTTGTCAAGGAAGTTAGTTTACTGTCTAGTTGAAGAATTTGATAAATCAATATATTATGACACTTTTCCATCTATGTATTGGAACGACCAAGAATAGGAGCATAACAGAGGAAAGAATAACTCATATTTGGATGGTAATTGGTCTTACGAACAGTCGAACACTGAACTCGCACTTAATACCTTTGTATTTGGTACCGTTTTTTCTTCTCCAATACCTCCCTGTTTCCTCACCTTCTTTAGTTTTGTGTTTAATCTGAGTGTTTTTTTTATGCACAACTTTTTGTAAAACTAATTTGGTCATGGATCATAATAGATAGGGCATGGTGTTCTTAGCCCTGTGTAACCTGACAATAAAATGGAATATATTAGCTAGTTTAAGAAACATGAACGCTACGAGTAGGATGTTCGGATGTGTGAAGTCACGATAATCACTAGTGCGCATGCGTATGCTCTCTACAATCCATAAAATTGAGACAATTTAGATGGTTTGATATCGATCTACGATGTTAAAGTTACCTGTGTCTATTTGAATCATTATGAAAGTTTGATTATCAGGTTTATATTGTAAAATAGCAATGTACTTTTTCATATGTCATGTTTTAGTCATTGAACATTTTTTTTATACGGAGTATGTCTCTATAGTCTATACTTACAAATTCCGTCCCATTTAAATAGCTGGTTAACTGTATAACCGATCTTACAGTCTAAAATTTGACCAGACATCATTCGTGGAATTGTGGCATCTCAATGAAAGTCATTGAGCATGTCAACTAAGTAGATGAAAACATCATTTTAAGAATGCTTCTTTACCATCAACTGTGGACTAATAGGAAAGTTTTGGATCCTTGTTGATGAAGATCAAAGCTTCAAAAGAACATAATTGTATAATTAGCTGACACATCATTTGTTGAGATTCCATGTATGCACATTAACTTTTAACATGTGAAGCGCGCATCTAGTTAACTAGTGACCTAACTTGTATGAGTTTTGAAAGTATAGTGACATGCACACTAAGGAAAAAATGATTAAGCGATTAAAGCAGGACATATGAAATGTGCGTTGCTATTTGAGTATTTAACGACATAAACCCTCTGATTGTATTGATATTGATCAACAAGTTAACCGAAAGAAATTCTAAACATCTTGACTGATAAATAGTTGAGCACTTTTCTGTCAACTGCTACACTTTTTATTGGTTGTAGCCTCTGAGATAGTAGTTTCAAAACTTTCACTTGATGAGTGCCACTTCACTTTAAAAAGTGTTACTAATTATTAGTTGAAGTAAATTGTATAGTAAAAAAAAAGGCACATGATCATATATGTTGGGTTTTGTATGATTTGTTATCATAATGTCATTTGAAAAGTGATTTCTATATTGAGATGTCACATGAAAATTCTGACAATTCGTTTTTTCAATATATTAAGCTATGTTACCTATTTTGCGATTGATTATTGTAATAACTACATACAAATTATTGATAGAAAGATTTTTGTCAACACTGTTTTTTTATTCTTGAAGGTAATTTTGACATTCCTCAAGCATGCTTATTAAACTATACTTGAAATTGTGAAGTCAAATGTCAAGTCTTGGAGCAGCCATAAAAGTTATCCTTTTTAGTTTAGTGGCTGCTCTAATACTTGACGTAAAGAGAATATACTAAGAGAGACTTTTGTCGGTGTTCTATGAGAAAGAGTCGAGGAAAAGTATCTGTTGTTGACTTTTGAGCGTCAAGCCAATTATCTTTTTCATTTTTTAATAACAAGAATCATGATTGTGCATTAAACAATATGAAACATATATAAATAGAAATATGTTCAGTTTGCAGCCAATTCTGTTGGATGATCATTCTTAGCAATTGCTAATTTGCTATATATATAGAAAATAGATACATTTGCATCATCTTACCAGACGTTGGAGAAACCCCTTCTTACATTTTTCATTTTCTGACACTCTTAAATTGTGGTTTCTTGCCAAGAATTAGCATTCAATTTTCAGCTGTTTTTTCATCATATGTAATTGACAACTAAACTCTTTTTGGTTTTTTTTACAGTTTGGTTTCAGACATGAAGAATGCAGTTATTGTTGATCGGTTTTACGACAAGTCTAATTGGTGTGTCATTCTCGAGAAAACTTCATGTTGAGTCCCTCACTTTATACCAGAAGATGTTAAGAATTTGCAAAACAGTAGAACAGTTGATGTTAAGTCACCCGTCTTTAATTTCCAGATATGTATGTGTATCATGTCATACCCTCGGTTTTTGGGTGTAGGATTTTGTGATTCTTTTAGTCGAAAAAATTGTTTTCTTTTTATTTTGACTTTTTATAAAACTATATATCCAGAGTTGATCAAGTATTTATATTTCAATGCTTTTCATTCGAGTACTTCTATACATATCTGGGAGACTGGGAAGTAGAAATGGGCGAGTCTTGTCCTTTATGGCGATAGTTTGATTTTTTTTTAGTTTTCATATCCTTTAGAAAATTTGGAATAATCAAGAGAAATTCATAAACTTTGGCTGAATTTTGAAAATTTTTACAAATATGGAGTTTGTTGACTTATATGGTGTATCTGATTTAGAAATCCTTAAAAAAATGAAAGGATTTTAAGATCTTTTATTTATGGGATTTCAAACTCTCGTATGAACTTTTGTAAATCAATGATTTTATAATAAAATTTAAATCTTATGAAATCCTATGACGATTTTTCAAGTCTAGAGGATTCTTGATCTTGTAAATGAATCTTCTCCTTGATCAATGGAAAAGTGTGTTTGGGATTGAAAGGGGCGCGTTGGGTATTGGCCGGTGTTTTGATTTGCGTTTAAAAAAATGCTGTAACATTTTGGAAACTAATAATCAGATAATAGTTATAACAAAAGGTACAACTAGAAATGTAGTGTTTAGTTTAGTTTCTGCTGTTTGTTACCATAATCATCAAATAATCGGTTTTTAAAGTGTTTCGATTTGCTTTTTAACTTGTAAAATGACCAAATAATCTACATTTTTTAACTTATGAAAAAATGTGGTAGGATTAACTTTAAACGTAAATAATCACTTATTAACGTATGCAATCCAAATACTTTAAACTAATTGTTTACGTTATGGTAACATAATAAGTTAATAATCTCGTGCATAGCGTAAAACCAAACCTCCTCTTAGTATTGCAAATTACGGAAGAATTTTTTTGGATGAACAAAAGAAGGAACATAAAGAAGTAGAAAGAGAAAACCCAACTGAAGAAAATATGGGCCCATCTCATGATCAAAGAGCCCAACTCTCTCAAATTGTGTAAGCCCGTTCTTTTTCTTATATTCATCGATTGTTATGGTTGTTTAAAGCATCGATTTTTAAATTAGCTATTTTTTAAAGCATGGTTTTTGGAAATTTGTTTAAATTAATTGTTTTAAAAAAATTTAAAAACTGAAAGGTTTTAGTTTTCTAAAATATAACTATTATTAAACAAATATCTTATTATTATTTTTAAATCTGTTTTTCAAATCTAATATGAATGTTTCTTATCTATTTATTCTATATTATCTTATCCTACCTATCAAATTCCATCCAACCTCATGCCCAAAATGGCCCAATTCCCTCAAATTGTGTAAGTCTATTCCTCAAATTTTTATATTCATCAATTGTAAAGTTGTGTTAGAAATAATTTATTTTTTATTTTTTTTCAGAATTAATTATTCAGAGTATATGTTCACATTATTTATTTATGAAAATGATCTTTTAGAAATAAGCAGTTTTCAATTTTCTAATATATGACCAATATTACAAAGCAAATGTTATATTATTGTTTTCCAAATCTAATACGGGTTTATCCCACTCGCCTACCTATCATATCTTACTTATCACATCTCATCTCATCCTACCTACTCCCATTTCGTATTATGCATCCCACCCTATGCTACCTTACGTACCCACATCTACCGACTACCTACCTTACACATCCTCCCTCATTTATCACACAAGATCCCATCTTATCCTCCTTAGTCCCTACCCATACACAACCTTGCTCGTCCCCATTTAGGCCCTGTTTATTTACCTTTTATTAAAATCATCAACATGTCATTTTACATTTGAATGATTTCTTTATGATTCTATTCAGAAGTAAACAAACAACCTATTAATGTGTTGTAGTCAAAAATAGGGATGATGGTGGTAGAGGTGATACTAATGGCGGCAGCAATGGTGGTTGTGGTGACGGCAACAGTGGCAATGGTTGTAGTTATAATCCGCTTTTTAATTTTGGAAAAACCAAATTATTTGAACACATTTTCAAAAGCAAAAATAAAGCCGTTACTAAAATAAAATGTCATTTTTAATTTAGGGAAAACTGCACAAAATAGCAACCTACTGTACATAAAGTTTTTATTACAGCAACCTACCAAAAATTTCGTCCAAAATAGCATCCTACCATCTTACCTTTTTTAATTAAAGCATTGAACTCTAGAAAATCATTCCATAATAGCAACCGTTGATGACTGGGTGTGGTTGGGTGCTGACTAGGCATCCACGTAAGCTGCCATGTCAGCACCGAGTTTGCGCAAAATAGCAATGTACTCGTAAAATAGCAACGTACTGCGTAAAATAGCAATGTACTCCTAAAATTGCAAGATATCACAAAATAGCAATGTATTAATTTTATATATTTTTAACCAAAAACCGAAAATATTTTAATCCTAAATATTTTTATAGTCTTAAACTTAAATTTAATTTAATTAACCAAAAAATGTTCGTAAATTTTTTTCAATCGGTAAAAAATTAAAAATTCAATGTGTTCATCATTTTTTTCGTTCGATGTATAAAACCAATTTATTTTCTTTTTTCCATTCGAATATATAGAAAACTAAAATATTTTGTCATTTGTAATTTTAATTTTTTGAAACGGAAAAAACAACCATCCATTAGAATTTTAAACCTTTTTAAACGGGAAAAATCAATGAACCATCATGATTTTAATTTGTTCAAACGAAAAAAAAAGAACCATTTATATAAAAATAATGATGCATTATATTGGTTTTTAATTTTTTCGAATGTAAAAAACGACGGAAATTTCGTTTTGTAATTATTTCGAACGGAGAAAAATGATCAACCGATCAAAATTTCAATTTTTCCTATAATTAATGACGTTGTTCGTATAATATTTAAGACTAAATATATATAAAATTAATACATTGCTATTTTATGATATGTTGCTATTTTAGGAGTACGTTGCTATTTTATGATATGTTGCTATTTTAGCGCTACGTTGCTATTTTGCGCAAACCCGGTGCTGACATGGCAGCTTACGTGGATGCCTAGTCAGCACCCAACCACACCCAGTCATCAACGGTTGCTATTATGGAATAATTTTTTTAGAGTTCAATGCTTTAATAAAAAAAAGTTAAAATGGTAGGATGTTATTTTGGACGAATTATTTGGTAGGTTGCTGTAATAAAAACTTTATGTACAGTGAGTTGCTATTTCATGCAGTTTTCCCTTTAATTTATTATTAAGTAGATGATGAAAAGTAAGAAGATTTTTCGTTTAGAAATACGCTTAAGTGTTTTTCTCGTATTTACTAAATTCGCTCCTCCTACCTAGAAGACCAACAACAATACTATCACAATCACAAACCGCAACACAATAAACTAAACTTAATTTATGTAAGGAATTTTTAGTAAATTTAAGGATGTACGTTTGGGCAAAAAAAAAACGTAAAATCAAATGTATTACAAATTTAACAAACTTATTACTTAAAAAATGTATTTACTTAGAAATGGAGAATATTCCAATTAATGAGCTGATTAAGTGCATAATTAATCATGAAATCAAAGCTTTGGCGCGATGTCATTTTCTGCTATTTTTGTCACTGGCAGAGTGTGCAGTGGCTGGCTGCTGTCTTTCCTCATTTTCCCTTTTCATTTCACCTACGAACGAACTGATTAAAGAAATCCCAAAAACCCAGTTGTCGTTTCTGTCTTTTCACGCTACATTCAACACAATCCCTGTCAGATTCCCTAATTTTGCTTCAATTACAAGTTCCCCATTCTCAGATCTTGCATTTCTCGGTAATTCTGCTTATCTATCTATCCTTTCAATCCTTTTCCTAGTTTTTTGTAACTAACCAACTTCTAATGTGATGCTTATACTTTGAATACCCATTTTAACCTTTGATTTGCTACATTTTTCTGTCATTTCCTCTTGAGGGTTTTCTTCAGTTTCCATAAATTTGATGTAAATGTTCCAACATTGATTTCTTTTCAATGTTATTTTCCCCCAAATTCATTGATTTCAGCTTTCAAGTGGGTTTTTTACAATAATGAGCTAAATTCAGTACTTTTCAGTTTCTTTCTTCCTTTTTCGGTGCTTTTAAGATTTTTTTTTTGTCTAACTTTGTTATTATTTAATGCGTAGTTCCTGTTCATGATTATTAGGGTTTTTGACCTGAGTGTACCTCATCACTTAAATTGAGGAAGGTAAGCATTTATTTGCTTCAGTGAATCTCAATTCAGTATTATCATGAATATTATAACTATTTTTTTTATAAAGATTTGGGGATTTTGTGGTGGTTATTTGAATCGAGTTTTATATGTGCTTAGTTGAGTTTATTCTAGTTTTTTTTTCTTCTATTCTTCTTCTGCAATGCTATCATACAATTTTGGTATGCATAAATGTCTGTTCTTTGATGATTAGGACTTAGGAGGAACATTAAGCATCAGCCATGATTAACTATCTTTATTACTTTTTAATTAAAAAAAGAGGTTATTTTGTCTTCATTGATGCTGACACATGGAAATATTAACATTTTTCTTTCTGGAAAAGTCCAAGGTAAAATGTACTAATTGTCTATTTTCATGTTTACAAATTATTGAATTTTTTTTGTGAAAGGCAATAAATTAATCCATAAGATTCCCTTATTTTATGTTCGATTTTCTTCATAATAAATGAATTAACATTGAATTCATGAACTAATAACAATCCAAGAATTACTATGGGTGTAGGAATACGGGTAAACCATGTACATAAAAGCGAACCATTTTTGCAATATTGTTGTTGACAATCTTTATCATTGGTCTTTACAGGAGTCTTGATCAAATAACTGCCAGAATCAAAGAATTTGCGATTCATGGTGGTGCAGCAATGTTGCGGACTACCAAATGGAAGCTTGAGAAGGCTAAAGTAAAAGTCGTTTTTCGGCTGCAATTTCATGCTACAAACGTACATTCTTCTTATTTTTTTGTGTTTTTCTGATTACCCTCAAATGTTTTCATGATGTATCTCAGTATATGTTTCCTTGAAATGGTGCAATTATCAGATTCCGCAGAGTGGATGGGAAAAGTTGTTTATTTGTTTAATATCTACCGAATCGGGAAAGATCATTGCAAAAACTAGCAAAGCAAATGTGAGAAATGGTGCATGCAAATGGGCGGATCCTATCTACGAAACTACAAGACTTCTAGGCGATTCTAGAAACAAACAATATGATGATAAGCTCTATAAACTTCTTGTGGGAATGGTAGGTTTCCTTAGTCATTTCCTATTAATCCTTTTGAAATATACATTCTATATTCCCCCATCCATTGAACATTTGACTTGAAAACATCTTTTAAAAGCTGTTTGACTATTTGTCAAAAATCTGAATAACTCTGATGAAGACAAGTAATTTAATCTTCTGTAACCATATCAGTACAGTCGATTTTTTTATAACAATGATAACTAGAAAATTAATTAGACTTAGCTTTAAGGTTGTAATGATGGCAACATATTTTTTAATGTGCCACCTTGGTACTTTTTTCCTACATATCTAGTATACATAACTTACACAATATGTTCCATTTTTGTACTTTCAGAACAATTGATCATATACCTCTAAAATATTTGAAAATTTACCATAATACCTTATTTTGAAATTTAGAAGTTTTTGGATATTAGATATGTTTTTTTGTTTCTCTTTTGAGTTGGATTTAGTTTCTAATTCTATCAAGTATCGGTAAGTATTTTTTGGCCTGAATATGGATCTCAGGGTACTTCACGGGCTAGCATTCTTGGGGAGGCTACCATCAACCTTGCTGATTATGCGGATGCATCAATTCCTTTTGTTATTGCTTTGCCTCTTCATGGATCCGATGGAACCATTTTGCATGTGAGAGCTCATGACTTTATACATAAACTTCCGATAACTACCTCTTAGGCTTTCATATACAGGATAACTTGACCTTGTTTGCTGATATTTAATGTAAGCATGTGCATTACTTTTGAAAATTTGGTGTCTTATAATATAAGACATTTGATCATCATAACAAAAAACCTGTATCCCAAACAATTTACGTTTATTGTTCTCTTCATGCCAAAATAATTTCCTTCAAGACTTCATAAACGTGCATTCTGCCACAAGCGAATCAAACATTTGGTGCAACAATTTGTGTTTGGAATGTTGCTACAATATTTGTCTTTTGGAAAAGACTTAAAGAAAAATTCCTTTTTTCTATTAGTAATCATTACAAAGCATTGATAACATTGATTTTGGTCCAAAAGATTAGACAATTAGTAAAGTAATTAGAATGTTACGTTGAGACATCATGTGCCTAAAATTATTTTCATACAGACTGAGAATATCTTCGAATGAAAATTTAACAAATTTAAGATAAAAGCAAAATTAGGAAAGCACGTGCTTCATAATCTTATTTTGGCAACCATCTTTCTTTCCAATTATTTATTTGTATGTCAATACCTTTTTTTCTTTTTTCTTCTATTACCTGGATGATTGACTTAATATTTTTTGGTGCCAGGTTACAGTTCAGTTACTAACAGCAAAAACTGGATTCAGGTGTGGTATCTTGAAATTTTAACGTTTTGTTTTTTAAAGAGAAAATTTTTAAAAATAACACCATTACAAGCAACCGAATACCCCTTTATGTTTGTCTTTATTGATGGGTATTTTTGATATTTGGCGAAGTGCAAACTGCATATAGCAACACACTTCCACTTCATCTTTAATATGGTCATTGGACTTTGAAAATCATTGCCAAAACAATCTAACTTCAAAAAATTGCTATAAATCCGCGTTCAACTTACAAAAACCATTGTATATACCATTTTGCCACATCAACGTTTTATAGGAATCCTGGTCAAAATTACCCATAATAATCAATTTTAAAAAGTATAGTGATTTAGTAATGAGTCTAAAAGATTTCAGTGACCATTTAGGCATGAGATGAAAGTACATCAGTGATAATTTCAATTTGGCCTTTGACGAAATAGTTAAAAATTTCAATTAGACTCTGCAAAGTGAGACACACTGCAGTTTTATGAAATTCAGGAAGTAGAACTAGCACACTTTGCTTTTATTGTGCAGAGAATTTGAACAGCAATTCGATAGGGGGTTGCAGAGCAGCAGCAGTTTAAACCGAGAAATGGAACCTAGTATTGTCACATCATCATCTTCTGAGTTGCAGATTTCCGATGATCATGGAAATAAGGTTTGTTTGTCTTTTTCATCTATTTGTCAAATAACCAAAATACCCTTGACGAATGATGGAACATGGAATCGTGTGGACTAAATTGATTGCTTCAGTAGTTTGTGATGGTGGCAATGAGCAAATAGGTAAATCTTAGCTTGAAAGCTTCCTAATGGAAGAATATTTTAATCAATTTGTGACATCTGGAAAGCAGAAAACGTTGTATCTCTTGTGAAATAGAAGATATATGTTGTTACTATTAGCATCTCTACAGAATATCCACACTGCCTTTTTTGCTAATATGATTCTCCGGTACTCTTTCCATCCTATGTGAAATGCCAATGTTTCCCTTTTAGTTTTTTTTTTAATTTTATTTTTGTGTAACGGTGTCGAATATGGCAATAAATAGTAACATGCTTTTACCTCATATCGAACTTGGACTTTGACTTCAAAAATCATTATTTTTCAAAATTGATTATTTTGGATAAATTCAACCAGAAACCTATCTATAAGACTATAAAATACTAACACCTTGACGAAGTAAAAGTTTGATGGTTTCTATAATAAATTAATGATTTTAAAGTCCGATTATAAAATTAATAATGAAGTGGAAGTGCCTTGCTATATATTTCATTTCCCCTCTTTATTTTTTGCGAAATTTCCCAGATCAGTGTAACTATATGCCCTGTATCATTATTAAAATTATGATGATAATCTGATATTACTAAAAAGTAAAGTTTAGGGACTTAATTTTTATAAAAGAGAGGGACTTTAGGCGCCACTTGATAATTGGTTGCTAAACAACATCGACACTTCTTTTTATGTGTTACAGAAGTGTTAACACTTGTAAGATAACAACTTCATTATCCTTTTTTAAATAGGTTAATACAGAAAGGGATTTTGAATCAGAATCTAAAGAACTTATTTCAGCAGCAGAAGAAACGGACATACATGAAGAATGTTCTGATTCACTGGTTGGATCCAACGCTTTGGAAGATTATCATGCTGACAAGCATGAAATGTCAAGCATCCATGAATCCACTAATCTAAATGGACCAACCTGTATTCAAAGCACATCAACAGAAAAGGCAGACAAGTCCGATCATCAAGGGTGGGGTTCAGATTACTCGATTGCTAATGACTTGGCAATTGCTCGAGAAGAGAATCATAGACTTAGAGGAAGCTTGGAAATGGCCGAGTCTTCCATTTCCGAGCTTAAGCTTGAACTAAGTGCTTTGCATAGTTATGCTAATGAGATGGGTATAGAAACGCAGAATGTGGTACACCATCTAATGGCTGAGATATCTTCGGGCCAAAAACTAGAAAGAGAGATTATGGTGCTAAGATCGGAATGTTTGAAGTTCAAAGATGAAGTAGAGCAATTAAACGAAATTAAATCGAGATCCAAATTCACTGAGCAGACACAAAACAGTGACGAGTCCAGGATTTTCGACCAGGGTATGCACTACCATAACAAAATAAAATGGTTCATATGTTTTTCCGATTTTATGATAACGGTATTTTTTACATTTTTACAAGACAATTATTTTTTGTCAGGGAATGCACATGCATACACTGGCTTCCATGCAAGTCCCCCGGTGACACAGGAGCAAGCCAACCGCCATCAACTCACATGGGTAAATGGGCTTTTACTTGTGGAGGATCGAATAAGGGAACTCCGAAAAAAGATTCATATTGACTACCGTGAGCCCAATTTGAGCTTCATACACACAGATCTAGACGTGCTCCTTCGTACTGTTCAGGATCTTGAAAGGGTTATGATTCAAGAACTTGGATTTACGAGAGGTTCTGATTCGGTAGAAGGTAAAAGTTTGGAACTTTTAAGTCAGTTGGATGAAGCAAAAGCTGAGAGGGGAAATCTTATAAGAAAGATGGACGAAATGGAGTGTTATTATGAAGCACTTGTGCAAGAGCTTGAGGAAAACCAGAAACAGATTCTAGGGCAGTTTCAGAGCCTTAGATACGAGCATTCAACATGTGTTTACACTATTTCGGCCTGCAAAGCGGAAACTGAAATGATGCGCCATAATATGAACAACGAAATTTTAAAATTTACCGAAGAGAGACATGCTTTGGGTAGTGTAAACGAGGAGCTTGTGAAAAGGATTAAGGCTGCAGAAGCACTTGTGCAAGAGCTTGAGGAAAACCGGGAACGGATTCTCAGAGAGTTTCAGAGCCTTAGAAATGAGCATTTGACATGTACTGGAACTATATCAACCTGCAAAACGGAGACTGAATTGATACGCCGTGATTTGAACGATCGAACCTTGAAATTTGCCAAAGAAAGGCATGCTTTGGGTTGTATCAACGAAGAGCTCGAGAAAAGGGTTACCGCTGCAGAAGCACTTGTGCAAGAGCTCGAAGCAAATCGAGAGCGGATTCTTGGAGAGTTTCAGATCCTTAAAAGTGAGCATTCCTCATGTGCCAATACAATTTCGACCTGTAAAGCTGAGACTGAATCGATACGTCATGATATGAATGGCCAAATCTCAAGACTTACCGAGGAACAGAATGCTTTAAGTAATGTTAACAAGGAGCTTGAGGAAAGGGCTACGACTGCAGAAGCACTTGTGCAAGAGCTTGAGGAAATCCGTGAGCAGATTCTCGGAGAGTTTCAGAGCCTTAAAAAAGAGCATTCGGCATGTGTCGCAACTATTTCGACCTGCACACCCTGTACTGACCCGATATGCGATGATATGAACGACAAAATCTTAAGATTGCCTGAAAGACATTGTTTGGATTGTGATCACAAGGAACTCGAGAAAAGGGTTATGACTGCCGATGCACTTGTGCAAGAGCTTGAGGAAAACCTACAAAGCCTTAGGAACGAGCATTCAACGTGTGCTGACACTATTTCAACCTGCAAAGCCGAGACTGAATCGATACGGCATGATATGAACGATCATATGTTAAAATTTGCCAATGAAAGACAAACTTTGGTTTGTGTTAACGAGGAGCTCCAGAAAAGAGTTACGGCTGCTGAAACACTTGTGCAAGAGCTTGACGAAAGCAGGGAACGGATTCTGGGGGAGTTTCAAAGCCTAAAAAACGAGCATTCAACATGTGCCGACAATATTTCGAGTTGTAAAGCGGAGACTGAATTGATACGCCATGATATGAATGATCAAATGTTAAAATCTGCTGAAGAAAAACATGGTTTGGTTTGTGTTAACGAGGAGCTCAAGAAAAGGGCTACGGCTGCTGAAGCACTAGCGATAGAGCTCGAGGAAAAAGAGGAATGGATTCAGGGGGAGTTTCATATCCTTAAAAGCAAGCATTCTATATGTGCTGACACTATTTCAACCTGCAAAGCCGAGACTGAATCGCTACGCCATGATATGGACGTTAAAATCTTAAAATTTACCGAAGAAAGACATGCATTGGATTATGTTAACGAGGAACTCGAGAAAAGGGTTACAATTGCAGAAGCACTTGTGCAGGAGCTCGAGGAAAACCGTGAATGGATTCTGCGAGATTTTGAAAGCCTTACAAATGAGCATTCGAAATGTGCTGATACTATTTTGGCCTGCAAAGCTGAGAGTGAATCAATACGCCATGACATGAACACTAAAATCTCGAAACTTACCGAAGAAAAACATGAGCTGGATCATGTTAATGCAGAGCTCGAGAAAAGGGTTACAACTACAGAATCAGCACTAAAAAGGGCTCGTATCAATCACTCGATTGCAGTGACACAATTGCAAAAGGACCTCGACATGTTATCTTTCCAGGTTTCGTCCATGTTTGAGACCAATCAAAACCTCATTAAACAAACTTTTTCAGAAACTGTGATGCCATTAAGCGAAAACCTTCATGAAAAGCAGCTCGTGGGTTGTGATGTTCTTTCTGATGACAAACTTCATGAAATATTTTGTGCAAGATTACACTTGGATGTGTACTCCAGGATTCTCGAGGAAACGTTATTTGAAGTAGGTGTCAATGCTGACAAAATGAAGGAGCAAATAAATGAAAACACACAGAAACTAGAGCTTTCTAACCATGCACTCAATGAGCATATTGCACAATTTGATGATGTGCAATTGGAGAATCGGAAATTGGGAGCAGGTTTAGAAAGTCTTTCGAGGGAAAATTTTCTTCTAATGGAGAAAATTACCGATTGCGAAGCACTGCTAAAGGATTACGAAGTTTACAAGTTAAAATACGAGGTTGCTACTACTGAAAAACTTGAGGTGGAACGTCTCTTCGAAATACAACATTTGGATAACAGAAATCTTCAAAAAGACTTGTCGACCATGAAGGGGGAACTTGAAACTCTAAAAGCTAGATTTCATGAGTTGGAAAAGTCAAATGAAAATCTACATGCAAATTTGGAAATCGAGATCACATGGATAGTAGTCAAAGCTATGATCGATGAGCTTGATGCCGAATGTGGTGAACTTAAGAACAGGCTCTCTGAACAGATTATAAAAACGGAAGAGTTTAAGAACCTTGCTAAAGAGCTTGAGAAAAAAGAACCAGAAGGGGCATCAGAATCGCTACGATTAGCATTCATGAAAGAACAGTGTGAAACCATGGTCCAAGAATTAAAGCAGCAACTTTCAGTTTCGAAAAGGCACAGTGACGACATATTGTTTAAATTACAAGACGCCCTTGACGAAATCGAGAGTAGGAAGAAGTCTGAAGCTTCTTACTTGAAAAAGATTGAAGAATTGTCGATCAAGATCGTGGGATCAGAAGCCGACTTGCAATCGATACAGGCTGAACTAGAATGTGCTTGCTTAAATCTTGCATGTTGCAAGGAAGAGAAAGAAAAAATTGTTGCTTTAATGCAAGAATGCGAGGAGGAGAAGTTGAAAACTGTGTTTGAGCTTTCTTTGTTACAAGAGCAGCTTTCACAGAAAGAGAGGCAAGTCAAGGTAGATAGTTCGATTGCCGAAGCTGGACATGCGGCAGAAATCGAGGTAAAGATAATCACTGCTTACAATGATCTTAACTCTTAAGTATGATCCATATAGTTGTTACAAATTGAGGGATGTTTGGGGATGCCTTTTTGAAACGTGATGTTAAATAATCAGAATTGGATAATGAATCGTAACAAAATGGGCCGAGGAGATAGTGTTTGGATGCACTTCTGTTATGTTTAATTGTACTAATCAAATAATTATTGTCTGAACTCTGTTGATTAGGAATAAATAGATAAAATGACATAACTTAGGTACTCTATATTGATCAATTTTGTTGGTTATGTAGCAGATAGTGTTTAAACTTGTTATCAAAGCTGATTTTTGATCCCCAAATAATCGGATAATCAGAATCAGTTTACCCAAACATTAAAAAACTGGTTATTTGTGACTTGAAATTGCAAAAAGCTCATCTAAATAGCCCCTAAATGATAGTGGATGAAGAACAACTTAAGTTTTGCCTTTTGTTGTAATGTAGTTGGATGGTTTGAAAAAGGAGCTATTTGAGACGAGTTCCGGCTCAAGTTTTCAAGATTTAGAGAGAGGTCTAGTGCAACTAAATAAGGTAATTTGAGCTATGGTTTTCAAGATGCATAACACTATATTCCTACAAATTATCATCATATGTTTCGTGCTTAAGGCTAATGAAGAGCTCGGGAGTATGTATCCAAGTTTTAAGGATTTCCCAGGAGATGGAAATGCATTAGAGAGGGTGCTTGGTTTGGAAATCGAGCTTGCTGAAGCACTGACGGCAAAGAAGAAATCGAGCTTCCAATTCCAAAGGTATTATCATAACCTAGACTAAGGGGGTGTTTGTTTTTGAGTTTTCAAAACTCAGATAAGCAAAAAAGTGTTTAGCAGGTAGAGAGAGAGAAAAAGTAGGATTCAGTTTGAACCTCGGGCCCGTTTAGTTAACATGTTTTCGGTGAAAACTTTTATCGAAAACAAGGGTTTATGGAAAATGCGTTCAGATCCGTCGTTTTTTGATGTTTTCAGTTTTTCATTTTCAGTTTTTGTTTTCAAATTTACAAGTAAAATTGAAAACACATTTTTGAGGTTTTCAACTTTTGTTTTCAATCTAGTAAGCTAAATCTATATTATAAAGGGGAGTGAAAAATGAAAAAACAAAAACTATTTATAACACATCTAAACACATTTTTATCTCTAGAATGTGTTTTCCTAAAAACTAATATGTTTTCAGTTTTATCAAAAACTTCAAACTGAAAACATCTGCTTGCTAAACGCACCATCAGCTTCTAGAAAAAAAAAATTTTTTTTTTGATAGGCTTGAGTTTGGCTTGGATTTACCGAGCTAAACTCGGTCTTGGGCTCTGCTTTTTTGCTAAGCTTGTGTGAGTTTGGTATCTATCTATAGGTCCGAATAAGCTCAATCATATAATGAGAAATAAACTGTTAAGATTGCAATTAATCATCTTTAGACCAATTAAAATGTGAAGTGATTAGTCTCAGCTTGGACTCACACATACGTTAGCCAGCTCTCGAGAAAACTAACATTAATAATCTTTTATATGTTACCAGTTCTTTCCTTAAACAACACAGTGATGAAGAAGCAGTCTTGAAGAGTTTCAGAGACATCAATGAGCTTATCAAAGACACATTGGAAATCAAGCGAAACTACTTAAATGTGGAAACAGAACTGAGTGAAATGCACGAACGCTACTCTCAGTTAAGCCTGCAATTTGCTGAAGTTGAAGGGGAGCGACAAAAACTTATGATGACCGTCAAGAATGTGAGATCGCCCAGGAATCTGGCTCACATAAACCGATCCTCATCAGAATCGCTAGACAGAAATCTTTTGTAGAGTCAAGATTAGTTTATCGGATCGTTTAGAAAGTCATCAGAATATGTAAATGGATTTATTTAGTTACAAAGGTTAAGTTTTCTGGTGGTGTAAATGATTTAGTTACAAACGGGTCGACCTGTTCACTGAAAATATTTTGGTCTTTCAAGTTGATTTGTTTATTGGTGTTTGTGTTCTTGTTTGTATTCAATTGTTGTATCATGTCATCTTGTTATTACGATATAACCTCTAATCAGATTTATGTAAAACACATTAAATTAAGATGAAGAAAATCAAATTTTATTTTAGAAGGTTTAACTCTATTTATGCATTGATGTTTTTGGCTTTTATGAGTTTATGCAATGAAATCACTTTTAGCACAATTTTTGCAATCATGTTTGAGCTTGTTATAAAAAAATGCAACATTTTCCATTTTTTACCAAGTAAGCAATGAAATCATATTTAATACGATTTATCCAATGACATTTGAACTTATATTACATAAACATGCAACGTAATTTACTTATTTGTCTGCTCATCTATTGATTTATCGTACATCATTAAAAAAATCTAGAGGGATACATCTACGCGTACAAAAATTCACGTCACCAAGTGCAGTTCTTTTATAAAATAAGAGTTACGCTGCAAAATTATATATTATTTCTACTATTCTATTACAATTATTTCATAACAAGTTTTACTATAATCTTTGTTTTATTTCGATCAGATGTTAATGGGCCGGGCTGAGAAATTACCTATCATCCCTATTTTAAAAAATTTGTTATCTATCACGACAAAAAAAAAAAATGCAAAGTGACTTGAATAGAGATTACCGTCATGTCATTGGTGCTAACTGCAATGATTTGAAATAACAATATAATATAAAATTAATCACTTTATACTGTAAAACTTTACTGAATTTACGTTAAACAATCATCCATTCATACGGTGGATATTAATTGTTTATTTTATAACGATGATCAAATTCATACAATGAAAAATAATCGTTTATATTACACGTTTTATAAAGAATCTCACATTTATCCTTAATCATCTTATGATAATCATTGTTAAGTATTTATAGTTTTTAACCGGAAATGAGCAACAACGTTTTAACCTGAGTATGAAATAATTTATAATAAACAAATAGAAACAAAATGTCGTATTACCATATAAATAAGTAGATTAAATGTTGCATATTTTGATAACAAGTTTAAACATTATTGAATAAATCGTATTAAAAGTAATTTGGTTGCATTAGGAAAAGCCACATTCCATTTTTTTTATAACAATTTCAAACGTCATTACATAAATTATACTAAAAGTAATTTCGTTGCAAAAATTGATAAAATGTGAAAACATTGTTACATAAACATGTGGTTAAAATCCAGATTTAAATGTCTATGTTATAAGACCGATACAATAAAAAAAAAAAAAGATTAACATTTTTACTAGAGTTATTTCAAGTTTCATATTTAAATATAAACGATAACATTTATTCTTGGGGCATTTGGTTTGGTAGAATGAAATCGAACGGAATCTTTTATGTTTAAAAGGCTTTTATCAATGATAGTTACGTGTAAACAAACGCCCCTTAAAGTTGAAAATACTGTTTGTATAACATCACGATAAGCATGATTTCCCGTTCGTTCTACGTCACAAGAAACAAGATGAATAATACTCCAAGAAAGGCGGTGATGAAATTCAAACCTTAGATAGCTGCCATTTTGATCTAATAAAAAGCTTCTGTACACACCATTCAAACATATAACTAAAGTTCCTTTTTTTTTTACCCTTTTGGATAATTGGATTTGAAGTCAAAGTTCCAGGCAAATACAAAAAAAAAAAAAAAAAGAAGGTTAAAAGGATCACAGACACTCCAACCTGTTACAGCAACAGAAAACACCCGAAATCTGCTTCGAAATCCATGAAACATGAACCGCATGGAAGCTCGATTAGTTGTCCTGAGATCCCGTCACAGAATAGCGCATGGACAGCTGCTCTCTTTCGGGGAGGCATCTTGCAACTTTTCTGCTATAAATTCATAAAAAGAAACGTCCAAGCATATAAATTCGAGCTTCCAATTTCATAAAGATTATTTGAACTTTAAAAAACTTTATCAAGTTAATCCAACCATGGTGACAAGTACTGCTAAAGGAAATGAATTGGAATCAACTTTTCACACAAATACGTATAAATTTTGAGTGTAGAAAGTAATACATTTGACTTCAAAAGTCAAACCATCACTTTCTTTTAATGAGTGTTGGTATCAAAACTTAAATATATTAATGATTATCCATAAAAGCCTTGGTTTTAAAAGGCGTAAGGCGCACCGATGCAAAGTGTCTTGGAGAACGAGACACGAGGTGCAAGTTGAAGTGTGTGCATCACGTACACGAGGCGCACATTTAAGTAAAACACTTCTGAAATATTTTGATACCATATTTCATACAAAATAACACACTTAAGACTCCGTTTAACAACTAAGAACCTAAATACCAACATATATCATAAAAGCAAATAACACAAATAAAAATCTACCACAAGTCTCGTAATTGCAATCGATCATACTACGGAACAAATGACACAAGTCTTAGGTAATCTAACATGTCACAGAAATAACACAAGTTTCACTACTCAAACTAGGGAAAAAAGAAGAAGAAGCTACCGAGTGTAATTAGAGTGTTTAGGGTTTTAGTCAGGTGAGGGTACGATACAAAATAGTTGGTTTTTAAGTTCATTTTTTTTTTTTTTTTTGGGTTGGAATTGATGAAAATGTACAGGAGGCTGCACCTCGGTGGGCTTCTTGCCACCGCATTGCAACAGGATTAGGATGCCTGCGCCTCAGACACTTTTTTTTAAAACAGAGACAATCAGATACGGCATATATAACAGATATTTTTTACTGAAGTTAACGGAACGGGTTACCGTTGTTTTTGTCTGGCACATGAGGGCGCACAACAACAAGCATGGTGATGATACCTCCGGAGAATTCACTCACTGGAGATCTAGACTCTGCAAGCGTTTTATCGTTCTCCAATATCTTTCCGGCATTGATGAGCTTCACATCATTTATGGTCTTAGGCCCGTTTTCTTCATCTGATAAAAAGGTTACAATAATTACCATCATGGAAAGAACACAAGGCTGGATAAGAAAATTTTGGCAAAATCAGATGGACTTGGAATTCTAAAATTCTATCTGACCAAGCTCCATAACAACTGTGGTTGGATACGTGGGAAATTCAATTCCATTGGAATTACAAAATTCCACAACTGCAGGAATTCATGATTCCTTGGTGTGGTTTACGGAACTTAATTCCATTCCTTCACAACAAACTGAAAAGGCAAAAATACCCAGCAGCATATTCAAAATTCCTTTGCCAATTTCATTCCTTCCAAAAACATTTTGCACACCAAATGGCCCCTTACTAGCTTATTAGCAACATTAGGAAGCTAATCAATAATAATTAAACATAAAGTGTTGTTATGAATTCAATATAAAGACATTTTTCAAGCACAACTTTCGATGTATGACATATCTTACGTAATTTCCATGTGTTTTGATGTCTTCGTACAGAATTTAAGAAGTCACCTGTATTTTGTGGATACATTGATCAATTCTAAAAAGGGTAGGCGGTGATATTGATCAATACAACTACCAAAAACGTCATAAGTCCAACTTTAAGCGGTGGTGCTGATCAGATCAAGAGATAATGATGATGATAGAGTTATTGGTGGGTGACATCTTCAACCATCAAAATTTTACAATCAAGCAGACCAAAATCATAGAGATCACAAGTTTTATTACTATATACACGATATATTAATTGGACCCATAAACTTAAATATTAAATTATCAAAATGAATTGGACGTAAAGTGACCCTAATCAACCAACAAGCATGATAAATAGCACATGAATAAGGAGTTGCAAAATTTCACAAATTTAGTAACACTTACTAACCTCATTTCATTTTCTAGTACCTAATTTATGCATTCATAAAAAATAATTTTAACTCAAAAATAAAAGCAGATTCCCAATTGATAAGAACAGAGATTGATAAGGAAAACATTCATTTACTCCAAGAACAAGAAAGTTGAAAGATAACACATAACTAGATTTAACCAAAAAAAATCCCACAGAAAATCAAATTCAATTACAAGAACGTATGAATACCTCAAATTCAATACATTCATACTATACATCAGTCTTATGAGAAAAATTATATAACAAAATCACAACAAAATAGAAAATGGTATAAAAACCTGACAGAATAAAGAAAGTTAGGTTATTAAGTTTACCTTGGGGCAATTGTGAAAGTATCATTTCTTTCAAAGATCCTACAGTGGTGGCAGGACTGTATCTGGTTGGTCCAATATCACTTCCATCAGCTAGCCTGAATTTGACTTCAATAAGTTCTTCAGAAGCCATCAAAAAGCCCACCTCAAATTTTCATGAGCCACTTAAATTTCTCCAAAAAGATCAAACATTTTCAAGTTGTCAATAGATTAAGAGTGAAACCCCAGATGAAATATCACAAGTATCAATGAAACTCTAGATCCTTTTTGTTAGTTTTAATAAACTTCAGTTTAGATGTGTGTGTGTGTGTGTGTGTGTGTGTGTGTGTGTGAGAGTGAGAGAGAGAGAGAGAGAGAGAGAGAGAGAGAGAGAGAGAGAGAGAGACTTGATGGATGTATAAATAGAGGGATGAGACTGAGAGAATAAGAAGGTTTCTTGACATATAAATGAAAGGAATGAACAAAGAAAACAACCTTCATAGCAATGGAAAGTTTGACCTTTTTCTATACATATTTTAACATTGTTAGAAAATTTTACCCCCCCCCCCCCCCCCCCCTCCCTCCCCTTATAAAAAAAAGAAAAGAAAATTCTATTGTTACTCTATATTATAGTGTGTACTATGTACTATATAACAGAATAATTTGTGATGATTATAAAGATGATTATGGGCAAATAACAACCACCTAAATTTTATATCCTTTTGTTGGATATGTTTGTTTAATATGCAAGAATATGGAATTTAGAATAGATTTTTGTAACCATTGTATTTAATAGTTTGTATCCTGACAAGTGCTATCGTCTTGAAAAAAAAAAAGTAACATGTAAAACATGAATATATTTTCCAAATTTTACCAATGGCTTTTTAAGAACTAAAAATCAAGTAAAAGTGTTATTCAAAATTGATGGTTTGCAAGAATAGGGGATCTTTCCAAGCACAAGGATTATTTTGACTTTTGATACAAAATGTCAAATAAATTGATTACAAAAAGTAATGTGCTAGAAAAAAGTTTTCTTTACCAGGCATATTAAGATAAATTACAGTACTTGTGCAATTCAAATATGAGACCTATAACACCAGGTTCTAACTAATCTCAAGTTCCCAACTACTTGAATATGCCATTTATTGAGTACTATTTTCCGGATAACATAATTGTGCACTTATTTATACATCAAGTACAGCGTTAATATTACTCTGAGAATAGTGCTTCTTTCTTATTAAATAAGTGCAACAATGTCTGATTAAACATATAAGTTAAGTAAAATAAAGTTTATTATCAAGCAATTATTTTAAGTATTCTCTAGATATAGACAAAACAGAAGAAAAACAAAATCAGTGGCAGTGATGTTTTGTATGTTTCCTAATGGGCAAAGAAGTCATTTTCGATCAAAATTGTATATCCCAAAAAGGTAATCTGTTACATACATTTAACAATATGAATTATAATTCTCTGAAGATAACCTTGTGATTAACACATATAGATGCCGCTTTTTATATGTTCAGAAATCGTATTTGGTCATCGTCCATAAATTACGCCAAACATTAGTTTGGAACTTGCTTTCAAAAAGCATAATTACCTTTTTGTCCTTCCAGGAAATAATGTTCTGTACAAAATAATTCCAACTTTCTAAGTAAACAAAAGTTGAACATTTAGAAAGACAACTGTGTCCAGTTAGTAGCTGATTTGCAACAAACATCATGTCATTTTCAAGATATATCATAATATAATACGAAGGCTACAAGGATGTTCAATAATTAGTTTTAATTGTTTGAGAAAAGATAATCAGTTTTTAATGTTTGGGTAAACATATTCAATACTATTTAGGGGAGGGCCCGTAAAATTACCTATACACCCCTTTCTTCTACCCTAATTTGAACAATTTTTCTTTCATTTCACATGTGATCTACTGATCTTCTCTTTTTTATACAAGATTGGATTTTTTCTTCTTTTTTTTGCCATTTTAACTATTAGTTCCTTAAATAATCAGAAGTCAGAACATGACAAACAATCAACCCTCATCATGTCATTTTTACAGAAGCACGTTTACACACTGTCTCCACGTTATCTTACATCTGATTATATGATTTGATTATAAAAAAACATTATCGCTTTCAAAACTCGAGTCAAAACAAACGCCCCTGACATTAGCATGGCAAATAATAGAATTTCAGGATATTACCTTTAAAGATGTTGGGAAGCCTTGTGCTTTTTCATTGTTGTCGACAAATTACATCATTCACTTTCTGCAGTAGAAATTCAAACAATACAGTGCATGTGGAAGGTTGTACCTTTTTTTTTATGGGGATAGGATTCAGTTCCACCGGTGATAAGGAATGAAATGATATTGCAGACGAAAGGACCATCGGTTATAAGAATGTTGAAAACACTTGATCGCATTCGCATTGCAGATTGCGTGCGAATTTAGGTGCGTTATGCAAGACCTGGAAATCGTAGGCAACCGGAATAGACTTGGTGAAGAAGAAAGTGGTGTTGCCGAGTGACATCTGGAGATCAATCGTGAGGGTTTTTTTTGGTATCACATTCAGGTAACGTCTACTAGGGTTCAGAGTTGAGTTGGGTTCTGTACTTCTGTTTACTCATGAAAATAAATCCATCCTGTACGTGTGTTTGGAATGAGCTTTTAATTCAGATTTTATGGTTGTCAAAAACTACTTGAAATAGCTTTTAGTAACAGTTTTGGCTTTTCGTCAAATAAAATTATTTTTTTACTCTTCAAATATATATAAACTATAACTTTTAAATAATACCAACGTGTTTTTATGTCATTTAATATTAAATATACAACTACAACTAATTTTACCAAACACATCTATAAAAACAAAGAGTTTCAGCTCTTTTAAAAAACTACAGATTACAACTCCAGTTCAAAACTACAGATAGTCATGTCATCGTTCATAGTTAGCATCTCTGTCACATTATCACTGCATCACTCTATCTTTCCACTATATTTAGAAAGCATGTAACTTATCGTGGAGAGGCCATCGAGAGAGGGAAGAAGCGTGATGGATTAAGGCATGAACCGATGGGAGATGGTGTTGGTTTGTCGCCTGCTTCATGAACCATGGAGGGAGCCCATTCCATGCTCCACGGCACCACTTTGTGTGGTCTAATAAATTAGAAAATGAGAAAACAAAAAATCGGATCAACTTTATAAAACAGTTTTGGTACGTTTGGTTTTTCAGTCCTCGGATCGGTTGTAACTGATACTAGTTTCATTGCGGAAACAATATAATATAAAGTTTCAGTTAATAACATAAGAGTAAGATTATATATAAACCCAAAGCAAAAATATTGTTACCATTTGTCATCAACTACTACAAGTGAGGAGTGGTAGAGATTTTTTTAATCTTAATTTAAATTCTACTGTCTTTTTTAATTCGGTTTGGGCCAGGTTAAAATCAAAACCGGTAACTCGAACCTGAAAAATCGAAAACCGATTTTGGGGGCCTTTATTGTAACCCAAACCAGACCAAATTGTATAATACTGGTTTTGGACCAGACCGATTTTCAGGTATTTTTGATTTGGTCTAACTTTTTGATCCATAGTGCTCATCCCTAACGAGGTCCATGGACAATGGCTTACACCTTATACGTTCACCTTTTATTTTCACTAAGCTAGGCGTTTAGGAATAGGACGCTAGGTAAACATTCTAAAAATTTATTCACAACTTAACTTAGTATTTCCCAAACTATACATGTAAATTGCAGAAATTTCAAACATCTAACACGAATTTTTTAAATGATTGGATATCAAAATGATTTAACTTATGATTTACTTAGAAGTAACATTGGAAAACTATTATTTACAACCTAGCCCACTATAATACAATAAAATTCAGAAATTTACCTAAAGTATAGGACCACAGATTTGATGCCTAAAATAAAAAAACAAAACAAGGACCAAGGATAACACATGCAACCATCACTTTTGCCGTTTAAAAAAGTTGTCATGTGGCCAATCTCTTATCTTAAAGGTTTAGTAAGACAAACACCATTGATACATCAACCGGTCCTCGTTTAACCATGATCGTCGTAACATGAAACCCGACCATAGCCGATGTACTATGATTATTTTGTCTACACTCTACCAAAAAACAAGAGCCCACCATGACATGGATGTAGACATATTACTTGATAATTTATAAATATATTAACTTTTATATATGCCGCTTATTAATATCATGTCCGTCCCATTAAAAATGTATAATATTCGGCTCATTTAATTAAATTTATTATTATTAAGTAAAGCCTATGATAAAAATAATTAAAATATAAAAATCAAAGTTATTATGTGAATCACTTTTATTAGTACAATTAATGCGTACAGCAAACCATGTGTAGAGTAATTGGTAAAGATGCCTAAATAAAGTTGAAGTGGGTACAAAGATCCAACAATAATGCAACATCATCCTAACACTCATCCGTCCTGTTTAGCAGATCGGATTTAGGCCGGCAAAATCCGTGGTCTAATGGATTTCGCCAAATCCAATACAATAAGCTCATACTCCTCTGTAGTTAACTCAACATTCAATACAATAAGAGGGTGTTTGGCATCGTGAAATGAAATTGAATGAAATTTATATGTCATTTTAATCAATGATAGTTACACATGAAATTGAAAATGAAAAAAATAATACTACATTTTCTTTTCAAAATTTGAAATTTTTATTCTTTCCATGTTGATAATAAGGGAAGAGGAGAAACAAAATTTATATTAACCTGCATTCTCTACTTATTCTCATTGAAAACCAATGTTCTTGTCACATAACAAAAATACTTATAAACTTTCATGTGATTTCATTCTATCAATACCAAACACCCCCTAAATGTAACATAATATCTCACTATTATGATACAACAAACAAATCAAAATTGTTAAAAACAGTAACATGCAAAAATCAAGTTGACAGTTTGGCACCACAAGCCATCGGCTAAAGGAAACTACCATTCCCATCGACACCAAGACATGGAAATTAAGATGGAAAAAATCGGCATTCACGCAAGAAACAATGTTATGATAACAGGAACAAGATTATCGTCTAGGTAACGAGATACCCATCGTTATGATCAGACATAACAAGTTGATACCGATATCATAGGTATGAAGCAGAAGTTTTCGGACAAAAAAAACCAATAGTGATGGTATTCACATAATCTCTACCATATAGGGTTTCCATAAGAAAGCATCCGAGCAGTACAAACCTATTACATCAAAGGGACCGATCCGCCAGCTTGCACGATTTGTTGCTCCAACTGCATCATACACAGAGCGTGTCAAGATAGGGATGAAGATATGCACATCTTCCTAAAAGAATGGGACCTTCAATAAACAAGGGTAAAATAGTAAATCGCCATATTTTGGTAGCTAACGCACCCTGAACAAAGCTTCGAGTTTGTTCCTGACAAGAATGTATTCATGTTTCGCTTGCTGCAGACACTGCAAACACCTGGCAAACACAAGCCGATAAATTTAGAAAGCGTTTATTGACATTAACGCACTTTAATACTTTGACTTTGAATGTCAACAGAACAACTATCTATTTCCAAACTAATACAAATGCACTCAACCTTTGGGAGAAATTCAATATACACATTAAGAAGTATGAGAGACTACAGATTATAAAAAGAAATGTATTAAAATGCTTAAGGAAAATATACAGTATTATGAAAATGACATACAAGTTTGACCATCAAAGTCAAAGCGCATATAATAAAAGAGGGTGTAGCATTTAGTATCATTGGCTTCCTTGATCTAAGATAACCCATTAAGTAGAAATACAATCATCCACTTGTAAATCATTTGCATCACAAAAGAAGATGAAAACAAAATTTACCCAAGCTCGAACAGCAACAACAGACACAATAATAGTCCAAACTTTTATACCCTGTAATAGCAATTACTTTCATTTCTAAGAAGTGTAATATGCCCCAATTCATAAAGAAAGTTTGATTATTAGTCAAATGTCAAATACACCTCAATAATCAGATAATAAAGGAATCTTATATGCAGCAATCAATAAATTATATGGTGAAAGATGTAATTTCCAACTTCAGTTTTTTGCCCCAGAAAAGGGAAAAAGGAAACATAGGTTGTGTTTAGTTCACGAAAACTAGTCATTAATCAATTTCAGTTTTCAAGTTATAGTTTTTAGAAAAAAAAAAACAAGGGTTTCTGTGAAAAGTGAAAACTCATTTAGATAATGAATTTTTTGTTTTAGAAAAAATAAGATAGGTAATTATAAAATAAGAAAAATAGGTTTGGTGGTAGAAAAGTAAGAGAGAGAAAGAGAGTATTATAAAGAAATATAGGGTAGGTTATAGAAAAAGTAAGAGAGAAAATATGAAAAGTGTTATTTTAAAAGTGAGATGAAAATTAATGAAATTGTTGTAAAGTAAACAAGTTTTCATTTTTGTTGAAAAGTGAGATGAAAATTTTGGAACTTTTCGATAACTATAGCATTTGCGGAACATCCCAGAAACGGAAAGCGTTCCAATTTCAAGGAGTACATCAATTTCCTGTTATAAAAACAAGATCAAACCCTAAAGCATAAAGCAAAACACTTGCAGATATTGAATTAGAAAGATCAGAAGACAATAATTTTCATGTTGGCAGTTGGATACCAGGATACAGAAATACGATGACGCACATCAAAACTAGACATTTTAAAATATGTTAAACATCTTAACACGTTAACGTACCTCAAGGATAAACTTAACATAGACATCATGGTGTGCACTTTTTAACTTACAACTCTACAAATACCATTTCCATGACTACTTCACTAAAAAGAGATATTAGATTTCAACTTTTTTAGAACAGCCCGAAAATATTTGTCTTGACATGCAATGTTGTCGTAAGGAAATATGGATTTATTCTTGTTCTTTTAACTTTCAGTATGAAATTTTGAAACAAACTAATAATTATCTTGTTATTTTTATAAACTCGAGATTATCATATTGACTTTTGAGATCAAGTTAGCCAGCTTTTGACTAAAAGTTTCATATAACATTTTCATAACAAATTTAAAGACTCCATTAAACTTGATATCAGATACCAGATTACCAGGCGGTACATACAGAAGTGTTCATGTTAAATTGCAAAATGAACTTCCACCGTTAAATAAAAATTGCAACTTTTAACCAGATACATAGTTCTAGAAAAGTAAATATTTGTTAATAGCGACAAGATTAAAAAAAACTTTACGAACCAAAACCAACATCATTGATTTTTGTGTTGCTAAGAATTGGAGGTGGCAATTTCCATATAGATACATAAAAGCAGGTCAGTTTGGGTTGTGTTTTAAAAACAGGTCAAATAGGTAAAATAGTGGAGGGGAAGGTAGCTAAAAGAAACTGGTCAAATGTTAAATGGGTTAAATAGGTCAAATGATGCTTAAAGCATACTCAAATGTTTATTAACTTCCTAAAATTTCATTTAAAATTTTTTGTAATCATACTTAATACAGTAACTATTTGTAGACTGGTAAAAAATGGACAAACATTTGGGGGTTGGTCACCCCGATCTGACCCATTTTTCACCCTTTAGCCCGCTTTGCCACTTCTAAATTGAGAATTGAATATAACAAGGCATAAAGATATGAGAAGTAGACAAAATCTTGGATTAAGTCATGATAAACTAAAGTGGGTAGTGCCCGTTTTGTATGGTAATTGATATAAAGGTAGATAGGTGAAAAAGAAATATTGCAGTTTTCATGGGACAAGTTTAGTGCATTGTGCATATTGATTCCTATTTATCAGTATGACCTCAAAAGTCAAATCTTTTTCTCAAATTGAAGAAGTCCTAAACTATCAAAGAAGATTACACATAGAACACTAAATCCAGAGACTATCTATCATTATATACAGGGTCAGGGATAGAATGATAGATTGGTGGATACGATCTTGGGTCCATTAAAGCCTACTATAAACATAGCACACTAAATCCAGACTATCTATCATTATATACAGGGATAGAATGGTAGAGTCCATTACAGCCTACTATAAACGTCTCCTACGAAATTCATATTTGCAATAATGAGAAATAATTACTTACCCATCAAGGTTTTTCTCCTCGCAGTAGCTTCTGAAGTGAACACAGACATTTGTCACCCGTTTTGCTCCTATGCTGTTACAACACATCACCAAAAAGGAATTTTAAAATTTTCACAACATTATTGATTCGAATGGCAAACATCATAATCTTAATGGTAACAAAAAAACACAAGCATTTCGACAGTATATTCTCTGCACAAATCATATATAAATTGGAACTCTCTCTAATATAGGCGTTTTGATGAAAGCTGAAAAAGATACTTTATCAATTGGTTTAATACCTGGAACTACTACCCTTGAACTGGTGAACATGAGAATCAACCTGTTTATAGTCCACAGTCTTTTGTTGACTTTTTGGTCAAAAGTTAAAACAAAAGATCAAGATTAGAAACAGATCCCAAGTATCTATAACACTTCAAGAAAAAGAATCCTCATCAGTAATAAACAATCTTACAGAGCAGTCGCCAAATTGTTAAGAAGCTTTTCCGAGTCTTCAAAGAAAAGGGACACCACTTCAACCACGAAATCTGGGTTGCTCTCATCTTGCAGATTCTGAAGCTGTGTAAATTGATCATCTAGGTATCCCTAACACCACCCAAGAAAATCCACAAATAACAACTCATTTAAAGACACATGATAATTCCCACTTTCTGGGCGGAAAGGGAAATATATTAAAATTTAGAAATGTTTCAAGATGTTTTCAGAAATTAAAACACATCCAAACCTCGTTATACAGAGATGTTGTGTACTCGATAAACTGTCTTTGCAATTGAGTAACAGCAGCCATGGTTATCGCTTACGGTTTATTGTTCTTGATATGAAAGCTTATCTGCAAAATTAGCAATCTTCTCAGTGCATCTCATACATACATTACATATCTTCGGGAAAAAATATAGAGTTAACTTACCAAAACGAGAGAACAAATTAACAACTAGTCATTTATTGGTTTTCTTCCAGATACATAGATATAGATACATTCATATATGTGTCTTATATAAAAAATAAGAAGCTGTGTACTTACTGGTTGAGAATCTTACCGAAATCGGATAATAAAATAACAACTCATTTACGGTTTCTTTAAGTACAAATATCCCATATAAGATTCTTTTTGTTGCCAAAAGGGACACAAGAACTAAGCTTTTCCACAGGATCACATCCTGCAATTTCCTTATATCTTAATCCCACCGTTAATTTAATGGTGGGTCACCGAAACCACACTTAATGGCTTTAATCACTTAGAATTATTCTATGATACCAAACCAAAAGACTATGCTTTCTTTATATTATCATGGTGATGCCATTCGTTGAATCTGCTTTGTGATAATGTTCAAAAAGTCTGGCCAAAATGAATTCTTTAAAGGTATTACTCAAGGAATTGGTTGTAAATATATTTGCCTGATCTTATAATTAGCAGAAAATCAAATCTTGTACTTTCCACCTAGGAAGACATTAAAAAAAATTTGAAAATAAAGTTGAGATATTATTGGGTCCCACACATAGCAAGATAACAAACAAGAAATCAATCAAACGTGAAGGAAAATCATTACACTTGTTTTTCCCCTTTTGGTTTCCAATGACAGATTTCTCACCATAGATTCCTCCTATCAAATCTTGTTCCAGAATAAGATAAACATATTTGACTTTCGATTCGAGGTCAGAAACAGTACTATCTAAAAGCAAACAATCTACGGATTTGGATGCAAAGCTAACACCAACAGTTCTAAAGTCGAACTTAATGATAAAAAATCTAACAAATTTCAATAATCTATATCGAAATTGAAGCTAAAAAATCTTTTGATCACCCCCTGAACCACTTAGGAATGTGCGTGGAACAATGGCTATAGCTTCTGAGCCCCAGAAATTTTAGAAATGGGAGCGAACATTCAAAAAGTTTTCCGCAAAAAAAAAAAAAAAAAAAAAAAAAAAAAAAAATTAACCTGCTTACAGAATTTGGAAAAGCGTAAAACTGGTAGGTTACTGAAGCACCAAAATGAAAACAGAAACTAAAAACCAATTTACACGCTAGAAAAGGGGGATCTGAACAAAGTTCTTTCAAATTTAGCCTAATCGATCTAAAATTCTCGAAAGAAAAATCGGAAATTCCACGATATGTTACATGAAATTCAAGATGAATCAACCAATTCCTTATACAGCAGCTATAGATGAAGGTGAAACGAACAGATTGCACCAAATGCTTATAGAGAAGTTACCGGCGGTTACGATGGATAATTGCGGCGGAGATCGGCGGTCAACGTGGTGTCGTAACTAGTAGAAACAACACAGCAAAGCAAGGGAAAGATAGGGAACAGAGAGCAGAATGGTTCGCCCAAAATATTCGATTATATTATGGCACGTTGTGTGAGACAAAACGGATCTTGTTGTAGTGTAGATTCATTGAATCGGGGAAGTTGGGGCGGGTTGGGCTGGGTTTCGCTTACACTAGGGTATTGGGGGTCTTAAGTTTTTTTTTTTTTTTTTTTTAACTTTGATCCTCATAAATTTTACTAAAATTTTACCTAATTTTTAAAAAAATATCTTATAAGAAAAGTTACAAATATACACAAATCTAATCTTGTTACCTGTTTATTACTCTAATAAATAAAATCAAACCTAGACTTGGATATTGCGTCTTAACCAACCGGACATGATTAATGTCAGTCGATCGTTGATCACAGCTTGATGTCAAAGGACAACAAAACAGTTTGACACTATGAAAGTAAGACGAAGACGACAATGTGAATCACTAAACCTGAAAGAAAGCAAAGTTTAGAGCTGATTTCTATCTACATGACCATATAAAAGTAAGTTATTTTCTTTCTTTTTATGTGTTTTAGGGTTTTGATCAATCCATGTTATAAATGATGATGTTAAAAATTTTCTTGTTAATATCGTTACAAAATGGTTTTATTTTTTACAAATAGTTCGAAACTAATCTCTTTAGCAAAATATGCTTTTGCATACCTAGAAAAGACCTAAGTGATATACTTAGGGTAATAAAATCTTATGTTGATTTTTCAAAAAGTTGAGAAATATGGTATGATCAATGGTGGCTGGATGGACATATATATTGACGATTATAATGTAACAAAGTTTTAGGTGAGGATAGTGATGATAGTAATGATGGGTATGCAGAAGATATAAATTATGGAACGAATTGGTGGACGAGTGAGTGATTAAAATAATGTATCTCATATATGTGATTGTGGATATTCATCATCTGATACTAATGCTTCTTTAAATAATTTGTCTGATGGGAAAATCAATTGTTCCAAGTTAGGGTTGACAATATAAAATCCAAGGTGAGAAAAGGTAATTTCAATTGCTTAGATGATCAAGGAATAACTGATGATGATTTAAATGAAGATGAGAATACAAAGAATGAAAAGATTGTTGATCCAATATGTGGGAAGTAGGGATGAGATCGACCTTGTATCATAATTGAACCAGATAGTATCAAATTTTTTAAGGCATGTCATTACAATGACCCAGCTGATTATAATATTCTGGTACCAGTATCGGTATCGTTTTTTCAGTATTAGATCAGTTAGTTACAATCATCCTTATTCTACTTTTGAATGATTGCTTTTTTACAGACATAGATTCCTAATTTTGTAGACCAAATGTTTAGTTTGTTGAGAGGTTAAAGGTTATCTAATTAAGAATTAAAAAGTTACTATGATTGTGTTTTTATAAAATGCATTTAAGACTTAAGTCGTCCCTTTTCGAAGAGTTTTATGTGGAAAAAATAACTAGATTTAAAAAAAATGATGTTTTGTAACGTTTTTGCTCTATGTACTCAATATTTTATCCACTTTTGTTTGTCCATTTTTTTTACATTTTGGTACCGTGCAATATGTAATAATTTTTTTACAAGAGTGAAATATAATGAACCATCATTTTTCTTATTAGAATACATAATTGGAAGATCGTCCTGTACCGGTATCAAACTGGGTGGTATTGAATTTTTTTGGACATGCTATTAGTACCGAGTACCAAACCGATTATAGAATTTCAGTCCCTGTATGATACTAATTCGGAAAAATCAGTTTAAAATCTCACCCTACTGGGGGAGTTTGAAAATGATTAATTTGTGTAGAATGAACACCTTTTTATGAGGAGATGAGTACTGTGGGTGATGGAGAAAGTGAACCAGAAGAGGATGGAGATAATGAGGTTAAAAGATAGGGTTAATTGCTAAAAATAGAAATAACTTTATGCATTTTTAGCATTTATAGCAACATTATTTGTTTTTTTATCATTAAATAACATTAACTTTACGTTTTTTATCATTTATAACAAAACTTAAAAAGTTGTTGCTATAAATGATATAAAGAATACAAAAGTTATTGCTATTAAGGATACAATATACAAAATTTGATATTATTGATATGAAAAAAAATACTAAAGTTGATACTATTAGTGGAAAAAAATAAATAATGTTGCTATAAATTAAAAAAATTAAAAAGTTGTTACTATTTTTAGTAATAGACCCAAAAGAATATGTATCCAATGTATGATCCTAAAACTCATTGTAAGCTAATGAAGTCTATACTAGGTGAAAGGCCATGAAAATACCCAACAATTGAAAGATTGTTTGACCAACTATGTAGTCATAAATGGTTATAAATTGTGGTATGAAATGAGTACTAAGGATGTGTTATTCGTGAGATGTCTATTTAGACTATGGGTAACATGGATGAATAATGAGAGGTCTTTTCAAGTAAAATATTTGATTAGTGAACACAAATCTTCCAGAAATTTTAACTTAGGATCTTTAGTCACTGCTAGTTGGATTGTCAAAAGATTTGAACAACAAATCAAATCATGAGTTGAAGGACTTAGTCATGTGAAATTATAAAGTAAAGGTTAGTATGATGTTAACGGGCAAAGTCAAAAGTTGTCTATAAAGAACAAGAGGGATAAAAGTTATCTTATTGAAATTATTAGTTATTGTTAAAATAGTAATATTAATTTTACAAAGTAGTATTACTAAATTGTGTTATTGTTATCTTTTTATTTTATTTGCTTATTTAAATACTATGATTTATTGATACTTTAGTGTTACTAATACAAATCTTGAAATTATAGTGATTTACATGAGATGAAGAAAAGTTCAATTACTAGAACGGAATAGATGGAACAAATATATATGTATTGCCTTTATGTAACAAACGCTAAATGTCATTCGCTAAATAAAAAGAAAAAAAAACCTTGTAGTTCTATTTGCTAAGCAATTTTTGTTATTTGTTCATGTTAAATACGAAATTTGCAACAAATTAGGGATGAGCATTGGGACCAAACTGGTCCAAACCGGTCCGGACCGGAAAAAACCAAAATTAAAGAAATAAGAAAACCGAAAACCGTCCGATGTTTGTAATACGGGTTTGGTTTTTCGGTTCTCGGACCGGTTAGGACCGGTACAAGTTTTATAAATGTTTTATTTTTTTGTTTATCTTTCTTCCTTAGCTCATTCTCTTTGTGAAATTATCAAGTTTAATTGTCACATTTTCTTTGAACAAAATAAAAAATCAAACATACCTTACTTGTATTAAGTATTCTATATTTTATCTCTATAGTATTATAACAAATAAATATTTACTTGTTAAAAGACTTTTACATGACTATATATTTACGAAATAGCTCAATAGCTATTACATAAACTTTTTATATGATTTAGAAATAATATTTAAAAATGTTGTTTCTTTGTGGACTACAAAAAGTAACAACATAACATAAATTTTTAATTTTGGTTTGGGCCGGGTTAAAATCGAAAACCGGTGGACTGAACCCAGAAAATAAAAAATAGTGATTTTAAAGAAATCGAAACCGAACCAATTTTATTAATAACGGTTTGGTCCGACCTGGTTTTCGGATTTTTTTGTCCAAACCGATCTTTTTTATTCCAATTGCCCATCCCTACAACAAATCATTGAAGCTCAATCCAACATTGTGCAGACTGCAGTATGCTAGAAAATAACTCTAGGAATATAATATTAGGTCAAACAATAATACAATATATTAGTTATCACGTATACTTTAACATGACCATGTATATTCAAGCGATCTCGAAATTGTAATGATTGCTGGATTGATTTAAGTTCAAAACTTTGTATTTAAAGAAGGGTTAATATTGAAAAAACCCTATAAACTTTTCTCATTTAAATGATTAAGTCCCTAAACCTTTTTTTTTCGATTGCTTAAGTCCCTAAACTTTTTTTGTATTATTCAAAAGTATATATTTATGACCGGCTACCGGATGAGTAGGTAAAACAAAACCAATAAAACAAAATGTTTAGGGACTTAATCGCTAAAACATATAAACATTGTGAGTTTTTTGAATAAGACAAAAATAGTTAAGGGACTTAAACAATCAGAAAAAAAAAAATTAGACTTAATCACAAAACTAAGGAAAGTTTATGGGGTTTTTTCAATATTTACCCATTAAAGAAAACTAGACGTCGACATATTATTTTAAGAAAAGAATATGTCTCGGTAAAGACAAGCCTCATGAAATGTTTGATGGGCATCTAACGACTCCAACAATGTGTTAGAATGACTACTTTTGGGCAACGTTTAAAATAAACTGTTAATAATATGAATATTAATAATTGAGTAAGAGTTAGATCATATAAATGTTGATGATGAGCATATTTGCATATTTGAATACATTGTTCGTTGACAAGGCCGGCCTTGAGTATGTTAATGCATAGGGTAAAATTGAAGAAAAATATCTTTCTAAAAAATTTAAAATACAAAGTACTATTTTTTTAAATAGGTTCAGTCAATATAGAAAAAAATTTGTAAATACAACATACTATTTTTTAAAATGTTTTGGTCAATTATTGAGTTGAAAATTAAAAAAATACACATGTGGCCTTATATATTACTTATTGAACTGAGAAATTATGTCTGTTCATGACTGATGCCCTGGGCGGTAGCCCACATGACCCTCTCCTCAAGGCCGGCCCTGTTCATTGATGATGTCTATATTGAATTTGATGACATATTGTTAATTGATTATTTGGCATGGTGTTACATAGGAGATTAGGAGTTGATTGGTAAGTTATTTCTTAAATGATTTTTGTCATGTGGAGAAAAAAACTGTAGGAGAAAGATACCTTAGAAGAGGAAAGCAAAATAGAAAAAGTGATGATAAAATCACTTCCTGAAAAAAGATGCGGAAAGAGTTTTGAAGGCTTTCTTATCTCTTTCCTCTTCACAAAAACAAACGGTCTTCAGTTGATTTTGTCTTCTCGCATCTTCAATTCTGCAGACATAAGTATAAAAAAAACACTTTTTTAAAAAAACAAACAAGCCCTCCTGAGTCTAGTATAGACTATATGGTAGTCTCAACTCTCAAGATCAATTAAATTTGTGCAGTCGTTTAAGTTGTATCTTAACAGTGAACTTTGTTTTGCTCTTCATATGGCTCGGCTATTTTTTAGAGTTACTAATAATAATTACTTTTTAAAAAACCACTTCAATCACGTCTTCTTTAAAGTTTAATTAGCCAATGTAAAAAAATAATCACTTGTTAATTGTTAACATGTCATTACATACTATTCACTTAACTCATTGATTGACAATCGATTGGTTTAATACTTTAATCAGCCTTTGGCCTGGCGGTAAGAGTGGAGAGTTGTAAGCGAGAGGTCACGGGTTCGATCCCCGTTGGAGGCAAGTTGATATTTAGGTGGAGTAAGTGAGTCTGGTGTTAAAGGAGTAGTTTAGGAGTAGGAGTAGGATAGTTTGCCGTTCAAAAAAAAACTAACGCCAATTAAATGCATTTTTTAATTACATATTGGTTTCTTGTGGAGAAAAAAAAGTTGTCATAATCAAGAATCACTTTAGAACTTATTTTGCTTTGTTTTCTTTACATAATATTTTTTTATTTTATATTCATAGGTTACGTGTTTCAAAATACAAATATACAATATATATACCACTATATATAAAACATATGATGGTGACATATTTTTATATTTAGTTACTTGTTGCTCAAATAAACTTTACACCATCGCTCATTTTATGATTGACAAATTTTTTTAGATTTCATAGGAAGTTATGCTATAGTGAAACTATTTGTATAATGACTAAATTTTATCGTAAATTATAACATACGACTGATTTTACTACGGTGGGTCGTTAAATAATAACGAAGTTTCATAATTATCATTTAATAGTGACAAAATTCCGTATTTTATGATATCGTTATAATAAAGGCAACAAAAATCAAATTTATAAGCTACGCATACATCCAAAACCCAAAATAAGTAGTTTATAACATCTTTTAAGAAATGTTCAACACTAAAATGAAGTTCTAACTTTAGTGGTTAAATCTTTCAAAAAGAAGCAAATGTAAACACACTAAAGATGTGAATAAATATTTCAATTCATTTCGCGAGTCAAACGTATCGTTTGGTTCCTAAAAATTATTAAAGGAATTGAAATGTAAATTCTAATCTGGACATTTGGGTTACAAATTAAAAAAACCAATGAATTTTTTATTAGCAAAATGTTTTTCAAATTGATATAAATTTTTTATGAAATGTAAAATTGGATAACTTCAAATTTTTGATTTGTTTGGTTGTCAAGAAACAAATTATAACATGGGTTAATTGCGTCAAAAGGTAACATATTTTTACAGTTTTTTTAATTTGGGTAATATACTAAATTTTCTTCTAATTAAGGTAACATACTTTTCAATCAAAGCAATCAAGATAACCATATCGGATTGAAAGGTAAAAATTAATGACGTGATAGTTTCTTTGTCCAACAAACATTTTTTTACAGAAATGACAGTTTAATTGTCATATAATGTGCACTATTTTGTGCATTTTAAAACTAATTTTTGATAATACCTTGCGATTTTGAACAAATTTAAAAATAATTAAACAATATTAGAAATAAAAAAACGATGACTGGATACAGAAACTGTAATGTCAGTAATTTTTACCTTTCAATCTGATACGGTTACCTTTATTGGCTTGATTTGAAAGTATGTTACCTCAAATAGAAAGAATTTTAGTATGTTACTTAAATTGAAAAAACAGTGACAATATATTACATTTTGACGTAAATAACCCTTATAACATACCCTAGAAAACATTTTAATTCAAACAAATTAATATTTTGAAGTTATCCAAAATTCATTTGTTTGATACCTGAGAGCCAATAATAATTAACATTCTAAGGATTAATGCCTCTTATTTTGTTTAATGCCTCTTATTTTGCGAGCCAATCATGCAACCTGAGAGGATAACTTTGGTTTTGATTATTGAATTATATTACATCCATGATTAATTTGTATTATTGTTAAGTTAAAAAGGAATTTAATTATTTAATTAATTATGTGGAAGATAAAGACTAAAAAGAGTGTGTCGTGTCAATAAATCATTTAAAAAGGTTCCAATTATTGGGCAAAGTGAAGTGAAGTGAAGTTAGTGGTGTAACTGGTGTTTGCCATGCGTGGTCTTTCAAGTGGTGATATGAAAAAGGGTTGAAAATGACCCATAAAAGAACAGGTTTGAAATGGGTATGAGTATAAATATGGGTTTGAAAGAAACAGGATAAGGAATATAAAAAATGACGAAACTCATGAGTGTGGATGAGTTTGAGTTTTTTATAATCATTTCTCAAACAAACAACATATATGAAACCCAAACTCATTTCATACCTTCAAAACTCACCAAACAAACACACTATAAGGTCATGCTTCATTAGACGTAATGAAATAGTACAGAAATGAAATTCTCATAACTAACATTTGGCATAGTGAAACGCACCGGTTTGGTGCTTCGCTATGCCGTTTCACATTTTACAATAATTACAAAAACAGTCCCTGTAGTTTATATTAAATTTTGAAATTGGTCCTTAAACTTTTAATTTTTTAAAGTTAGTTATTATTATCAAGGTTTACATTCAACATTGTTACTTATCTATTCACTTTAATTAAAATATCCATTTTGTCATTGTTTATATTTTTTACCAATCTAATTAAAAATTATTAACAATACTTATTTGAATAAAATAAATAGGTCTAATATTAATATTTTTAATCAATCAGAAACAAAAAATAAATACAATAAAAAACATTAACACTAATATATATATATATATATAGGATATGGTTCGAGAGAGTACCACCCAAATGCAGCGCACCAGAAGGTACCACCTTTAAAAAAACTTTTTTAAATTTTTTTTTTCATAAACATGTTTTAATCAACATTATGAAGATCGTATGTAAATTTCACATACATTCACATCTCCTAGCTCCTAAAAAATGATGTGAACACACACTTACATAATTTTGAAGACATGTGAACATACATTTATGTGATGTGTGTTTTCATGCCCTTAGAGTGTTCGGATTTGCGTGAAATTCACATATGATCTGTGTAATGTTAATTAGAACATGTTCATGAAAAAAAATTTCAAAAAAATTATTTTTAAGGGTGGTACCTTCTGGTGCGCTGCATTAGAGGTGGTACTCACTTGAACCTAAATCTATATATATATATATATATATATATATATATATATATATATATATATATATATATATATATATATATTCCAATTTTGAACGAAAACATTTCGAATTTAATTGGTTCGTCGTTTTTCCATTTCGTTAAATTGGAAATCGAAATGGTTCATCGTTTTTTCTACTAAAACATTATAAATTGGATTGTTTGGTTGTTTTTTTACGTTTGGTTAAATAAAAAATCGAAATTGTTATTCGTTTTATCCGTCTAAAATACTTAAATTTAATTGGTCTTTTTTCCATTTGGTTAATCATATTGCTGGAAAAATTGAAATGTTCGTCATTTCAATTTTAAATGTTTTCGCTGAAAAAAACAATGAACCATTTCGGTATTCAATTTAATCAAACGAAATAAAACAACTGCTTAATCTAATTATTAATGTTTTTGACCGGAAAAAACATTTAATAACTTTGATTTTCAATTTAACCAAACGAAAAAACACCTAACCATATTAGTTTTAAATATTTTTGCTCAGAAAAAATGACAAACCATGTTAAATTTAAACGGTTGGAAATAACGCCTCACTGATTTAACTATAAATGTTTTTGCTTGGAAAAAACGAAGAACTCGGTCTACTTTTTAAGTTAACCGAACGGAAAACAATTAATCCATCTATAAGTTATTCCGATAGAAAAAAAAAAAGACAAATTATTTCACTTATAAATTTTTTTAAGGGATGAAAAATTGAAACTTTTTAAAGCTTAATAAATATTGAACTCAACATTTTTTATATTTATATATTTGTAAATAAAAGTATTCATTTTGTACAACAACTTCTTCAATATTTGATTAGATATTTAAATATTGAAAATTTCTGTCTCAACTTGAAGAATTAAATAACATTGTTTCATTTTATTTTGTTTTTTGGTTTTTGCCTTTTGTCTCAAAAGATTTATATAAAACGTCAACTTTTGTTGTTCATAATTTTTGTGAAAAAACGGGTTTACTACGAAAAAACCAACATGTTTTTTATATTATTGCGGTATATAGCCTCTTTGTGTTACTTTTTACCAATAAAATCCGTAGATTATTTATTTGTTTGTGATTTTTGAAACTATTCTTTTTTGCCAAAAAAAGCATTAAATTTGAGGGCTTTTCGTGGCATGTTGTTTTTTGTGGTAAATACAATACTGATTATGAAAAAAAATATTTTTTTATCGAAACCAGAAAGAAAACAATAACCTAAAGACTTTTTTTGGAAATCAAAACATGGATGGACGAAACCACAAAAAACATTAAATCATATTCTTTTATTGTTTTGTACATATAAAACCCTAAAAAAACAATATACTTTAGACATAATCAATTGAGTCATACCAAATTCGTAAAAATAATGTAACTCACTAATGCTTAAATACATAAATGCACTTACGTTGTTGTCATCGTTAAACATGTTTCTATTTCTTAACATCATACGTTACCGTAAGCGATAAAAACCACATATTTTTTACGGATACCCGCAGCAATGCGCGGGCAACCATAACACTAGTTGACTACATAATGAAATTAATCATTATCATCCATTGTCACGTTTGGTTCACTTATCGGATGAAAATAGTTAATACTTTTAAGTTATTAAGTTATTATTGGATGAATTTAATTATAATAAGCTACTGTCACTTTAATGCATAATTATAATTTTAAAAATATTCTTAAATAAAAAATTATATATTTAATTGGAATATATAATATTAAATAATAACTATTAATATTGTATCACCATAAATATCAAATGCATTATAATATTATATGTAATAAGATTTATCATTTTAATAAATTTTATAAAAAACAACTTAATTTAAACCTTTATATCTAAATATTATATATGTGAGAAACATCAGAGTTAAGTGCGTAATATTATTATTGTAATAAAGACAATATAATAATATATGCAATTTGTGTAATCAAACAAAAATTATGTTAAAAAATAGTACACATTGTATCACCATAAAAAATATTAAATGCATTATAACATTACATGTAATAAGATTTACCATTATAATAAAATTTATAAAAATAACTTAATGAAAATTCATTTCTTGACCATCGGACTTCCAAATTGTGAGGGATATAAACGAGAGAAGAAAGTAAATGTGACTAAGACGGTTGGTAGTGGCAGTGGTAGCAACAGCGGTAGTTAGGGCTGTCCAAAACCGGATATTCGAATAGTGATTTTTGATATTAGAATCCGAAATTTATCGGATTATCCGAATATCTGAAAATTCATGTTTTTAAATATTTTTTTAAAAAACAAATCAAATATCTAAAATACAAATTCATAAATCCAAATACATATTAAAGATAAGTATATCTAGGGATGGCAATGGGGCGGGGCGGGGCGAGGATCTCAGTTCTCATCCCCATCCCCGCTTCATAATCTTCTCCCCCGTCCCCGGCCCCATCCCCGTCGGGGAACGAGTTTCTATTCCCATCCCCGTCCCAATCGGGGATCCCCGTCGGGGAATCGGGTTTTTCAAGTTCCTAAAGATTATTTAAGTTTAAACTATAAATAGTAATTTAGTAGAAAAATATATGTAAATAAACACTAAAAAAAATTAATTCAAACATATTTGAGGATTTACATATATATTGTATAATTTGCAATAAAACCAAAACAAAGAAATGGATGCAAAACGTTTATAAAACCAATAAAATGAAAAATAACAATAGTATTTTAGACTATAGAAAAGTCATATACAATGATATTTAATATATTATATAAAATGTAATGAATAATTTACATTGTAAAGATAAATATATATAATAATTTATATTGAAACATAATTATAACCGGGGTCGGGTTCGGGGTCGGGGATTAAAGTGTCTCCCATCCCCGCCCCATCCCCATTATTTTAAATCGGGGATTGCCCGTCCCCATCCCCATCCCCGGTCAACTCGGGGATTCCCCGGTCAAATCGGGGTCGAGTTACGGGTTCCCCGTCGGGGTTGGGTTTTTTTGCCATGCCTAAGTATATCACAAAGTAAATGTATGCGGAATTATTTTACTCAAAACGACTAAATTTTTTTTAAAAAACTAAAATATATAAAATATTAGTTAATAAATCTATAAAATCAAGATAAAACTAAAAAATATACATTAGAATAATAATAAACACACAATATTATGTAAATAATTAATAGATATATAAAATTTTTACAAGAATAGTCTTTTTATTTTTCGATATTTTGGATATTTGAAAATCCGAAAATTTAGAATTATCTGAATCTAAAATTTTGGATAGTTTCGGATCGGATTTTCGATTTTCATTTCAGATTCAGAATTTTATGAACGCCTCTAGCAGTGGTGGTTCCAGATCTTTGTGAGAGAGAGAGGGAGGAGGGAGGGAGGGAGAGAGAGAGATTGAGATTGAGAGAGAGAGAGAATGAATGGAGGCTGAATTAATTATCAAGATAAATACTTCGTTAACTTAATCAAAACAATTATTAAACCAAAATACATGACACGATTCACGAAACCCTTCCAACAATTGAGTCGATCAACATTTTATATATGGAATGTGTTAGTAAAATTTTCTAGATCCGTCGCTGCATTTAATGTTTTATTTTTAAAAGATATTGGAAATCTTTGTTTTTATATCAATACTAGGTTATTGAATTTCATATTATATTGATGTTAAACCTAAATATAAAAATATTATCCCGTGAACTTTTAATTCACTTGTTATGTGTTATTATTGGACTACTTTTGAAAAGAGTCCAAACTAAGGTGATGTGATTAATAGGCCGTGACGAGCGGATTTGGGCAAAGCCAAGCCCAGTTTATTTATAAACCTTATTACCCCATAGGCCCATAGGATCGAGGAAGATTACGATTATGGGATTTTTTTTTTATTTTTTTTTATTTGTGGTTGGTAAAGAATGTTTTTGTTTCTCTTCTATTTTTTTTATAATGGCATGACTCTTCATCTTTTTTCTCTCTAAATTCACATATTTTGTTATTGTAATTCTCTGCTTATCTATTTTTCCTTCAATAGTAATAAGTAGATAAAAGATTCAAAAAACAAAAATTAAAACAAGCACCCCTAGGTAGAAAAGGGTCAATGACCCCTTTTTGTTTAACTTTTTCTTAACAATATTTATTAATAAAACCTGGAATTAGGGTTGTAAACAAATTTGAATGAAAACAAACGGATTTCTTGTTCAAACACGAAGAGTAAACGAATGAATTTTCTCGTTCAAGTCAACTTGTTACGAGGTTTAACATATTCGTTTGTTTAGAAAGTAAATAAACAAAAATATTTTTCCAAGGTAATCTTTAACTTAATTGTTATAAGAATTGATAACACATCAATTGTTACTATCATTTTAAATTTCCTATTAAATACATATTATTATGTTTATATTAACATGTTACATATCATTTCAAAGTATGTTTTTAAAATATATGTATTATATTTGTTTTGAATATATATTTGTGAACATGGTAAACTACCATGCTTTTATTAAACGTACATAAACGAAAGCATTGTCAAAAGTTCATGCACGAACAAGACCTTTGTTCATGTCAGTTCATTTAATAACTAAATGAACTTCATGTTGAACGATTTACAAACGCGTCATTAAACGTTTTGTTCATTACAACCCTAATTGGAATTAAAGTATTAAAGTCTGCTTGACTGTAGGTGATGATTCATAATTTCATATATTAAAGAACATCTGAACATGTATCAAATATAGAGTGTTCAAAACAAACATAATGAATAAACGATAAAATGTTTTAACATGTAGTGATGTAAGCACGTTACAATGGGATGAATTGTGATTTATTTTTAATGAGGTAAAAATAATATAGGATAATGTTATTGTAAATTACACTTTTAAACTTTCTAAAAGCACCAATAAAGTACAAATTACAATATATTAAAAATGGTAATAAATTAAAACGTGTACTAACCAAATATTTTGAAATAATTTATTTTACCAACAACCAAGACCCAAATATTAATAAAAAAAATTATCATTTATGAAGAAAGTATAATATCGCACTTTTTATGCTTTGTAAGTGGAATATCCTTGTCTGCTGTTTGAATTATTAAAATTGACTTAGGTTATTTAAAGTTAAAACCTGGTTCGGACATGTGAAGAAACCACATGAAAACCGAGTTACGAGCAGTGGCGGATCCAAAAAATTTTTTATAGGGGTCAAAATTTTCACGTTGCGATAGTACGAGTGTTTGTGGTTCTATAAAAAAATTTTACACAACAAAAGTTCGGGTTTGTTCATCTTGATTACATAATTAAAAAATGCATAAATACTACAAGTCATTAATCGTTACAAACTAAAAGAAATTAGATTTCATAGTTGTCCCCAACGAGTTTTCAACAATTAAAAACAAGTTATTAGTTATTACTTAATGGTTCAAAATTTTGAGTGATTTTTTCTTTTTAGTGTAAATTTAATAGTCAATCAATCATTCATTACCAATTGAATTGCACAGTTACTTGTGAAATTTGTAGAGAATTATTAGAATATCTTCCACTTGATGAAAATTCAGATTATGGTAAAAAAAAAAAATTTAAAAATCGATTTATATTGTATAATGAACTAAAACAATTAAACAAATGTAACTTAATTTTTAATTGCTAAACACTTAAAGTCTCAAACAAGTAATAATTTAAATATCTAAAATACCAAAACAACAAAAAATATTCTTATAAACACCAAACAAGTAACAATAAAAGTAACAATATATTAGTCCAAACTCAAATATTAAGTATCTAATAATGAATTAACCCAATAAATGAAGATTCATTACACATGTATTTTTAAATTATTTGTTAAATGAGTAACATACTATTAGGTTTTGATATATTTCTTGAGATTTTGTAACAAACTTTTTTATATGTTTAAAATTTTAAAAAACTAACAAGGATATTGGGGTCGGACTTTAAAAATCATAGGGGTCGAAAGTTTTTCGATTATAAACATAACACGTAAAATACAAAGATTATCGGGGTCGTTTGACCCCACAAAACTAATGTGCATCCGCCCCTGGTTATGAGATTAGTGTTATAAAACATTACTTTCAGAAAAACCGTTAGTTAAATTGGATCCTAACAGTATAAAGTTTGAAAATTAGTTAAAGTGTTAAACGTAGTGAACCAAGTTTTAACGATATCGTATATAGTTATGACCATTATGGTTTCCTGCTTTCACTCACAACTTCAAACTCTACAAGTATGGGTGTGTATGTGTTTTGGTTGCAAAAACTAAAGAAAGAGCCATACATAGGATGTTGCAGCTCACTTTCAATCATCATAACCTTATTTGAGTTATTTCAGTTTGTTCATCACTTCCAAGTAAGCTTAAAGGATTGATTTCTTGAGTTTTGATGTGTTCGATCAGCTTTGCAAAGCATTAGGAACATGTTTATAAATGTATGAGTATTGTTCTGGTCAAATTGATAAGTTAATTCAAGTAAAAATTGAGTTTTGTGTGATTACTCGTGGCGATGCATAAGTAGAGTATCTAATTGTATCTGTTTTCGACCCATGGGCCCAACCGTTATAGGTGGGAAGTCGGTTACGATGATCGTGGTTTAAGAGCATGATATATGGTCGTGATCATGGGTACGATGGACATAATTCTTATTTTTCTCAATTGTGTTCTGGTGAGATATATGAATAACAACATAGGGTTGCTTTGTGTTCATTCAGGGTTTCGTGTTGACAAGTGAAATGAATAAATGCGGGAACTAGAGTTTTATGGATATCGTGAACTCAGTGCAGGTGAGATGTAAGTATTTTTTTTCCGGGGATACACTTATAATTATATCTTTCATACTTTCATGGTTATATAAAGTGTATTAGGATTCTAGGATACAAATTCTATTTCTTGATGGGTGAAAGCTACAGTTGAGTTTTGAGTTCGAAATGGGTGCCAATTTTGAAAAGTAATTGCTGAATTATTTTTAGGTGCTAGTATTATAATTTAAAAGCAATCTATTATTTATAGGGATGAGTTCGGTACCAGGATCGATACCATACTCATTAGTTCCGGTTATATTTTTATGACGATTTGGGATACCAAATACCAAACCGAATTCAATTGATCGATACCGGTTCGTTCCATGTATCGGTACCGGTTTTACGGTACTATACCGAATTAGGTACCAAAAATTCAAGAAATTAAACATTAAAAAAAACATTTCAAATTTACTTAGCAACTTGTTGTAACAATTCATTCAATTATCGCAAAACAATAAAAATATTTTTAGTTTATGATTCCAAATAAACCAATTCATACAAAATAAACCATTATCAAAGTTTATTGGTGATGAAGAAGACATATAGAATAAAAGAAGACATAAAGAAAACTTGCTTGACTTGAGTCAAAATTTACCGGTACCCGTACCGGTAATACCGGTTTTTAAGTGGTACCGAAACCGGGTAGTACTGATCCCGAAATATAGCAATTATATAAATCGAATACCGGACCGAAAGTACGGTACGGTCCCGGTTCGGTATCAGTTCGGTACCGGTTTTCGGTATAAAAAGTTCATCCCTAATTATTTGATTTTCTCATAACACGTAAATTTTCTGTGACCCCAAATTTACTTTTAGTCACTGTTAAACGAAACGGCATTTTTCGGGTCTCAAATTAAGCCGTTTAAACCAAATTCGGTGTATTGATTTGTTTAAAATCTGTTTTGTGTTTATCAAAAATTGTTTTAGGGGTGTTTGGTTTTATTCTTAGATTACATTAATGTGTTTATGGAAACACAAATAATGTATTTGAAGTCTTTAAATTGTGTTGCTTAATAAATGATTCTTTGTGTTTAGAATCAATCATATCATACTTTTTCAAAAACTAGAAATGCAGTTTATTTGCTTAATAATTCATTATTTGATAAATTTACAAGTTAAAATGCAAATCTAAACGCTTTAAAATTTGATTATTTGATAATTACGATAGCAAACAATAAAAGATCGCTGAATTTCTAGCGTCACTTTTTGTTATAATTATTAATATTTCTATTTGAACCTAAAAAAATCAAAAAGCAACTGAAACAAAAGAATTCAAGTCCGTTGAACACATACATACATACATACATATATAGGGTTGAGTTCATATAAGAACCCCTCAATTCCGGGAGAACCATTCAAAATGCACAAATTTATGCATCAAATGCACAAATTAAAAAATTAAATTTATAACTTAAAACCATTATTGATTTTTAATATTAATAAATATAATAATCTAATATTAAAATTATCTTTAAAATTAAATTTCATCAATGTTTACACTAAATGCACAAATTTGAACATTAAATGCACAAATTTTATCAAATGCATAAATTTACCAAATGTATAAATTTTAACATAAAATACATAATTTTATACATTAAATGCACAAATTTTGAAATGGTTCTTACGTTATCACGGAATTGAGGGTTTTTACCGGAACCCAACTATATGTGTGTGTATGTGTGTGTGTGTGTGTGTGTCTATATATATATATATATATATATATATATATATATATATATATATATATATATATATATGGTTGAGATCCATAAAGTACTATATTAGACTGTAGTACTAGAAAATCATATTAAATGTATATGCTCATTATTATAAAATGTTAATTTTCATGTAAAATTACAATACACATGTTTAAAATTGTATTATAATTGACTAGTTCATATCATTTACATGTTTATCAAGACATAATGTTCAATTTCATTCAAAAGCGCGCAATATACACGTGTTGATGCATATTGCACATTTGAATATGTGCATATTGTTATTTTGCATTAAACAAAAAACTTTATCCTATTGAACAAGTAAATTATGTGAACTAGTCAATAATAATGCACATTTGAACAAGTGTATATTGTAGTTGTGCATTAAATTTAACATTTTATCGTAATTAACATGTGCGTTTAATATAGTACTCCAGTACTCTAATCAAATATGGTACTCTATAGACCTTGAACACACACAAATATATATATATATATATATATATATATATATATATATATATGTATATATATGTATATATATGTATGTATATATATATATATATATATATATATATATATATATATATATATATATATATATATATATATATATATATATATATATATATATATATATATATATATATATGGTTAGGTTCTATGGGGCACCTGTGTGCATCGTGCAACTTAGGAACCTATATACACCGTTAGATCTAGAAAATGAATGGCTAAGATACAATGGCAAAAGGGTAATAAAGATGAAATTTGTGTACGCATCATAATGCACGATTTACATATTAGATGTGCACAAAGACATTTTGGGAAAAATCATATATCAAGTCAACTCAAACTTAAATTTATGTTGATTGAATATTTAATTCAATAATCACGTATTAAATGCTAATAAATTTATAAAATACACTTCTAAAATTAAAAAATTTCAATTGAACAAAAATCCAACATGATGTTTCATCATCTTCATTAAATGTGCATATTCGTATTCATCTTTCCCAGGTTATGCATCATCGTGTTCATATGGGGCACCAGGTTATGCATCATCGTGTTCATCGTGATGCATATATATGGAATTTAAAATCATCGTCTTCAACATGTTCATCATCATCTTGATGCACCGGTAATGTGCATCATGTTTGAATGAAAAATCATTGTGATGCATTGCTGCTGTGCAACATGTTTGTGTGTGTGTTTCAGTGTTTGTGTGTGTGTGTGTGTGTGAGAGAGAGAGAGAGAGGTGAGGGAGGGAGGGAAAGGTGGAAGAAAATAGGGAAAGTGGTTAATGATAATATTTAGTTTCCTATTTTCTAACTAATCTATTAATTAAAAGATTAAATAATTTTTAAAAATAATTAGTATTACTGTATTACCCTTATTGCATCTTTAGTAAATAGATTATGCATTTTTGGTTCCCATTTGGTTCCCGATGCATATGGTGCCCCATAGAACCTCAATCTATATATATATATATATATATATATATATATATATATATATATATATATATATATATATATATATATATATATATATGTCTAGCCTGTCGGTCTCTCTCTCTAGGTATAAAAATCTGTATTTCTCGTTTTAAGTGTTTATTTGTTAAGTGAATTTGCTGAAATATAAAGTATAGATATTTAATTTACTGAAATATTTATTTATCCTATATGTTAGGTTAATGGGTAAATTAAATGCTAAGTGTTTATTTGTTAAATTTATTTTCATTTAGAAAAGTCTTGTTTATTTGTTAATTTTGTGTTGGCAACCCGTTCGATGACCCGATCCATCTTAGTAAATATTTCGAAAATTTAAGTATTAAACTTACTCTAAAAAAGTGATACCGATAATATAAAATTCTGGATCCGCCCCTGCCCACCCACCTTACCCCTCAACCTTCCCACCCTACCCCACACCATTACCCTACCTTATTTACCCCACCCCACCCTCAACCTACCCCACCCCTACTCTACCCTACCTCTTACCATATTTATTATAACGAGAAATATTCCAACACTTTTTGATAAAATTTATTATTTTTCAATAACATATCTATATAACTTATAAACTTAGGTTATTTGGAAGTTAATAAACGTAACCTTATAAACTTGATTATAACTTATAAACTTTAATTGTTATTTGATTCTTGAAAGCATGTTGGTTATATGTTTATTGAATGCATTTATGTTACTTGATTATAACTTATAAACTTGAATTGGTTTCTTACTTAAATCTTGTTAATGTTATTTGAATGATATTAAATGTTTACATAGATCACTTTGATTCAATGATATTATTCTTACTTAATATTTGACTTTAATCAATGATATCTGTTTGGTTTTGCGAATTAATATGTAAAGTTAATAAAAATAACAGAATCAGATAATTTATAAAACAAACAGACTTGTTGAATTCTCTTATCAGATCTTAGTATCTTATCAGGACCACCTCTCATCAATCAGAAGTGGAATCAGGCATCAGACAATTAACCTCTTATGCAATCAAACAACACCTAAATAATTTTTCAAAATAATTAGTATTCCTGTATTGCCCTTATTGCATCCTTAGTAAATAGATTATGCATTTTTGGTTCCCACCGGTTCCCAATGCATCGTGGTGCCCCATAGAACCTCAATCTAAGGGTCGGGATCAATGGGGTACCATGTTAGACTGGGGAACCGGAGTCCATTCATGTTTGGTTATAAGTTTAAAAGGGTAATATAGTCAATTAGGTTTATCTTAAATAATAGATGACAACTAATAAATTAATAGATACCATAATTATAGGGATTTACTTCCATAAAATATAATTATAATAAATTCAAAATGAGTTTAATGAACATGTTCAATTGGATTCGACAATGAGTTTTAGTGAACATGTTCAGTCGGATTCGACAATCGGTTTTAGTGAACATGTTCAATTGGATTCGACAATGGGTTTTAGTGAACATGTTCAACCGAAGGTGTCAAATAAAGGTTTTTATTATATTTATCAAACCGTTCGTGAAGGTTCAATTTCATTTAAACCTTATTGAACATGTGCAATCAAGATTTATTGTGTTTTTAGTCGTTGTTAACCGTTTTGGTGACAAACCAATATTGACGGTATTGAACATGTTCAATCGTGCTTTATGAAATGTCATCATTGCACATGTTCAGTATGGATGTAAGGAATAATATTAACTGAAATGGAGATTTTCATGGGATACACAGAATCTTTGATTCTAATTTAAACTTTTAATACCATTTTTACCCCAAACATTAATTAATGTGGGAAATTGTTTTAAGCAAAATTTATATTATATTTTAATGATTTTAGTTATAAATGATTGACTATAAATGGTTCCCCGTTACCCCAGTCTAACATGGTACCCCATTGATTTTGAATCTATATATATATATATATATGGTTTCAAAAAATTACTCATGAGAATTGAGTGTATCAAATGTATCTTTACAAAACCACAAGATTGATAAATAATGATAGTGATCATTAATATTTGCTTTTAATTTTTTTTTTTTGTAAATAGTACTTATAATAATTTATCTAATTTTAGTTAAATATCTACAATAAATTATCTCACTCACACACACACACACACACACATATATATTTATGATCATAATTTATGAATTTAATTTAACTAATTAATACAAAAAATTATTGCTATAAATGATATAAAGAATATAAAAGTTAATGTACAAAATACAAAATATTGATATTAATCATATGAAAATTACAAAAGTTGATGTTATTATTGATAAGAAAAATAATACTACTATAAATGATGAAAAATCAAAAAATTATTATTATTTTTAGTAATTGATCCAATTTAGAGTAATGAATTTTTTATGTTTTCGTTTGTATTGTTCCTAATCCTATCGTGAAATTATTTTTAGTTCATTTTAATGTAAGTGAGAGCCCTTCACTACATAACCCATAAGTCACGTCATCGACTCATCGTTTATGGGTTTTGAAGCTAACATTTTAATGTAAGTGAGAGCCCTTCCGAAGGTATCCTTCCAAAAAATACACATGAGAATTGAGTGTACCAAAAAAATCCTTCCAAAACCACAAGATTAATAAATAATGATAGTGATCACTAATATTTGCTTTTAATTTTTTTGTAAATAATACTTATAATGATTTATCTAATTTTAGTTAAATATCTACAATAAATTATCTCTCTCTCACACACATATATTTATGATCATAATTTATGAATTTAATTTAACTAATTAATACAATAAAAAGATTTAAAAAAAAAAAAACAAAAACCTTATGTTCACATCATAACGGTTTAATTTATTTAATCAAATAAAATATATTAGAAAACCGACCTTTGTTTACACGCTAACCATCCGTTATATGATGGTTGATTAATTATAATGTGGTAATCATTTATTAATTTGATTTATTTATTTATTACCATTTGAATTTTCGTTATATATTTAATGGACAAATTTATCAAGCAGATAATCGCGCAAAAAACCTCAAACTTTTCAGTTTATTGTGATTAATGAGTAACTGATTTAAATAAGAAGTAATACTTGACAACTGGTTTCAACAATTAAAATTTATTCCACGTACGTTATTTACCGCTCCACATAGGATTAATAATTGGTTTCAACCGGCCACCCATTGATAAAACATTGATTTATTGATTTTAGTTAGTTCATGGTTTTCTATGCAACTACAAAAAATGGTTTGAGGTTTTAATCACAAAAAACTAACAAGTTAAGAGTTTTTTGCGCAATTATCCGTAAATACAATTTTTTAAGAAACCCATCAGTTAATTCCATCACACAAGATTTAATCACTACAATCATATATTATTTATTGTAATTGATAATTGTTACTAAAATTTAAAGACAAATTTATTATTCCTTAATTAGTGACAATTATTTATTATAATTAAATTTATTTTATTGTAACTAATAATTATTAAAACTTTAAAATCATTCATATTAACATTAATAGACATTAATTAATAATATATAAATATTACATACTCCATTTCGCAATCATATTTTTCTTCGATACCAAGGTTTAACGGTTCAACATAAGTAACAAAATTCATCTTCGAATTCTACATTTGGTTTGCATACCTGCCTCTAGCCCTCTATTACTATTATGTTAATTTTCTCTTTCAAGTCCAGCGAACAAGTAAGTTTTTTATGTTCCTATTTAAATTATTCTCCACATGATTTCTATTAAGAGAATTTGTTCATAGAAGACCATCATGAATCCTAAAATTTGTTTGCTTTCAATCTAAAAGTTGATGTTTCTATGAATGAATTAATTATGTAGGTGGTTTGATTCATGGACCATGAAAGTTGATGCATCTTCTCATTCAAATAAAATTTTTAATATATATGTAAGTGTTATTCTTCTCTTTCATTTTTTTATGAAATAAATCATTGTTAGTGGTTATGAATTGCTTTGTAACTGTGATCAAGTATCTTAGGAATCATAAACACAAGTCTAATAAACGTAAGAAATCCAATCGTTAAGATTAATAGTTAATTGAGATTGTATGTAATTTATTTTTATTTTTAGTACATATACATAGTCAATTGATCAACTCATAATTTAGAAGGGTCAATTGCTAAAAATAAAAACAACTTTATGCATTTTTAACACTTATAACAACATTATTTATTTTTTTAATCATTAATAGCATCAACTTTCATATTTTTTTTTTTATCATGTATAGCAAAACTTAAAAAAATTATTGTCATAAATGATAAAAAGAATACAAATAGTTAATGCTATTAAGAATACAAAATACAAAAGTTGATGTTAATCATATAAAAAATACAAAAATTGATGTTATTAATGATAAAAAAATATTGTTATAAATGATGAAAAATCAAAAAGTTATTATTATTTTAGTAAATTGACCCAATTTAGAATAATGAAGTTTTTATGTTTTCATTTGTATTGTTCCTAATACTATGTTAGGATACTAACGAAAGCCGATCAAACCTTATACGTGAAATTATTTTTGGTTCACTACATAACCCATAAGTCACGTCATCATTTATGGGTTTTGAAGCTAACATTGTACCAAGAGTGAGCATATTGGTGTATTCTTACAATGAATCATATCTTGGATTTTTTTCTTTTTTATAGAATCATTTATAGCAATCTTTAATTTGGTAAATTTCTAATAGATTCTTACGTTGGTTTTGATTTATCATTTTTCTTTCAATATTGTCATGCTCACCAGATATGTGTTATAAGTGTATGTTTTTATAAATGTTTCTTTTGAATTATTGATGCGTCTTCTATAATCATTTTATTAGTAATTATCATTTTAAATTGTTGGACATGTTAAAAGAAAATTTTATTAAAATAATTATTTGTATAAAACAAACACATAATGTTTTCTTATCTTAAAAAATATTGAACTTTTAGTTGTGAATTTTTTAAAATTCGTGTAAAGGTGTTATATATATAATATAATTTAATTCTTTATAGTTCTTTTATATGTAACTTTATTTACATATAGATATGTAATATTGTAGTATATCATACCTTTATATATTTTAAGAACTAATTAATTGAGAACTTAATAACATCAATTCTGAACGAATATTAATACCGTAGTAATGTCATATTTAGTATTAAACTAAATTATTTTAAATGGTTGCAGTTTTCACAAATTTAAAAGTGATATATTGTGGTTAATACTTTTAATAGTTCAGGAGTTTAAAATATTAAAAGTCTTCCCTTATTGCTCATCATGAATGTATGTAATATGAAATATCAATAGTTTACGGACTATAACTTTTTACTTGGTGTTATTAATTCTAATTTTTATTTTACAATAGATTGTTAGTTAAATTAAAGATAAAAAATTACTTAGTTGTTTGATATTAAATAAAAAAATATTATTATATTGTAATATTAAAAACAGATAATATGCGTTTGCAAAATATGTTTCTTTTAATTTTTATTAACTTCAAATATGAAATATCAATGTAAGAACAAAAACTTCAATTATGTGAATGTGTATATACTTTGAAAATGATAAAATATAAAAATATGTTTCTTTTAATTTTTATTAACTTCAAATATGAAATATCAATGTAAGAACAAAAACTTCAATTATGTGAATGTGTATATACTTTGAAAATGATAAAATATAAAAATGAAATATCTGAAAATCAACAATCAAAATTTATCATATTCACAATTAAAGTTTTATCAATTAAAATTTAAATCTTGTTAGCAAAATAATTAACAAAAAATTTTAAATTTATTTACTATACTTCTACATAAATTTTTATATTTGAATTTAACTATGATCATTAAGGATAATAGTGACACATGTTTAATTTACGTAAACATTAATTTAATATTAATTCATTAATGAAAAAATTAAAATCAAAATTTAATGTAATTAAGTTAATGTAGTAAATTTGGAAAATGAATTAAAAAAATGGCATAGATATAATTATTGATTTTAATTAAGGGTATAAGAGACATTTTATAAATAATTATGAGTTGTCATTAATCTGGACTATTGATTCCTTTCCATCCAATGGTCGAGAAACTTCAACTGGTTTTTCTTATTTTATGTAGTATAGATTTGACAACTTCAAAAACATATAGTTAACCATCGTGTGAACACAATCTTATAAAATGTTATATTTATGGGTTATACTCTTTGGACCCCTTACCCCACACACATCTTTTGAACAACCACCACACACATCTAGGAGGTTCAATGAGATTTTAAGGTCTAGACAACCCAATGTTTATTTATGACATCTCTTTTTAATAAATAAAAAAATGTTTATTTGCAATTAAAACCACCCAACAAACCCACATTCAATGAACTTTTTTCAGATTGAATCTGGTTTCTTGCACGTCCAAGTTCATCATCCTCACCATCTTCCCAACCCCATGTTTCTCTCAGATTTCATGTGTTCTAATCCTGTTGACTATTTATTCTTTGACCTATATAAAAGCAGAGGCCTTCATCTACCCCCACCTCCATCGCCACCACCCTGGCCTCCTCTTTTGACTCCAATGCCCCACTCCCAATCCCAATTCACACACTTCTACAAACTTATCATACTTATAACATCATCAATTTCAACACCTAGTTCTCCAATTCCAGAATTTTATTAAGTCATAACACTATAGATATAGCAGTGCGTGAGTGAAAGAATGAGAGAGAGGGGTATATAGATAGAAATAGAACCCTAATTTTAATTGATGCCTAACTAATTTGGGGGAAAAAGTATATGTTTCTGACAGGTACATTGAACCTGGACGGAATTTGGGGGTGTTCTACGGAATTGGTAAAGATTTTCTTTTCAATTCTTTATTTCGTGTGCGGTTTCAGACTTTCTGCGTGGATTATTATTCTATTGTACACGAACCATCAAGTGTGCTGTGAAAAAGGCACGGCTGTTATTTATTTCTAGGATTTCTAGCATTTTGGTTTCTAATCATGTGATGGACTGATTTATACCTTTTGGGAATAATTTAGTACCACATCATCAAAATTTGACTTTTTAGTCACTAAAAATTGGGGGTTCAGCTCAAAATTGATAAGGATTGTGCTGTTACAGCAACAGATGAAAAAAGGTTTCTAGAATTTATGTTGATCAATAAAATTTTGAATGATTAGAAACATAATGGTTGAAAATTAAAGTCAAAATTTGATTATTTCAGTTAATCACTTTTGACTATTGGGCTTAATAGTAAGCATGACATAGATTTTCATTTATTTGGAGAAGTTAGTGGCTCTAAGAAAGTTAAATATTGAGAAAAGTGTAGAATTACCTATGTATCCCTGTTCCCTACCTTTAACAAACTAATTATCTGATTCTGATACTAATTCTAATTCTTCATTAATAAAGTTTGTGATTTTGTGTTGTGGGGGGACCCCTTTTGATTTTGTAGGTGTATTTGGTTAATCCACCATCAATGGTGTTAAAGAAGCCATATGTATGAGGGAGCCAATTAGGTAAGCGATCAAGTTTGCTTCATCTTCACTCAAGTCAATTTTGTGCACCTATGCATGCTTGCACATTATGCATGAACCTGTTGCCTGTGTAAATACAATTATGCCCTTTATTCGTCACAATACTGCTCAAATTCAATGGGTTTATTTGATTTCATTTAGGGTTCTTATATCTTTGGAATTATGATTTATAATTGCCAAATAACTCTTATAACTTGATGACAAATATACATATAACAAATCATCCCTAAGCATATACATGCAATAATATTGTAAGGATCTGACATAGAATAGAAATCACACACAAGAAGTAAATGACACTTTATTGAGAAATTTAGTATTATTCAATAATCCAAAAGTTACATTGTAACCATCCTTATGAAGGCATTTCTAAATAACACAAATACCTCAAATCAGTAGGCAATCAATTTACATCGCTAAATTAACACCCATACTATTCCATGATTGACAGAAGTCACGAGGATTATCGATCAGCCTAAAATGGAAACGACTTAAAATTGAATACATCATTTCAGAAACGAACTAGTTGAAAATGGAGTCCTAAACGAAGAAATTTTGGCCTGAAACATGGATGATTACCATGACATCCGGCCCATTGAGAGCTTTCCGTTGGTTGCTTATGGGTGTCTTGTAACTCCTTATCCTTTAAAAGTTATGGCCCTTTGAAGTTAGGTCACTTTCCTCTGCTTGTGGTATTTTCCCACTGGTCCATAAACTCTTGGGCCTACTCCTCAATGAGTTCCGTATGAGGATCACACATAATGTTCAGGAAAGAAGAGACTCCACATAAAATGTAGTGCCCGCCAATAGATGTGTACATATGTATACGGAATTACGGATAATACCATTATAGGGGTGTTTGATTTAAAAATGGTTTGGAAGGAATTGGAATATGGAGGAATTGATGCGAGGGTGTTTGGCTTGGCGTTTTCAAAAACTGCTCTTAGGACTTGTTATTTGGTAAAATGCACCAAAAAAGGGGAGAGTTTGGGATTGGGATTGCGATTGCCTTTTGAAAATAACTTTTGTGAAAAAGCACCAAATTGAATGGAAATGTAAAGCTAAACACCCCTGCACTTTGTTACGTGTTTGATTGGTAGGATGGAATTCCATTCTTTGTTCATTGGAATATGATAATCGATCACTGCTCGCTGCATAATTAAACTTTTGCATAAAACAATACTAAAGGTGGTATTCGAGTATTTGTGAAGTATAGTTTTTTAAGTAACATCAATTTTATCATAAAAGCATTAGATGCTAGCAAAGCTTATTGCTGTTTCCCACAATTTAATATTAGATACTGTCTTCATTTTTCGTGTTTATCCACCTAATCTTTAAGGTACTCTCTATCGGAGGGAAAGGGAGAGAAAAGGAAGGGAAAGGAAACAAGAGAAAGGAAAGGATTGTGAGATTGGAGAACACGATTTTAGTATTGCTTTGTTTCCATCACTTTCCTTTCCTCCTACTATTGGGAGGAAAATAATTGGCATTTCTTTCCTTCCATTTCCATCCTTTTCCTTCTTTAAATTTGTTTTGAGAACACACCAGATTATTTTTTACTTCCTGTTTCCATCCGTTTCCTTCTTCCTTCCCTCCATTAGCAAGCTCCAAAAGAGTTGATTCAATTATGAATTTCTCTCTCCATTTTTTCTATGAAAGACCAAACTTGCCCATCTGGTATCTATAATCTTCCATCCTGTCTAGTCATGTCAATTTGTTTACGAGTCATAGTTATCGGCCACTATTGTTATTATCAACAGGCATCAATATAACATTAAAGAAAATATTCTGCCAGATTGTCACTTCCCGTTGCAGAAATCATTTTTTCCCTTTATGAATTTATGACATTAAACTGGAATGAGAACTTTTAATGGTTGTTATGTTGGGGAATAAAACAAGGAGACCAAAAGGCTAAAAAGGTCCACTATTGATATCAAATGCCATCAAATTATATCATATTCACTAATGTTAAATTGTGCTGTAGCGATCACTCTCTCTCTCTCTCTCTCTCTCTCTCTTATGTTCAACCATTATTATTATTTTAATCAGGAAAGAGAATCATTTGACCAAAAAGGACAAAGTGTGATAAGTACAAAGTGTGACTCTATCATACGCAAGCCGTGAAGTATTTGCAAGTTCTAAAGTGGGTTCGTTCATTCAAAAGGTTAATAATGTCTTCACCTTTCTACGTGGGGAATCTGCAGAGAAACAAAGTGTGAAATTTTATTATTTGTGATCCACAAACTCCCATTACATGTCTTATATAAAGCTTAAGGATCCCCAATATCCTTCAATGCACGATAAGACTTTGCATCAGTTAACTTCATTAACTTTCTTTAGCCTGCTTCTCTTGGGTATATGTCTCCTTAACACTTTTTAACTTTTGTAGTGAAATGCATTCTGCCCAAAAGAATAGATGATAACAGTATTTGTGATGAAGTTTCAGTTTTGACCCTTTTTGCCTTTAATGCATATATCTCCTCCATCCCTTGATTTTGTGTTGAAGGCATTTTGGCAAAGAATAAATGATATATTGTATTTCTGATAATTTCAGTTTTGACTATTTTCGCCTTAATTGTAACATGTCTCTTAATATTTTGATGTTTGCATGATACTCATTTTGGCTTGAAATTTTAAATTTGACCATTTTCGCCATTGATGTGTCATGTGTGTATATCCGTAGTACTTTTGACTTTTGTGTGGCATGAACTTTGGCCCGAAAGAATAGATGATATATTTTGTTTATTCTGCTTCTGCATTATATATGTCCATCATTGGAATTCTGTGTTATATGCACTTTGGCTCTGAAGTCTGAAGTTATATAATGACGTCTTACTATTTTTGATAAAGTTTTAATTTTGACCCGTATCGCATTTGGTCAAAGACAGGTTAGTTTGTTAAGTATAGTCTTCAATGGCTTATCAAGACAAGGATTTTGAAACAAAAGAAATGGACATGAGAACCTTTTCTTCCTCAGAGAGTCGACGGCATAATGTACCTTACATTCATAAGGTTGGAATGCCCCCGAAACAAGATCTCTTAAAGGAGTTCAAAACCACTGTGAAAGAGACGTTTTTCTCAGACGATCCTTTACGCTCCTTTAAAGATCAACCCAAATCTCGACAAGTCATGCTTGGCCTTCAAGCTCTGTTTCCTATTCTTGAATGGGGTCGGAGTTATAACCTCCAAAAGTTTAGAGGAGACCTTATTGCTGGCCTCACTATTGCAAGTCTTTGTATTCCGCAGGTAGTTTTCGGTCTATATATAAAATAATAATTAAAATGCAAAATCTTGATGATTTACTGGTTTTAACATGCATATGTATAACAGGACATTGGATACTCAAAACTTGCTAATTTACCTCCTCAATATGGACTATGTAAGTTTTCTCTTAGTGCCTACCAGTTAACTTCATCTGAATAATGTGAAAAGATTTCTTAGTGATGTTTTTGACTGTTTGTAGACTCGAGCTTTGTACCACCTTTGATTTATGCATTTATGGGTAGTTCACGAGACATAGCCATAGGACCAGTTGCAGTCGTATCTCTCTTGTTGGGGACACTTCTTCGGAGTGAATTTGATCCAGTGAATGATGCTGTTGAGTATCGCAGGCTTGCATTTACAGCTACATTTTTCGCAGGAATCACCCAAGCTACTCTCGGAGTTCTAAGGTAAACCAAGGATTAATATAGTATCAGAGTAAAACATATATCTACAGGGTGTTTTCAGATTGACAAATTAGCCATCTTAATTTAGTTTCTTTTTGGGGTAAAAAATTTATAATAATGATCATATACTAGTTAATTACTCCTTAACTACAAAAATTAGAGCCATGACTGCAACCGTTTGCCCTTCCTGCTCTATCACCAAATCAACACGAGCTATTTGTTTATGATAGTGTAATTCATCTAAAAGTTAGTTTTTCTTGTTTTTGGATCAGATTGGGTTTTCTAATCGACTTCTTATCGCATGCTGCGGTTGTTGGTTTTATGGGCGGAGCTGCCATCACTATCGCGCTTCAACAACTGAAGGGTTTTCTTGGCATCAAGCATTTCACAAAGAAAACCGATGTTATTTCTGTAATGAAATCAGTTTTCAGTTCAGTTGATCATGGGGTCAGCTCTCTCTCTCTCTCTCTCTCTCTCTCTCTCTCTCTCTCTCTATCTCTCCCAACACACACAATCACGTTTCCGAGAGCCCCATATGAACAAATGTTGTAAATATTGCAGTGGAACTGGGAGACAATAGTCATCGGTGCAAGTTTTTTAGCTTTGCTACTTTCCGCTAAGTACCTTGTAAGTGTCCATGATTCCGAAAACTGTATCTAGAAAGTCATTATTTCTACATTGTAGTAATTCTAATGTAATTTGCTAAACAGGGAAAGAAGGTTAAAAAGCTATTTTGGGTGTCTGCAATTGCCCCATTAATATCTGTTATCTTGTCCACACTTTTCGTGTATATCACTCATGCGGATAAGGAAGGTGTTGCAATTGTAAGTAACATTGTTTTCGTTTTCTCATACTAGGAATATTGTTGTTGTGTAAAAACTAATTCTTTGACGTCTTTTTGTCATAGGTGAAACATATAGAGAAAGGAATCAACCCTCCATCAGTACATGAGATATACTTCTCGGGTGAAAATCTTCTAAAAGGGTTTAGGATTGGTATTGTGGCTGGTATGATAGCGTTAACGGTAGGTCACTTCATGCCTTCAAACGCTCTATCCTGCCATTGAGATATCCAAAATAGTTTCTAATAAGAAAGAGGGCTCTAAACTAGGCGGACTTAGGGGTGTGCATACATCTGTCTACCACAAAGCCGAATAACTGAATGGGATCATGAACGGTTTATATATGATTTTCTCACCACTTTTTGTCTATGCATCAGGAAGCCGTTGCAATTGGAAGAACCTTTGCTTCAATGAAGGACTACCAAGTTGATGGGAATAAAGAAATGATAGCATTAGGCACGATGAATGTTGTAGGCTCAATGACATCATGCTATGTCGCAACAGGTAGAAAAATGTCACAAAAATCGAAAAGCGAAGTCCTTCCTATAAAATTTGTTAGTCCTCTTTTAATAGACGGTCATGGGTGCACCATGGTCAAACTAGTTCAAAGTTGATAATCTTTTTCTTTTTCTTTTCTGTTGTTCCGTTTGCAGGCTCATTTTCACGGTCAGCTGTAAATTATATGGCAGGCTGCCAAACGGCAGTCTCTAACATTGTGATGTCATTGATCGTATTCCTAACTTTAAAATTCTTGACACCACTTTTCGAGTACACCCCAAATGCAATCCTCTCTTCCATAATCATATCTGCCGTGATCGGTTTAATCGACTATGAAGCAGCAATCTTAATCTGGAAGATTGACAAATTCGATTTCGTCGCTTGTATGGGAGCCTTTCTTGGGGTTGTTTTCGCATCAGTCGAGATTGGTCTTTTGATTGCTGTAAGAATCAGACCATCATGTTACTCCTTGAAATGCTCATTTCAGATGATTGGTTGTTGATTTAGATCTTAAATATGTTGTTTAGGTCACAATATCTTTTGCTAAGATCTTGCTTCAAGTTACAAGGCCACGAACGGCTATTTTGGGAAGAATTCCGATGACGAGCGTTTACAGGAACATCCAACAATATCCTGAGGCCACTAAAGTCCCCGGGGTCCTGATTGTGAGGGTTGATTCGGCCATCTACTTCTCCAACTCCAACTACACTAAAGAAAGGTAATATAGGGGTGTGCAAAACTTGTTCCGAACAAGCAAAACCGTAGAATCTAAACAACTATATCAGTTCGGTTCTTGGTGTGGTTGTCAATTCAAGAATTTTATAAAACTGGTTCCATTATGGTTTGCATATATCAAACATAAAAAAATCCTGAGTATGTATCCGGTTCGCAGTTCAGGACTGGACTGGTTCTAAACTGAAACCAAAGTGGTTTAGGTCAATTCAGTTTTCGGTTTAGTCCAAACTTGTACTTTTTAGTTCCAAAGTTGAGGATGGTCAGGCAAAATCTAAAATAAGTGTACTTTTTGCAGAGTATTGAGATGGCTAACTGAAGAAGAAGATCATTTAGGAGCAACATACCAACAACGAGTTCAATTTTTAATCATCGAGATGTCACGTAAGGAACTCACGTTTTTCATTACGTCTCTAATTCTTTCTGCCAACTGCAAGATTTGGGCATTTCTCACTATATCTGTTTTCGTCTTCGCAGCTGTTACCGATATCGACACTAGTGGAATACATGCATTTGAAGAGTTGTACAGGAGTCTGGTTAAGAGAGATGTTCAGGTAAATAAACGTTTTCTGTTTACAGTTAACCTGGTATCGCCCAAGCCTAAAGCAACAGTTCGACTCAAATAACTTCTGAAAAATAAAACCAGTCTGAAGTGTTAAGATCAATGATCTTACACACAAAATGGATAGGGGTCAAAAAGATAAATCTTTAGGGCATGCCAAAAATGGATCGGGATGACCCGTCAACATTTTTTCATTTTAGCTGAATTGTTTAATTTTGTCTGTTTTCACGCAAATGGATTGCATTTAGCACAAGCAGTTAGGCTTATGTGAATTCGGAAAAATTAACTCGCAAATTCTTTGTTGGTTTGAAGCTTGTTCTCGCGAATCCTGGTCGACTGGTGTTAGACAAGCTGTATGCATCCGGATTCCCTGAATTAATAGGCGAAAACAAGATTTTTCTCACAGTAGCAGATGCTGTTGTCACTTGTTCTCCAAAGATTGTTCAAGAGGTATGATCAAATTTGAAGTCGAGAAAACCAGTTGCAGCATATTAATGATCGTAGAGTTGTAGATATGAGCTCTAGGAATCAATATATATACATATAAGATGATAATAACTAGAACAAAGCAAAGAACTGTGGAGCAAAAATACAAATATTTATATTTATGGGAAGTCAAAAAGGTGATGATGATCAGACTTATTGTGGATGTATAAAACAGTGAATGTTGTTAGGTTTTGAAGTTGTTATAGAAAGGTTATGATCTTTCAAGTTCTTTGTTTATGGAAGATATAAGTTGTGTTTCCATTGAAGGGTATTATTATGTTTTTCATGGATGGAATGCAATTTTGATGTTTCAGGGGAGTTTGGTTGCAGGAAATGTTCCCAAACGTATAACCTGAATCTCAGAAAATGGCTTCATACTCAAAATTTTTGTTGTTCCCATGGTTATATCTTTGAGACAGCCTTCCAAGGTGCTTTTAGAAGCTTTAAATTTTTATTTTTTAAAAGCTCAAGTTTAAAAGATCGATTTTGTTGATAAGAGTTTGAGCTTTTGATTCTAAAACAAAAGTTCCACAAAAGCTTTTTTACAAATAACTAAAAATAATTTTCAAAAGTAACTTGTGCTTTTGTTGAATAAATTATCTTTTTACCATCGATTATAGATTATAACTTTTAATTAATATTAATGATTTTTTTTGTATAATTTAATATTAAAAGGTATATATGTACCTATTTTTACCGAACACAGTTATAAAACTAGAAAATTCAAGAGCTTAAAGGTATAGATAGCTGTGTTAAAAGTAACGTTATATTTCAAAAGCGAAAAGCTGATACATGATCTTGATTTTCTTGTTGATGAGCGGGGTTTTGTACAATTTTATTTTAGGTCCAATTAACAGAAGTGGAAAAAGCTTCAATTGTATTTTGAAAGTCAACAAAAACTTATATAAAATACTGAAATCCAAAAGCACATAAAACCATCATCAGACCAGTGATTATAATTTACAATATATATTGTTAAAACATGACTCGAACATTGTTAACCCATATCGTCCGATCCGACAAAGTGGAGAAAACCTATCAATGGACTTTTTAATCAATTTACATTATAAACAAAAATCTCTAAGATGAACTTTAGTCAGCTCCAATATCTAGATAAGAGACCATTTTGACTTTCCATGAGGCACCACTAGGGATGACAATGAGGTGAGTTCGAGATGGGGAGCGGCAGGGGCAGACCGAGAGATTCGGGATGGGTCAAACGACCCTGATAAATTTTTTACGTGTTATATTTATAGTCGAAAAATTTTCGACCCTGATGATTTTTGAAGTTCAACCCCTATATCTTTGAAACATCTAAAAAATTGTATATATATAAAAAAAGTAGTTGTAAAATCTTAGAAAATATATACAAAAACGTAATAGTTTGTTATTCAATTAACAAATAATTTAAAAAAAAATACATGCATTCGATTTGGGCCTTCAATTATTGGGTTAATTCAATTGATGATGTTTCATGTGGAAACAAAGAAGCATAACTCATATCATTTGCCCATTTGGCTTATAAATTGCTGAACTTGGCATTGACTTTGTCTGTTACAACCGCATCTGTTTAGTAATATATTTTCTGCAATGAAGCTTGTGAAATCAGACTTGCACAATTCAATTCATCAATTGATTATGAATGGTTGAATGACTGTTGTATTTGCATCATAGAGAAATAATTACTTGTCAATGTTTCAAATGATGATGTAATAATATATTTTCAAAAGATGAAAATTCATAGTTTGGTGTGTAACGATTAACGATGTTGTAACATTTACGTATTTGTTTTATTACATGATAAAGTTGAACCGACCCGAAGTTTCAATTTTTGAAAAAAAAACTACAAACACTTACACTTTCGTGTCATATTAAATTTTGACCCATATAAAAAAATTTCTAGATCCGCCGCTGGTGATTGGTCATCCCGTCCCCGCTTAAAATAACCCGCGGGGCCTTAACGGGATCCCAATCTGGTAGGCCGGGAAAATCGTGAGGATTCGGGCAACCCATTTATAACAACGTTTAATTAAACGATGAAATTCTATTTCGAGATCATTATTAAACCTAAACGAGTAAAATTTAGTGTCCTTCAAATCATAAACGGGTACAAAAATGAAAAGAATCATAAATAAAACAATTATAAACTTGACTTACAATTATACGTATGTGTACAAACAAATAAAATTATCATATGATATAAATATAAGAATAAGATGCATATATAAACTAAAATATCAATAAAATATTTATTATTATGTAAAATTTAAGCGGTGGTTAATAGGGTTATCGGACCGGATATCATAAATTCCATTTCCGTTTAAAATAATCGGGTTAACCTGTCCCATTTTAATCGGTTTTCCCCATCGGTCTCAGTTTTTTTTGTCATTCCTCTTCACGACATGCTTGGACTTGGATCTTTAGTTTTGATTACGATTCATTTTTTTTTTTGGATAATTAATCCAAAAACTGAATTTATTTTGTACTTTTTCAAGTTTCTTTTTCGATCTCAAAACTCTATATTAAAGCCCGTCGTAAGTTCATTTAGATAACGTTATGACATTCGGTCATCTCTCCTCTATTTTCCCTTTACATTTCATACGTTAAATAGGATATAGGATTTTACAAACATGATTATTAAGATCTCAATTTTTATACGATCATAATCAACATATCATTAGTAGGATATCTCGTGGATGTGGATAAGATGTTAGTTTGAATCTTAAGACTTATCGTAGGATCTTAAGATTTTGATCTTATCCGATCATACTATTACGTAAATCAAAAATGAAAAAATTTATAACAAATCAAATTTGTTAAATAAAAAGATAAACATGTGTTAATTATCCAATTTGTGCATAACAACAATTTTCGTATAACTTGGAGTCAATACTCTAAAATATAAGTAAGCCAATAACTAATTTTGAGGGTTAACCTTGAAAAAATCTTACGAATTTTTATGAACTCGTCGATTAAATCACTAGACTTTTTTATCCTAGTGTATAAGTTTAACAAATTTTATTTTATTCAAAACCATATGTTTTTGACTTATTACTTACCTGTCTATCCAGTAAAATATTAATTTATCGAATGATTTAATATTAAAAAATAACTTTTTTCTAATTTTTACAATTTTTATTATTGGATTTTTTTTATTGTCTACGTGATTTATTGTTTACTCGTATCGGTCTAAACTTGTTCGAAAATTTTATTAAATTCTTTTTAAATTGTATGTGCCGGTCTGAGCCGGGTTACGTAATTAGCGGAAAAGTTTGAAAGAGTAGGACGCGAAGCATATGATTCTATCATAGACAGCGGGTATTATGCGCTTTTCTATGCAGTCGGTGTAACTTCTTATAACACTCGCATCCTTTTACACGCGCTATTACCAAAAAATAGGCATACATGGTCGTTTCATACACGCGCTCTAAACTCATGTTGACACATCATTAATCATTCCACCGCCACACAGATAGAAGAAAACATTCACGAGAGCCCCATGTGCCTCCCTGGCGCACGTTAGCATCCCGCGTCCCTCCACTCCCACCTTTTTCTTCATCTTCATCTGGACATCTGCCATCGTTCCCCATAACTCACTCACAGCTCCTCCTCCTTGCTCTCACTCTAAAAAAAACTAAATAGTAATGGCGAAATCGGTGTTGCTCTTGGCTCTATGCGTACTACTGCCGGCGCTCATCAGTGCTGGCCGACCGATGTCGCGTCCGTTCCTCTTGCAAGGCAGAGTATACTGCGATACTTGCCGTGCCGGTTTCGAAACCTCCGCCACCACTTACATTCCTCGTATGGTTACTCATATACTGATCTCTCTCTCTCTCTCTCACATTTTTAATTCCACATAAGGATTGGTGTTTGTGTGTGTAATTTGTGCGAATTTGGTTTTTGAATAGAATATCCTTGTAGATCTATACGTATGAAGCTCGGATTTCTCAATTTTTTAGTAGATCTGAACTTGGAGTAGCAGTTTAGTAACGGAGTAGCAGTTTAGTAAAGACGTGGATGGATCTGGCGGTTAATTTGTAGAAGATTCAGCCCTGGTTTATGGTTCTATTTTATAAGTACTCTAATGGCGAGTGTTAACACCTAATAGTCAAGAAAAATGCTAATTTATTAAAAATTTTAAATAACTAAGGTATGACCTTACTCCTGGGATATGTAAATTACTCTTTTTCTCCCTATACGTGGACTTGGCGTATTTTTCAATCATTATAATATGATTTGTTATTACTTGTTAGTCCTAATTTTTTTCAAGCGGGTGGGAATTTTGGTGGTGATAACATATCGGATAGCGATTCAAAATTCACGCTTTCGGAATGGATTGGTAACATGGAGTTTTTGCTATATCCATTCGAATATGATGATATATTTGCAGATCTATTAACGTAATGCATAACCTTAGAGGGTGTTTAGATGTGTGTGCTCAATAATTGAGGTTCAAGGGGCATTAACGATATCTACTGAAATGTACAAGATCTGCAATTTTTAGTTAAATTTTGTTGTTTATGTGATACCATTAGGATATATCCACACTTTTGGTTTCTGATTTACTTGCTTGTGTTGTTAGCTCACTATGAATGGCTTTAGGTCTAAGGCAAAATGATCTAGTATATGAAGTAATTCTTTGTTGTATGATTCATAAAGTGAAAATTTTCTCTTTTTGACACTATGTTTAACAATTATCTTTGTTTCTAATCAACGGATATCTTTCTTATGTGGTAAACTAGTTGTGGAAGCCATCTTGATTGCTAGAGCAACGATGCATTATATAAAACATTGAATACAACTGTCTGGATTAATCTATCATCCCATTGAATAAAATGTATTCGATTTGGCATAAAGATTGTCAACATCTCCAACTGTAGATTCACATATGACAATTGTCCTGTTTGGCAAGTTTTCATGCAAATTAGCCTATTTGACTTAACATATTGTACCATGATAGCAAAACAGCATTGGACGATGGCTGTATATGTTTTTGACACCCTTATCTATATACCATGATGGCAATACTCTAATATGCTTATTTCCTATCATATGGTTCATATGACGGTGTACATGGCATGATTAATCGATTATTATATATCCTGCTGGACCAGCTGTGCTAAGGAATAAATTTAACCGTTCATTTATCAAGTCTAGTGTGGTGTTACTTGCTGTTTTTTAGGTGCTAAGGTTAGAGTGGAATGCAAGGACAGGCAACAGAACATCTTGTATACCAAGGATGGAGTAACTGATGCCACAGGTACTTACCAAATTCCTGTTAACGAAGATCATGGAGATGAGACGTGCGATGTTGTTCTTGTGAGCAGCCCACTCGGTGACTGCAAGACTGCTGACCCTGGTCGTGACCGTGCACGTGTGGTTTTGACCAGCTACAATGGAATTGTGTCAGACACTCGTTTTGCGAATGCCATGGGGTTTATGAAGGACGAGATCATGTCTGGTTGCACCACCCTGCTCCAGTCTCTCATGGAAGAAGAGGATTAGATGTATTTCTAAGTGGTGCAATGTACGTTGGTGGTAAGAAGCAGGCTAATAGTACGACTCACCTCCTACAATTTACGAATATGAACGTTGGATTTTTTCTGTTTGTTTTGGAACCCTGACTAAATCATCTATGGTGTAGCATTCTATTCATTGCCTTAAGATTTGTGCTTTGATTTCTATGATAATAGTAATGATGAACGAAACATCTTGTTTTGCCGTTTTGGTTGTTCATATCTTGTACGGTTGGTCACTGCAGAGAAAGATTTGAAGAAAGCAAATTGAAGATCTAAATATTGTTTGAGAGTGACCCAACTGAAAGCAAAGTTAAGAGGACATGGCATTTTGCAGTGCATAACTACATATTCCATATTTCTTACCAAAAATTGTGTCATAGTCGGCTTGCACTCACTTTGTTAATTTTTCTACTTTCAATCTCAAATCACAAGGCATGAGGTAAAAAAAAATTGAGTGGTTTAACTTTGATAATTATTCGTTAGTAATTTGCTTTTTTTTCCTTTGTCCAGCTAAAATCATGAAATTTTTCTTCATATATAATAATTATTAGAACAATTTTAATAAGTCCAAATTTGATCACTAAACTCGGAGCTCTTGGCACCCTTGGCTGAATTTGATTCTGCGGACCCCTCAACAGCCACCTAAGTCTACTGCATAACTAATTCACTGCACCTTAAATTGGAAACACTCCCCGACTTGTGTATTATGAGTCCACTATTGTATGGAACTACAAGACACCTTCCTAAAGACACAATCTAAGAGTGTAAACATTTGAGTTGGAAAAATCTCTATTTTCAATCCCCTATTTGGCAAGATGAAGAGGGACAAGAGGTTCTTCATAGTACTTAACTACAAATGATTGCCATTTACATATCATAGAAACCAAATGTCAATATCACAACATTGATAGAACGCTACACCGTACATTAGTTCTACTTAAAAAATGTTCAAGAAAATCGTAATCGTAGACTGTAGGAAATAGTTTATACTATGCTTCTTAATCATCAATATACATCAAACCACTTAGAAGTACATGTAATACTCTTCTTCTATGAGAGAATAAAGACATAAAGTAGTTCACGTTGTGTAACCAAATTTTCTCAGTCCTTAATTCATAAACCCTGTGGTATTCACAAAATGAGCGTTTGAAACAGTTCTATTGTAGTTAATGCATCCCATTCTAACCTTAGCATCTAAAAAACCAGAAGTAATGCATAGTATTACAGGATCATGGTCATGTCATACACACCATTATATGAACCATACGATAAGGAAGCAAGCACAAAAGATTATTGCCAGGGCTATTTTGTAGGTACACTTCCTTTTTGCTAATCATACACCTTTTTTTTCATGTGAGATGGGGATTAAGTTTAAATACTGAGTTCTACGTGATTAACAAAAAATGTGAAATAAGGAGTGTATGATTAGTAAAACTTAACACAAGAGGGTATACGTATAGCAATGCTCTTATTGCCATCATGATATATGGAGTCTAGGCACCACATCCCCTTTCCACCTCTAGAGTAAGATAAGGACTAAAGAGAACAAATAGATGTATAACCTAGAAGAACTAGTAAGAAGTAGAGAGAAATATGAAAGAGTGTGTCAAATCATAGAAAAAAAGTTAATATCAAATCAACTACAGAGTGGAATTCCCATGAAAAAAATGACGAACATTATAATCCTGGGTTGTTTACTAACATGGCACAATAGTATATGAATTTGCCAATATTGAATATGCATAAACTTTCTGTTCAAGGTTCCTGAATACGTTTCATATGACTTACGAGTTCTAGGACAAACAAAAAAGAGAATATTAAACAATCATATTCGTTAGCCATAAAATTATCTATACCACTTTTAGTACCTTTTTAGGATTAATTGGGTCAAAGATAATCTATTGTCATTCATTTTCAATTTGAGTAATATATTAATTTTTTTCATCTTTAAATCAAGTCAAGTAAAGTAATCATATCAAATTAAAAGGTAACAATTGATGATATGTCTTTTTTTTTTTTTGCCAATTTAGCATTTGTTATGAAAATGATATTTTAGTAACGAAATATCACACATGTTATATCCGTAAAAAATTTCAACTTATAAAACCTTAATAAAAATAAAATTAAAAAGTATAAAAAATTAATTAAAACATGTTAGAAATTAAAAAAGAAATATTTATGTTACACAATGCAAAGTTGCAAACCATAATACCTACCTACCTACCTCCTCCAAAACTGACTCGTGCCAACCTGGCATAAAAGGGTTTTACCAGATTTTCCTCTCTATTTCTTCTTCCCCACCCCCTACCCCTTTTGTTTCCCGTCAAGAATTTAGAAGCCACCAACCAGTACCACCTTCTCATTCTATTTCTATTTCTATTTCTACCTAACCAATTCAATCAAACAAACTCCCATTAACATCTCTTCCAATCGATCAAAACTCAATACTCTTTCTGCTTTTTGATCATCTTCCTCTCCGTCAACTTTTTCGTATTCATACCAAGGAACCCTCTCTCTGCATCGGTTTTATCGCCAAATCCCCAATTATTTCGATTAATTTGGCTTACCAATAATGTAAGATCTCTTTTTCTTCCTACTACTTTAACTTTTGCACCAAATATTTTCATTTCTCCACTCCTTTCCCTTTGTTAGGTGCAATTTCAGTATTAATTGGTCTAACCTTAATTGCGTTTCTTATAGGTTTATGCCCTATCATCCAATATTCCAATTTATCTAGTGCAGATTTTGCTAGAATTTTTATTCTTCTTTTATGTTTTTGACCTACATTAATTGGTTTCAAGGTCTCTCGATCTTAATTTTTGTTGGTTGTTTGTAAATGATTTATTTCTCATGTCTGTATTAACTTATTTGTTTAGATCTGATTATGTTTCTTCGTATCGACTATCATTCATTACCTCGGTTACAGTTTGACTTTCATGTGAATTTCCGGCTATAAAAAAGATACGAGTGTTGTGCACATTTAGGACAGTGGTGGTTGTTATGAAGTTTAATACAGTTGGAAAAAAATTTCATACATAAACACATATAAGCTTTATATTGAAGAGTATGTGTTTGACTCTCAAAATCAAAGTGTGTTTTAGAAGCTAATACTTGATCGTGGTTTTCCAGAATGGCTGCAACTGCGTTTCACCAAGCCATAACTACTATCCACTCTCGTGGGTATACACGCAATTCTACTCTTCGCCAGGAATGCGGAAATATTCCTGTGAGGTTAATCACAAGAGGCGGTTTTGAAGTCGAGATTGGACCATCAAAGAACAAATATTATTTCTCTAGAAAGAGCAGTTGTGGATCAATTCAAGCATCATCTTCTTCTTATCAGATTTCAGCAGTTAATCCGATAAATGGCACCGACGGCGACTCTTCCAAAAAATCAAGTACGATATCTTTTTCATTTCACATTTCACATTTGACAAGATGATAATATGAATTTATCCATGAGATTATGCAACTCGTTTTCATGTTTAGCAATAGTTTATGATTGATTTCTCGTCACACCCACTTGAAAAGCACTTCCTCTGTCCCTAATGAAGGTTTTGTTTAGATGTGTTCCTTGAAAGACTGAAAGTGATTATTACAACTTAAAGAATTATAACCAGATTATACATGTTTTGTGATTATTCTAATATGACTGCTTTTTTTTTTTTTTTTCGTAGCTAATTAAAAAATCATAGTCATAATCAGTCTACCCAGATATCCAAAAATTGATTATTGGGATTTCACTTCAAGTCGCAATAATAAGTGTTGTAGTTAAAAATACCATTCAATAACACGACAATAGGAAAATCTTGCTTACAAAATCAATGGTCACGATGTTTTGTGATGATCTGGATTGAAACTTATCAAGAAGGGTGCATTGTTGCATTAATTATGGGACACAGATTATTAATCATCAAATGATGTTATGGTTCTACCATGTTCCTTTATTTTTTCGTTTTTGAGATGATTGATCATGTCATTCACTAGCTTGATCTTGGTATACAAATGACTTTGAAATCAATTACTAAAGATTAGGGTGTTCATCAGATGAAACCTGACCAGACCGATACCATAAAAGTAAAGTTTATATAACTGAGAACTGGACTGATCTGAATGGGTTCAATCCAATTAGAACTGGTTCAGTCCCGAACTGGACCATAAACCACATAAAACCTAGGCGGTTCTATAGCTTTGAGCGACACAACTAAAGAAAAGCGTTGTTTCAAATTTGAGTTTTCAATACAAAACCGGTTCATATTTCAGGTGAAGCTGCTTTGATATTAATTAGGCATGGTGAGTCTCTTTGGAATGAGAAGAACTTATTTACCGGCTGTGTTGACGTGCCATTGACGAAGAAGGGTGTCGAAGAAGCCATTGAAGCTGGTAAAAGGATAAGCAACATACCCATTGATATGATATATACATCGGCCTTGATTCGTGCACAAATGACCGCTATGCTCGCAATGACTCAACATCGCCGAAAAAAGGTACTCCAATATCACTTTGGTTACTGTATCTTTTCTAACTCTAACAACTTGGTAACCAATGTATAGTTTTGAATGGGTTTACTCGTAATTTAGTTTCCTTGACAATGTTACCCCTATGGCCATTGCCGATTGTAATTTAATAGAATTGTTGACTTGACATGCCATGACATTACATGTCTAAAGTAGATATTTTTGTCATTTTTGGTCAAGGGTTAAATGTGTAAAATGGCAACATGCTTTCACTTTTTTAATGTTTATCATGACATACTTCAATTTTTACTATTCATAGCAACATACTTTACAAAAATTCACGTTTATAGCATAATGTGCCTAAAACTTGGAAAGATATGTGGCTATAATTGGTAAAATGGTTTAAGTAGGTTGTTTTTTTGAGCATTTAATCCTAAAGCACATTGCTTTTACATGCATGTATCCCTTTTCATCCCTTGGATTCCATTTTAATGATATAAGTTCATCAACTGGTTTGTAGGTGCCTATTGTCATGCACGATGAAAACGAACAAGCAAAGGCATGGAGTCAAATTTTCAGTGAAGAAACTAAAAAGCAGTGTATACCTGTCGTGACAGCTTGGCAACTAAACGAAAGAATGTAAGTTTTATACCTCATCGGATCTACATGTCATTTCATGCTTAGGCAATTACCTCTAAGGCATACAAATTTCAGTTTAACCCTTCTACTTTTCTTAGTCTTCTGTTCTTTTTTCCCACTTCAGGTATGGGGAGCTACAGGGCCTAAATAAGAAGGAAACTGCAGATAAATACGGAAAAGAGCAAGTTCACGAGTGGAGACGTAGTTATGATATACCTCCACCAAACGGTGAGAGTTTGGAGATGTGTGCTGAAAGAGCCGTTGCATACTTCAAAGAGCAAGTAAGAATACCATTTTCTATCATATATGTTGTTATAAGCTTTAAATGTCAAACAAAGTAATTTAACATTAAATTTTATATGGATGCATGGAACTATTGAGGCTAAATCAATAACTACACCAAAAAGCATTAGGGATCACTGTAAAAGGTTTTTGAACATTGTATCTGACGTTGGAAAGTTTTCAGATTGAACCTCAACTTTGGGCCGGAAAAAATGTAATGATTGCCGCACATGGGAATTCCTTGAGATCCATCATAATGTATCTTGACAAACTCACTTCTCAAGAGGTGAGAGCGTGAGTTCATAGGATTGTCAAAATTTGTTCCATTAGTTTGTTTCATTCAACTATCAGGCAATTGATTGCTTTATTTTCTTAGGTTATAAGCCTGGAGCTATCGACGGGGATACCTATGCTTTACATTGCCAAAGAGGAAAAATACATTAGAAGAGGAAGTCCTGCAGCACCTACTGAGGCAGGTGTCTATGCTTATACTAAGGTGAGTGTAGTTTCCCACATTACTTTGTTCATTCTAGTGAAACCGTAATATGTGACTTGGCATAGATTAAAAGTCTCAAGATAAATGCAACAATTTTATTTTTGGGCAACATTTTCATTCGAGATTTCTCATATGCCCTTTGGTAGTTAACGATTGAAGAATTTTTTGAGTTACGTGCTAGTAAACCATTGTGTTTATTTCTAGCATGAATGGAATATGGGCAGGTAGGGAGGGTTGGGTAATGGCCTAACGCATCATAACTCATAATGGGTTCGTAATATGGGTTGAAGTTTATGTATTAACTATTAAATATGATTAAAATGAGATTTTAATTTTTTGCATAAAACGATTTTGAGTTTTAAGCAGATGTACTATAGGTGACTTTTGACCCATTTACTTTGTTTTCTTATTAAGTTGTTTTTATCCAATGTTACGAGTTTGACCAGTTGTCAATAAAATAAAACACAAATGTATTGGTTTTCACATTAAGGGGTTGAAAGTGTCATATCTAAGAATCATTTTGAGTTGGGAATCGTAAATAGTTATTGTTGTTGTTTCATGATACAGAGGGAGTAAGTAATTCTTCTATTTTGTTATCAATCAATGGTGCCATAGGCAATTGACTCATAATTTGTTGAATTGATAGAATATTTTCTTAAAATTTATGACGATATTAATTTTGGTGCTTAATTATTCAACGTTGGCATCATTGAAGGCTATTTTAGACATTGGCCAATCATCGAATTACTAATAGCATTTGAATTAATGTAAGTTTTTGGTCCTTGTTGCAGAATTTGGCTAAATACAGGCAAAAGTTGGATGACATGTTTCATTGATGTGAAAGAAACTAAACATGGTTTTGCAAGGAGCGTGTTTAAGGCCCATTATCTTCGCGGGTCAGTGCGTACACGGTACACATGATACATATTGTTTTCTGTATCTTAAAAGGTAGAAAAGAGATTCTTGTTAGAGAGAGTATTGTGAAACATATTGAACACTTTTAAAGCAGTAGAAACAAAAATGGTATACTGCTTTCAGTGTACTTTTTGGTGTATTTCAGTCTCCCAAGATCATAGTGGGTGTGATAGTTTCAATTCAAATATGATTTTTGGATACTGCTTTTCTCATATCTATTTCACTGTGTGCTCCTTTTTTTCTTTATTTTTTCTTTTTTCTGGAATAGAGTAGACCAGTAATTAAAAAATGCCATGTTTTTTAACTGCAAAGATGCATCCCTTGGCTTTGAAATAGTGACGATGATATAAACATTGACCCAAAAGCTAAGGTTTAGGGTGTAGACTGGTAGTGGCAGATGGGGATGAGCTATAAATTTTGTGAGTTGTTACACTTACCTTTTCTTAGAAGTATGAGTAAAAACACTATTTTATGGTAATTATGGCATCCAGCCTTTGGTTGATTAACGTTTGTATTCATCTCATATAACTAACCAAGGGGTGTGCAAAACTCAAGATTGAACCAAAAAACTAATGAATCCTACCAAAACCGGAATACTTTATTTGGTTCTCAGTTTTGGTTTTTTATAATTTTCCGCTCAGATCCGATTTTGTATATTTTTTTCATTGTAAAAGCAGTGGAAGATTTAGTAAGGGCAGAGGGGTAGCACGTATAACGGGTTCCCTTTCCACTAACCTTGTTTTGTAGCCAGAAATCTTTTAAAATTTGTGCAATCAACGGATTTTTGAAGTGTGCAACTAATAACATTCAAATATTAATAAAAAAAACTTCTAATAAGCAATAAATTAATTATATAATTGGTGAATTGACATTGTGTGGTTCAACCTCTCAAAAGAAGGATTCTATTGATATCTATTTGTTGCCATTGTAGGTTACAAGTCGTACTACATTTTCTTGGTTTAATTCTTGCATCAAAACTTTTCTAGTGTAATTGTTGTGCCTTCTGATAAAATAATTTTGGTATAACTAGTTTAAATTGAGTATACTTTATTTTTATTATTTCTAATTATACGTGAACAACTTAACTAGACCACATTAACAATCTTGCTTCATGCAAACGACCAAAGCTTTGACCACGGTTCACAATCTTCTGATGAACCGAACCAGACCTATCCGTAAACACCCCTCCCTACCTGTTGTCATTTTGACTCAAACCGTACAAAAAGCCCTGAATAATAATAATCAACAAATAAATAAAAACTTTGATCCAAGAAAAACATTGACTGGATGGAATATTACCAAAATTATGAAATAAATGAAGTTCAACGATGTTAGCCAAAATACGGGACTCTTGACCCAATTATATTTACTAAGGCTCAATCCTGGCACCTCTTCCGCCACCATCCGCAGCTGCGATCTTTTGAGACTCCGCCAACATTTCTTCCTCGTTAATCTCTAGCGAACTTGTTTTCTCGCCATCAGAATCCGAGTCTGTAGTTGCTGGGTTGAAATCTGAAACCGTGGAGGATGCCCGACCCAATGATTTGCTGGAGCTGCTTTCTCCGTTATGGAAAGCAAGTCTCTTTGCATCATCTTCTTTCATTCTCTCTGCGTATATCTTGATGTCGAATTTCGCTTCGTTTTTCCCGCCAAACGATGATTCGAGTTTGTCCATGTAAAACATGCTTTCCATGAAGGTTTTCGTGTTTGGATCGTCTGCATATACAAACTTCACTTTGTTTGCGGTCTTGGGCTCCAGAAAAGGCTTCACAACCTGCAATAACCATAATTTCAAAGTTAAACATACTAAACTCATACTTTATTAAAATTCATCACATTTCGACGAAAAAGAAACCAAATCCATGTCAACTTCATGTTCAAGAAGCACAGGTTAAACGAGCAAATTTTCAAACTCACAACAATAAAAAGTTTCGAAAGTTATGGATGCAAAAAGTGACACAAAACTATGTAACGATTACTATGACTAAAATGTAAAATGATACGGATGTAAAAATGAAAGCAGACCGAAGATAATTACGAGTTTGAAAGTACAGGTTTGGCATCGAAAGTCAAACTGAGAAGTATGTATGTACCTTCCAGAACGGTTCGAAAAATTTGGGTGGATTGTAGAGAATTGCTAGACCAAGCCTCTCGGGATAATGGTCTTGCAAGATATGAGCTGTTTCTTTTGTCGATTTGATGGATATATTCGACATACTAAATCCGTGAAAATCAATCAACCAAACCATTTGTTCTTGTTCCGGTGGAAGATTAAATATCGCATTTTCCATGCAATATACCAAATATTTTATCTGTGCTCGTGTTGACTTCGAGTTCTGCAGTTAGCGATGACAAAAAGAGTGTGTATCGAGCACAAGTCAAACAAGTAAACAGTAAAAACTTCATTCATCATTCATCGAAGTGTTGCGAAGACTTGGTTTTCTAGGAAAAAGGATGCTACATGTGTAGCAAACTCGCTAATTGAGATGAATGGAGGAAAAAACAAGTGTGAAATGAAACCTGGCATCTAGGTCTCATCACGAGAACTGTCCTCCCATGCTTGTCCATAAAACTTGATCGGTAGATTTTTCCTGTTTCCGCTTCGGCCGCAACATGTTCCTATGTCAAATAAATAACGCTTAACATAAGAGTAAGGTGCTTGGTTTTGCGTTATGATGGAGATTATTAAATTATTACGTTATAATAAGGTAAATAATTGGTTTAAAGTGTTTAGATTGAATTCATTAAAAACTGATTATATGCGATTAGAATTAATCCATTCACACTTTTTCATAACTTAAAAAATGTAGCTTATTTGCTTAATAAGTGAATACTTGGTCATTTTACAAGTTAAAACGCAAATCCAAACACTTTAAAACTGATTATATGATAATTGTGATAGCTAACAACATAAGCTAAACCAAACAGAAGTAAGAAAGTAGTAAACCTACAATATCACTTTCGTGGTCAAACTGCAGCATATTTCACATTCAAAACATGATATTGATATGTATTCAATTTGATTGTTGAAAATCCATTTAAAAGAGAACTTGTTCAAAGGGCTGGCCTACATGGTCTATTGGGTTTGCACCTGCATATTCTGAAAGAAAATTATAGTGTAAACGGCAAACATTATAAGTTAGTGCATCCCATGAATACTATGGTGGATCCAGGAATTTTAGTCACGAATAGCGTCAAACAATTATCGTATTTTTGGTAACCATTTTCCATATTTTTGAGGCACTTATCATATTTGGAGGTGATCAAAGGCGATGTTGATCTTGATTCTTTTAGGAAGGCAATTTTCAATATCGTGCTATGGGTTCTTTTCTTGCACATTTCAACTCCTTGGGACTGCCTTTCAAAAAAAAGCTATGTTGGAATGATATTCAAGAACCCATAGCACGATACCAAATAAGTTAGTAGCACGAATGGAGACTCGAAATTTTATTCCACTAATTTCATGCAAACTGATAGGTGGCACGTGCTACCCCCAGCTAAGGTGTGTTACACGACAAAAATAGACCATACCAAAAAATAGTACATATGTTCTGCACACCCCTAGACTACCATAAAACATTAGTCTGACTAGATCGGAGTAACCTATGCCTCAAGTGGATATTCTAGTAGTAGAATCAAGCATCTTTATCTGTTTAGTAGATCTTATCATATTTCAGAATGAAAGGAACACAAAAGAAACTAAATGGAAAGTGAAAGTAATGTCAACATTTAGAGTCATTAGGAGTTTACCCAACGAATCTCTGCAGGTCTGTAATTCATTCTCCATATTAAGGTTGCTTCAAGCATTTTCTCTGCCTTTTTAACATTCCAATTCCGTGCCCTTAGATATCTTGAAATCGATTGATCAGAGCAAAAACGAGTATACTCCTCTCCAAGCCGTTGTTTGATCTTGTCAATCGACTTGTGCTTCTCAATCGCCTTACGCACCTCATTAATCTAAAACAAAACATAGTCATACAATTCTTATGGTTTCTTATAAATTTGAAGTATTTAAAAACATACCAACTTTGGTTGATCTTGCGCTGAAACGGACACATTCGAGGTTGTTTTCCTCAACTGTGGATTCATAGCTTTATAAGAGGTCCTGTATTTTAACCATCATAAAAATTCAAATTTATCATCCCTAGAGCTAATTGCAGATTTGCTAAATCCCTTTTTTTCTTTTCTGCGTGTATCAAACATGAAATCTTTCTCTTCAAATAATGAGAAGTAGAGAAATCGGTATCATCCAAGAAATTTCATACACTGACCAAAAAGGCAACATCTTTTTCATCAAATTCCAACAATCACATGTCTATAATTACCTAAACATACTCTCCGGCCTAGAAAAGAAAACCATTCAAATTCATAAAACGGACTAGCTATAATTCAAAAGAAATCACGGTTTGAATCAATTTCAGATAATCGACATACGAATAAACAGCTAAGCACAGAACTGGTTCAGTAGAATTCAAAGAACATTCATGCATTGACCAAAAAGTCACCAACTTTTTCATCATATGCGCAGCTAAACACACAATTGAACACGAACACTTCAAAATCAATAATCAAACACATTATAATCTAAATCCAGTCAAAGAACACTTATGCTTGATCAAAAATTGAACTTCTTTTTTAACAAATCAAGATAACCCACATGAGTATAAACATGTAAACACACAGTTTTTTCCTTGAAGATATTAAGAATAGAAAAAGAAAGAGTATGAGTATGGTTCAACAGCAATCATGCACTGACTGAAAAAGTCAACAGTATAGGTTCAGTAAAGTAAATTTTAAATAACACTTATGATTGATCGAAATTCAACTTCTTTATCAACAAATTCGGATAACCCACATTAGTATAATCAACTAAACGCATAATCCATTATCAAAATCAATATTTGAAAGTTAAAATGGTATCAGTAATACAGTATGGTTCAAGAACAATCATACACTGACTGAAAAAAGTCAACATTTTTTGTTCCATCAAATTCAGGTAACCCACACAAGTAATAGCAACCACACACAAAATTAGATCAAGAACGATTAAAATTCCCTAGAAACAAATAAAAAAAGCAATCAATAATCTTAATCAAATCCAATCCAATCCAAGCAACACAGAACAAAAGGGTATAATTTCCAGCCACAAATGTACAATGCAATCATTGAACAACAAATTTCCAATAAGAAAACAGGGGTGAAATCCCAATATGAATTGAGGAAACTAAACTAGATTGGTTAATGGATGACATTAAAAAGTCTTTTGTTCAAAGTAAATAATATAAAAAAACAGTTTACCTTTTTCTTCTGGTGTTGTGTAGAGAGATTTGAAAGTATACGTAGATCTCAAAGAAGATGTAATTGTAATCTTCAAAGAGGAAAAAATTAGGAGGGGGATTCAATTGTAAACATAATTAAAAGGGTAATTAATTAGGAAATTGAAGAAAATCAAACAAGGGGTTGTGGGAGGAAGCCATGTGGCAGTGTGGAGAAGAAAAGCAGGCTGATGTTGATGTGAAAATGATGATATCGAAGCTCAATTTCGGATGGTTTCTTGGACAAGGTCAAATTTGATGTGCCACAAACCTGATATCCTTTTCTTCCATGCATTAAATATGTATTACTTTTTATTTTTGAATATTTTAAGTTTTCTTAAGTTTATTATACCTCGTTATGTGAGTAATTAGTTAATGATTCAATTCCTATTGATTTTTGGTTTTTGAGTTTTGGAAACAAGACCAGTCAACCATCTACACATACACGTATATGCTAGATTGTATATACGTATATACAAGATTATAATTTTCAATAACTATGGAAAAAAAAAAAATACAATTCTTGTTTAAATCCAGTAAAAATTCTACTTAATACTGTTAATACCAAAATTTATAAATTTAAATTTATTAATTATATCTTAATCCATTAGAAACTATGTTTTATGATATTATCAACATCAATATCAAAAACAATTTGAAGTCGTGATAGAAAGACAAAACCAAAACAAAAACCAAGCTTATAAACATTAATGAAATAAAACCGACTCAAGAAAAAAAAAATATTGGAACTAAAAATCAAATTGAATAGTCGTTCAGAATCGTTTTTTCGACTTTTATAAGGATAAATGATAAAAAATCAAAAAGAAAATTAGAAAAGGCCAAAACTAAGAAACGAAATGAGTTGTAGTAGTCTCGCTTCAACACAACATTAATTTTTCGGTTTAGTCCCAAATTTTATACAGTGTACACCCAACTGTCAGCTAGTATAGATATCTAAAATTGTTATGTCATGTAAATATGTCATTTTTATATAATCTTATAATACACTTTCTTTATAATCTAAAACATCATTGATATTGTTCAAACTTATTTTCTAAACTTGACACGCAAACATATGCTTTTTTTGAAAGACAAAATTTTATTACGCAACACAAATTAAATTGACAATACAACTAACTAAAACAGAGTTCTATGAGCCACATAACAAGCAATTACTAGAAAAATAAAATAAAATAACGAACACGAAAGCGATCTTGCAAAAAGTTTTTACAACTAACTAAAACATATGCTTTGTTTGTTTACGGATTATCGTCTAAAATTAAAAACCAAGAACGGCCCGAAAATAAAATTATTCGGTCTGGTTCCGATTATTTTCTGGTTTTTACAAATAGAAAACCGGTCCAGACCGAATCAAACCCGGTGGAACCGAAATCCGAATTATAATAATTATAGGAATTGAGAGCCCGTTCGAAAAAAAAAACAGTTCAGTTCCGGTTCGATTCATTTAGGGTAAAATGAGTTTTATCCACATCTGTAGAATTAAGTAAGATTAGATTGAATATCTTAATATTAAAATGTGAAATTAGTCTATTATCATGTGTTAATTGTCAACAAGTAATCAATCACACGTGCCATAATAACTTATAAAAGGACATGTAGTTTGTGATGCTAACCATTTCCCAAAACCGAGTAGTGTCCTACTTATAAAAGGACACTTGATCAAGAAGAAGGTGTACATCATGGAGCCAACCATAAAATATAATAAGCACCATATGATTCAATCAACTATTTATTTTATAACAAGCCTTCAAAGAGAATAGATAACAAATTCAAGATAACATTCTTCTTCTATAATGTAAACCAATCCCTGATACATCGAAAACTCTTCCATATGACCATCGGTAAATAGGACACATTCGATGCACGAATCGCAAATAACATTTTGAATGCTCCAAAAGTCCAAATCCAATCATTAGGCGTCCTTTACGTTAAACGCAACAGCACCTGACCGAATGTGAACTCGTTGCAAGAACAAGGAAAGATTCATAGTCTCCGCAAGCACTATTTCCCTTGAGTTTCGCTATAAGGACCATTTTTGTTACTATGATTCAAAACGAAACTCAACTCAGCTCAAAAATTAAAAAGTGAATAAATATCTTTTTCCAATTAAAAAAACATGTACAATACAAGGCCACCACAGTTTACAAATTGGTAAATTTCTTTCCCTTAGTCGTCAACACTACCCTTTCTATACAAAATCTTGACACTGTATACCACAATTGTTCAAGAATCAATCTTTAAAAACAAACCCTAAACTTCTGTGTTCATCGATCAAACTCGTTTTTATCCCCAATTCAAGGGTCATGGCTTGATCCTCGATAAATGGGGAAAAAGCATGCAGACAGTCCATGGATGCTTTGGGATGCAAATACTTGAGAATCCATGGTTGTCTGTCTACATGATCATCATGCAAGTTCTCATACAAGTAGACATTATCGAACTACACGTCAAAACATGATATAGAGAATCCTCACCTGCATACTCCCATGGCGAATTAAGGGCCAATTTGCAATGCACGTTGTACCTTCGAGGCTCAACCCTAAGCAGAGTCAATCATCACATTTCAAACCAGTTTCTATCGGAATTTGGCTTTTCTGCCTCGTTTGAGAAGTTTCTTAGGAACTCCATTCTTTTGGGTCACTCTAGAATACAGATGAACCTTGTTGTTTCAATTTAGACATGCCCAGAGTCGGCCATTTGGCCACGACAAAAAACTCAATGACATAGCCAATAAACTGGGATCATGGGTCTCTTTTTCCTGCAACAGGTGTTGAATTTGGTCTCTTTTGAATGCCATGTTGCCAGGCATCTCTTGAACGATCACCCGACTGATCAAAATCATCAAGAGAATTCTCCATTGGTGGCTTAAAAGGACGGTAACTCCCATTTCTTGGAGCAAATGATGAGTTTTTTTCATCATCTTCTGATGGTGTTCCTGACCTAGACTCCATGTGTTCATATGACCGGTGTCTTAATCCAGGTCTCTTCAAACCCCTCATGTTAGAAAACCGACCTTGTGATGGACCATAGGTCGGTGGTTGCACCTTTGGTGCCAGGAAATCTTTTGGAAGTGAATCCATGTCCATATAACATTCCCGAGTCTTCGCATCGGCAATTAGCGCAGCCCAATCATCTGACTGTACCAAAGTACTTGCATTCCCCATCACCTATAAAAGATATTGGGAGTAATCAGAAGTCCGGAAATTAGTAAATACAAAAAAAGTATGTTATGGAGAAATATAAGGGTGTGATTGAGTCAACACACTTGCGAGCCACTTACATACTCCATTCATGAAGCTTGCAAGGCTAATTGAGCTTATGATGTGTTATATTATTACCCTTTCTATGTTGGCTTATTGAGGTTATATTATGTTATGATTTTACCCTTTCTGTGTGTACACACATACTTAATTACACTTACCATAAAAACTAACTACTCATACCAAGTCTTTAGTAGAGAGTCTAGTCTAGTCTAGCCAACATAGAAAATATCAATTACTTCATTGATCTCGAGCTTAAGCTTGAAAATGAAAGCTAGAGCAAGCTCGAGCCAAATTTTAAGCTTTGAGTTTTAATGTTGAGCCGGTATCGAGCTCAGCACCTTATAGACTCAACTTCGCCCAATTACAATACTATGAAAGGAAATAAGGGAAAAGACATTGATACCCAAAGTGCCCTTCTTGCACGAGTGAGAGCAACATTCATTCGACGAATATCGGCAACAAAACCCACGCCATGGTTTGAAGCTCGCACACACGACATAATGATGACATCACGTTCTTGCCCTTGGAAAGCATCCACTGTATTAATATAAAGATCCTTTCCTTCTTCCGATTTCAGAACTTCCTCAAACTCTCGCTGAATACATTTTAATTGCAGTTTATAGGGAGTAATTATGCCCACAGAAACTTTTCCTATGCCCAGAGACTTGATACTCTTCTGAAGATGTTGATATAAACGAAGGCAAAACTGGGCTTCGTGTATATTCTGATAAGAAACTGACCCACCTCGATGTGACTCTCGCCCATGTGTAATATCGTAAAAAATGTAAGGCCTTAGCAGAGGGTCCTTGTAGTATACCTCATCGGGCAAACTTGCAACACTTTCACTATCAGTCAGGCGTCCTTGATAAAAGTATCGAGATGGAAATTCTCGTATTTGAGGATGCATCCGATACTGCACAGAAAGCAACATCGTTGGGCAGCCTGCTTGTTGAAATCTCTCAAAAAGACTTCTACTGTATAGCAACGTGCCAGCAGCTTTGCTAATTACGGTTGCAGGAAGTTGCTGTGGATCCCCTACAAGAACACATCGGGCAGCACCAAGAGCTAGAGGAGGAAGCACTCCTACTTCACTAGCTTGAGCCGCTTCATCGATGACCACCATATCAAACCCGTGGGTGAGACGGGAGAAAAGCTTTCGACCACTACTTGAGACGGTAGTGAAAACAACTTCAGCCTCATTAGCAAAACTTGCTTCAAGACTAGCACGAGCTTCCTCCAAGTTGAAGTTCCCTCCACTACGGAACCTGCCTTCTAAAATGAAAAGTCGAGATAGCTCCACTAGAACCTTGTCCCTGTTTTCGACCACGGCAGCAAGATTTTGCAATAATGAGTCACGGCTCTGGTCACGAGCCACAAGAACATCCGGGTCCACCCCGACAGATCCTTGGGACCGACCTGTAAAAGCCGCAACATTAAGTTCTCTCTGAAGGGATGCTATTTGTTGAGACAACTGAGCTTCACGCCCTCGTAAATGGTGCATCCACCCATAAACTTCATCTCGGCTCTTCACCAAAAGTTGCTCGGTTCTACGCTCGACTGAAACCGCCTGAGCTGCTCGTGTTTGAGAATCAACCCCGACACGAGCAACGTCAGGACGGTAGACTTTCATCTCGCCATCAATGAACCCACGATCAAGAACACGTGTAAGCAGCTCATCCGTTGCAGCATTTGAAGGAGCACAAACAAGCATTCTTGGTTTGGGACAGAGCTTATGAAGTGTGCGAAAGAGGTTCTGATCCATGCTTTGAAGGACTTCATCGATGGACCCAGTGGGGACATTATCGGAGGAGATGCTCTCAGTTGTTTGCTTGTAGCTTTCGGGAGCTAGTTTTTTAAGCAATGCGGTATAATAATGTTGATACTGAACAAGATGGATAACATTAAGCATTCCCCAGACTGTATGCGTCTTTCCAGTTCCCGGTGGGCCTTGAACAAGAGTGAACGGCCATGGTTCTTGCCTCTTTGTCAACCCGTTAGTAGTACCTGCTGCAGTATGCGTTGCAGCCCAGTGGATTGCCGACAACTGCGGAGCATTAAAGGTCTTGTGCAGATAATCAACAAAGTTAGGTGTAAAACAATCAGGCATCGCTGGTGCCTGTTCTTCATATTTCGGGAAGAGCTCTGGACTCGGCTGAAGAATTGCAGTTTGCATCTACAGAACACATATAAAATTATCAGCTGTTGGCAGAATCACAAATGCAAAATCATGTACTCTTGTTTCTTCACTGTTGACCGAATATTATATTTCTACATTCACATTCGACACTAGGGTAAGTAATCAACTCAAGCCAACTCACAAACCACTCAAGATCAACTCAAAGAATACTCAGAACTGACTATCTAACTCTAGTAGATCGAGCTCAAGCTAATCATGTGGTCTTTCAAGTCGACTTGGGTATTGAAATATCCACCGTGTGAAGCTTGAAAGCCTTATCAAGCTTATGTTACTTTTATCCTGTGTATTTCTATATATTTAATTATGCTTCTTTCATACAAAATCACATTGAGTCGAGTCAATTCGAGAATATATTAAATTACATGTTAAATTTCCTTTTTAAAAAAGAATTGAGCTGAGGCGCTGAGCCAGCTTCAAAAGTATCTATTACTTCATCGAGCTCCAAGCTTACAAACGAATGCTTAATCAAGCTTCAAGCTTTGAGTTTTCGTGTCAACTCTAGCTCAAGCTTGATACCATATTGACTTGACTCAGCTTGAATACATAATTGACACCTATGTTGCAGAACTTACCTGTGAATTGAGCCTACGAAATGCATGCAATGCAATATATTCTCTTTGAGTTGTTGCAAGCGAGCCAAGAACAGTAAGAAACCAGATTCCCTTGGCATGTAACTTCCTTAAAATATGATCATCATCAGCCTTGCTGTTATTAGCAACCAGAGGATAAATCATGATTAGCATACTGGCCACAACAAACAAGAAAACAGAGTAAGAATTCGGTACACAAAAACTACATGCATAACAGACCTGCTAGAATCATGTGAATCCCCGACATAGAAGTGAAGGATTGCCCCAGTAGGATCACGAGTATCTATCGGTATGTGCCGCCTCACAGTGCCAGCCACTCGTCCACTGACCTCCCCCTCTTCCCCGGTAGTTGAACTGTTGTTTCTCTTTGATGTAACTGCTTAACGGAAGCAGGGATTAACCTTTAGATATAAAATTGAGAACTGCTGCCAACCGAAAGAATTGACATTTCACATTTTCACCAGTCTTGGTTTCAGGCAGATGGTTCGGCCAGTTTGGGTCTAGATTATACAGCATTAAATCTAAAAGATTAATCTAAAAGATTAATCTTTTAAATCTAAAAGATTATACAGCATTAAACTACCACTATTTTAAATCTAAAAGATTAATCTAGATATGTAAAAGTACCTGTTCCAGGTTTGGGGGTTGAAAGAACCGCCACATCACCCTCCTTAAAATTCCATCTGCATTCATTTGCAGGTAGAAGTATCACATCATACCAACCTGTGAGCACGTATGAAATCAAGTAAAATATTACCATAAAATATACATTAAAGTGAGAAAAAAAATCTTAAAGAGAATAATACAATATAGTATATGATGTTATAGAGAGCGAATACGTGATTGTGGATCTCATTTAGGGGGTGTTTAGATTTAGGTTTTCAAAATAATCATCATTATCTATTCATCTGATGATTGTGATTTCAGATCGTAAACAAACATTTTTTAGTGTTTGGGTGAAATGATTATGAATCTAATTATCTGATCATTCAGGGGTCATATAGACATATACACAGTTTAGGTCATCAACTACAAGAAAACTGATCATCAACCTTGACGTCACGCCATCTATTATAATTCTTAAAAAAGTCAAAAGTTTGCGAAATTCATGTTTATTACAACTTAAAACAACAGAAACACATCTAAACACTATCTCCTGCAACCCCTTTTGTTATAAGCTGCTTATTTGATCTTTATTATTTAATGTCACATACACACTTTCAAAAGCACATTTAAACACCCCGCTTACTTGAAGAGAAGATAAATGCAAATGGGCACAAATTGCAGAATGGATGAAAATGATATTTGCATCTAAACTTGCTTTTTCATTATCAACACATTATAATAAATATATTTTATTACCATGATGAGAAGTCATACCTCTTTCTCGTCTCTCAACACTTTTTATACGGACCATTGCATGCATATCTCTAGAAGCTGTTTCGGTTAATTCCTCCCACGTACTATAGAGCTGTGCCCGACATTCCTCAAAAAGCAACGGCTCAAATACTCTAACATATTCTTCTACCGATTCAAAGCTTCCAGGAACACACTGAAGCTCTGCGTCCTCTGAATATCCAAATATTGTGTCATTTTATCACAGGAAATATACATACATACATATGTATGTGAGTGAGTGTGTGTGTGTGTGTGTGTGTGTGTGTGTAAATCATGAAATGTAAAAAGCAAATGAAGGATAAAAAGGTAACAAGGCCTGAAAGATCATATATATTCCAATTTATGAGTGAAGAAGAACAACCAATACCATGCAAGATAACAGTAATCTTTGTGTGCAATGTGTAACAAAGATCCACCCAGGACTATCTTAAATTGTTAAATGTTAACGAAGAATAAAAAAGGAATTCAAGAATGAGAAAATCTACATAAATTACTTACACTATTTTCAGCTTTTTTTTTTAAACTTCAGACAACAGGAAGTATTCCCCCATAATCATTTATGCTAGTAAATGATCAAATATGAACAAGGACTACAACACAGCTCCTATTACAAAGAGCAACTAGTAATCAGGTCTTCAAAACATACCCTTGTGTATGCCTTTGATCAATCCAATTGCAAATATCATAAGAGAAAAAATGACATGGAATTTAAAATAGTTTAGGAAGTATAATCATCACTCATCTCCTTCCTAAATTACCCAAAATGGAACACACTTTAGTAAGTTTAGTATGAAAACAAGAGCAACGACTTAGGTGAAACATTTGGTAAAAGCACATAGCCATTCTAATAACTTAACCTAATAAACAAGCCACAATAAGCTATCACAATCAGTATGGTCAAATTACATGTAATGTTTCACACCTGGATGCTGCCAGAACTTCTCATTTGTCACCTCACGAAGGAGACGTTCCACTGACGTATCCTGATACTGCGTAGCAACAGTTGATGGCTTCTTAGAAGGAAGCTTTTTACCTCCTGCTTTTGAATCAACAGAATTCTGACTGATTAAAGCTGTCTTTCTACCAGGGGCTTGTGCATTTTTTGTTGGTTTCAATATACTCTGCCGATGATTGGGAGGTGGTTTATCCTCTGCCACAAGATCTGTACCACTAATTGACCTTTTTGGACGTGCTAAAAGTCCTGAATTAAGTGAATTTATGTCACCATTATTAGATTCAGATTTGGGATCAATAGACTCCACGTGACTGTTGCTTTCATTGCATGACTGATCAACTTGTTTTGCATCCCTTGTTGCTGGTGACTGAATCTGTTTATCTAGAGAACGTGACTCCTTCATGATACGAGTGACGGGTGGAGGAAAGTTCGGTCGTCTAGGAGTTGAGGTTTTAATGGTACCTGCTTGCTTAACATCTTCCAAATTAAGAAACATGGTTTGACGACTACGTTTTTTCCCCAACATTACTTCCTTTTGTTGGTCGAGTTTAGGACGCTTTCCAGGGTTATTTGCAAGCTTTAAAGCATGAATTGCTTCAGCACCTTTAATGTCTCGTTGTTTTGGAGCCAACATAGAATCTTCTTGACTATCCATAGCAATATCATTTTCAGAATTACGACTACCACTACTTTTCCTATCAATTGAATCAGCATTTTCATCCTTCACATCATCGATATTAGAAGAGGTACTAACGACTGCCACATCCGAATCCCGTTGGTCCACTAAAACAGCCATTGGTTTCACCTGTGACTTATCATCATGGGCAGAAGTTGATGCTTCAGGCATGCAAGCAGAGCCCTCTGCATCAGACCATTCACCTTCTTCTTTTTCGATAGCGGGGCCAATATCAATTTCTGTCTTCTGGTCTTCACCAGCTTCTGGCGCCTGTGCTTGTTTTGATCGAATGAAAGGCTGAAACCCCGAAACAGAAGATGCATGAGAAAATGCATTGTTGTTTATTATTCTGCGAGGACTATTGGAAGTTGTAAATAAATCCGAAGTATGGGTAGTTGACGGAACTGCCCTTTGGGGCTGGAAGCAAAAGACATTGTCACTCTCCTCATCCTCCTCCATAGCAGGTTCATTGAGATCAAATAATGGCTTTCCTTTAGAAGTCATCACTCATATGCATATATAGATATATGTTACCTATCTTGTGAAAGATGCACCTCTCTTTGCAATTGTTTAAGAATGAAACGACGAATCATGTGCCGGTATTATGGGAAAATGACAATTACCTCAGATACTTGAGGCGTATATATAAATGCCAACAATATAGTCCCTGCAAATAAAATTAAGAAGTAACTATCCATTAGACGAAAGGTAATCAATGCACAATATTCCCACTACATAAAAAAGGAAAATTTAATAGCAACCAAAGAACATTTTGATCCTCTATTACACATAAAGAACACCCTTTACAAACCAAAAGTACATTTGCAAAGATGCACACTTTATTAAATAAGTCAAAACACACGCAAACAATGCAATTAAAATCCAAATTTATTACACAATAATACCAAAAAAAACTAAATTTTTACTCGTGTTACGTGGCCAAAAGCGACAAAAACAACAACATATTTCCTCATGTTACGTATCCAAAAGGAACAACTAGAATACAAGCATCACATTTACTCGCATCCACATCCGAATACAAAAGGAACACCAAGAATCTCAACCTAGTCTCTCCAATTAACCACTTACATTCATGTATATATAAAACCTAAATTCTCAAAAAAGGAATTACAACCTACATAACAACTACCCTAAATAGTCAAATTCAGACAAGTCAAACTTATATTATCCCAATTTCAGTAAAAGAGAAAGAAAAAAAAAAGATCCTATTGTTAAGATCCAACTAGCACATTCATCCAGGACACACAAGCCATAGGATCCTACCACACTCAATGTGAAATAGACTCGTACGATTAAATAAATGTGTAAGATGAAAAAAAATCCAATTCCTGGAACTGAACCCTGGACCAGAAAACGTATATGGCACATGTATAGATGGATATAAACCTAGAATTTTTAGATCCCTAACGGATAATGAAATTAGCGAAAGGAGTGAGAATCGATGTACGATCAAGCATGATTATTAAAAAATGATTAAACGGCTAGTTAATGAATTCATTGACGCATAATTAAAAATGGAAGAAGATAGGGATTATCAAACGCACCTGGTGAATGATTTTGATTGATTGTGTGTGTGTGTGTGTGAGTTTGCTGATTCAAATCCAGTAGAGCAAAAGTAGGAGTGAGGGAAGGGGGAGAGAGAATTCACAAGGGAAAACTTGTCCGTGAATTTGATGGTGTGTTGGAAGAGATGCCTGAGTGAGGGTTTTATAGGGCAATGGTGGGGGTAGGGCGTGATGGGGAGGGTGGGTGGACAGATGCAGGATCCGGATCCAAGTTCGGATCGTAACAAATTCGGATCGAATCGCGCATTTGTTGAATCGTCCTTTTGAGCACATGTCAAGGATAATAATAATCTATGATGAGTTGTTTCTTCATTTAATTTTTTATTTTATTTTATTTTTCTAAATGTCTTCATTTATATTTTTTGGGTTAAAATGGATTTTATTTTTAAACACCATATTTTTAATTATAAATTATTACTTGAAACTTGGTACACATGCGTTGCTTTCGCACATTCTTTTATCATGTATATTACACATTCACACTATATATCAAAGTGTAAAAATTGATAATAATATCACATGAAAAATGAAGTAAATACGATGTATTATAAATTGAGTTTATTATGAAAAAATCAACATGTTTTCACGTTTTTTGCGTTTTCGTCCATTCATGTTATTTTTTCCTATAAAAACCTCAAGTTATTTTTTTCTTTTTTGTTTAGTGAAATTTGGACGTTAGACCCCGATCATAATTTGTGAACCGGGTTTTTAAAAACTGAAAAACTGGGTTTTAATGTTCAAATTTCACTGAACCAAAAATAAAATAAATAACTTGAGGTTTTTTATAGAAAATAATAATATGAAATGACGAAAACACAAAAAAAAATGTAAAAACATGTAGGTTTTTTTCATAATAAGTCTTTATAAATTCTACCAAAGGGGATTATATATCCAGTTAAAAATGAATTAAATATCAGTTTTATTTACAGGCATTAATGCATCATAAATCCAATAAGTCATTTTTACAGTATTTATAGATTTTACATAGCCTATTTTCATGTCTCCGTATGTTGTTAGGTTGGACACTTTCAAATTTCAATAGCTATTTGGTATATGCACAATAGTCTATTGGTCTATATATCCTACTGTTTCGTGTTTGCAACCCGACCCATGCAGTTGTCGGACTCAAAATTGTGTAGGATACCCCATCCATCTTTAACCCATATAAATTTACAAAACTAAGTTTTTATGTTTATCTTTATATATTAATAATGTAAAACATGTAATGACACGTCATGATCACACTACCTCAACCAATCAGGTTTAGTTTTTCACTATCCAGTTTTCCTAATTTAACTCTCAATTTACTTAACTAATTGATTTTTTAAAGATAAAAAATTTTAGATATGATATTAAAATAGATTGCCTTCAAAGTACATATCTATTTTATGATTGTTTTTATCAAATTATGGTAACTAAAACTAATTTGTTTACTATCTGTTTATATTTTATATGGACTCTTTCAACTAGGGGTGAGCATCGGTTCGGTTTACGGTTTCTTTGGTTTCCTCGAATTGAAAATTTTTTAAGGCCAAACCGAAAACCGAACCAAACCGAATTCAAAGAGAGCCAAACCAATTCGAAAACCGAATTTGAATTCGGTTTGGTTCGGTTCGAAAACCGAATTACCGAAAATAAAAGCATTGTTCTAACAAGGTGGGTTCACTGGATTGTACCTGTTGTTGTTGAAGTCGAATCCACCGTTTCTGGTGTGCTTGACTTCTCCTTGGTTGCTTCATCAGACATTTCAACTACAAAACACAAAAAAATTTCAACATTTCAACCCTATTCAAAGTAATCAAGCAGCGACTGTGAGTGTCGATGGTGAGACCCACCTGAGCAAGCGTGAACGGAGCAGCGACGTTGAGACCCACGCCGTAGTGGACGGTGCAGCACTGCAGCGACTGTGATTGTGGACGTGCGTGAACTCGTGAAGGGAAGCGATTAGGCGAACTAGGTTACACACATACGGAAACTGAGAAAGGCGAACTAGGGTTCGCTAATCGCTCTGGATTCTGGAGTCATGGACTGCGTCTGGGTATCTGCTACTCTGGAAGTTTTCAATGGGTATTGGCCTGTTGGGTAATCCGTAAATCATAATTGGGTATTTTTAGTTTGGATATGGGTTTTTTGGGTTTGGGTTTGGGACTTGGGTATTATGTTAGCCCAATTCTAATATTTAATTACTTATAAATTTCTACATATATATTTATATATAATATATTTAATAAATATTTAAAAATAAATTCGGTAATTCGGTTTGGTTTGGTCTATAATTAGTGAAACCATAATTCAAACCATAAACCTAATTTGAAATTCGATTTGGTCTAAAACCAATTCGAAAACCAAATTTAGTATTTGGTTTGGTCTAAATCGAATTCGGTTTGGTTTGATTTTTGGTTTCTTCGATTCCAAACCAAATACTGCTCACCCCTACTTTCAACTTAAAATTTTGATGGATAAACTTTTTCATAAACTTAGTGTAGATACAATACGTTTTTTTTTCCCTAAATATGACATTTCGAGTCAACCATCTCACTCTGAATCCTAATGAAAGTATGTAACACCCCGATTCCAGGTTTTAATGTTGTATTGAAATTTTAAGAAAATATGTGTTCAAAATGTTATGTGGAATATCGTAATTGACAAATCAATTATAAGTACATTGTCATATTATGTTGGATTCTTTTGATCGAAAACTTTTGATGATAAAAATGAGAAGATAGAAAGTTGATTTAAGTTATAGAATAAATGGAGGGACTATTTTAGTCATTTCTCGACCTTTTATAGGACTTGTTTTAAGTCTTCATTTGTGCTAATGCTCAAATTGACTCCTCGCAAAACATGGGTACGGTTCTCATCTTGATTTTGCTCCCACCCATTATTGATTGTGAGAAATTGTAGTGAGATGTTGAAGTAAAAATGTTTCAAGAAGCTTTTGGAGGTGATTTTCATTGATTTCTTGCAAGATTTGAGTTAGGGTTTATAACCCATAGTGTGTAATTGCTTAGAATGTGGTTTCAATGATATTTGGTATGGTTTTTGAGAGCCTTTGCTTGCAAGATTTTTGAAAATCAAAGAGTATAGCAAACAAGGTATATGTGTTTAGGTTTTGAAGAGAAATTTGGGTTTTTCATGAATCTTAGTTATGATTCTTAAGTTTGGTGTTGTTTTGAGGTTAAAAGTTGTTGAAGTTGGTTTAGATATGTTGTATTATGAGTTAGAAATCGTTTTCTTGAGTTGTATTGTAAAAATATGAGTTTTGATAATTTGAAAATTGGTAGCTGCACAAATGCAGTTCAGGGTTGACTCGGCTAGTTATATGGATTTCCATAAAAATTTGAATTCAATCATCCGAAATAAAAATCTGAAAATCTGATCCAATATTTCGGATTCGAATAGTAATATTCCAAATTTTCGGATATCTGAAAATCCAAAATAAAAAATATAGTTTTAAAAATTTTATTTATCTTTAGTATTTATTATTTGCATAATATTGAGTGTTTATCATTATTGTAATGTATATTTTTTTAGTTTTATGATATTATAGATTTATTAACTAATATTTTATATATTTTAGATTTGTTAACTTTTTTAATCGTTTTGAGTAAAATAATTCTGGATACATTTAGTTTGTGATATATTTATCTTTAATATGTATTGGATATATGAATTTGTATTTTAGAATTTAAATATTTGATTTAAATTTGTTAAAAAAAACTAAATATATGTAATTTCAGATATTCGGAGAATCTGAAATTTCGGATATCCGAAATTATTAATATTTGAAGACATAAAAAATAACAAATTGTATTTATCTTTTATATTTATTAATATTTATAGATATTAGAAACAACGAATCATATTTATCTTTTATTTTATTTTTGAAATAATAAAGTGTAATAATTTTTTTAGGTGGAACGTGTTGATATAATCTGTCAATTTGTGTTCCCTTTTATTACATGGATGTTGTAGTGTTACACAATGTTTACTCATAAACATAGACACTTATATATTTTAAACATGGGTTTATTATTTAAAAAAACCCAACATGTTTTCATGTTTTTTGCGTTTTCATCCCTCAATGTTATTTTTTGCCATAAAAGTCCTCAAGTTATACTTTTCTTTTTGATTTAGTGAAATTTGGACATTAGAACCCGGTTTTTCAGCTTTTTAAAACCCGGTTCACAAATTATAACCGGGGTCTAATGTCCAAATTTCACTAAACTAAAAAAAAATAATAACCTGAGGTTTTTTATGCTAAAAAATAATATGGAGTGACGAAAAGGTTTTTTTCATAATAAACCCTTTAAACATAATCTCATTTTGAGAGACCTTTTCATAGAAGGGTAAGATGAATTTCTATAAAAGTTTTATATCCACATGGACAATTTGAAAAGCCTGCACTTTTACCCATAACAAATAAACATAACAAACCATTTAGTTTTAAAATATTTGAATAACTGTCCTTTAAATGGTTTGAAAATATTTGAATAACTGTCCTTTGTTTTTAAGTCCAACCCAACCCATGCAGCTTTGCACAACCATAATTCCATGTCATAGCTAGTGTGTCCCGGTAGCTTTTGGATGATGTATTTTATAGTTTTTATGTTAAAGGGCGTGTTTGCAATGAGTTTTTAGAAACTTTTAGAAGATTTAACTTTTAAATTTTTAAAAGTTAAAGCTCAAAAGAACATTTGGTGTGTAAGAGCTTGAGATTTTAATTTATAAATTAAAGCTCCCAAAAGCTCTTTCACGTGAAGCTACATGAAGTAGCTTTTAAAATTTTTGGTTTAACAAAATTATTTGTTTACCTTTATAATAAGTATAAACTACAACTTCAATTAATATTAGTCTTCTTTTATGTTATTTAATACCAAAAGCTACAGTTACAACTACTTTCAAACACATTTATAAAAACTGAAAGTTCTAGTTGTTTCAAAAAGCTACCGCTCACAACTCGAACTCGAAGTTACAACTATTTGTGTCAAATATACACTAAGACGTGGAGCTTTTTATGTTTTTGACTTCTAAAAATTACTTGGAGGTGATATTTTGATGATAAAAACACGTCCAAATAGGTCAAAGGAGTTAAGACCAAGTAAAACTTGAAAAAACCAAGTTTATATATTATTTTTTCATATTTGTTTAGAAAAGTTTTTAACATTGTTTTAAATTTTTTATTAAAAGTCATCATCCAAATATTTTTATCTAACCTGTTTATAATTTTAGGCCAAAATTAGTTTATCGTCCATGAATCTAATGGCTCTAGTGACTAATGAGTTTTTGAAAATTAATTTTGGGAAGAGCAATTGGTGTGAAGTGAAATGAAATAGTAGGTAAAATGAATTAGGGCAAATTGCTAAGGAATGTAACTTATATTATAAAATTTGATTACAAAGGTATTGTGAAATTTTTTAGGTCAAAAAAGATAACATAAAATTTATTTTTGACAATAAAGGGTATATGACCAATTAATTAAGATAAATTTATAATTTTATGGTCTTTCTTTGGCAAAAAAAAAAAACATTTGAATATCATTTCTCGGTCTAAATATTGAATTTCATGACCTTTCTTAGCAAAAATAGAATGTTATATCGACTTTCTTGGCCAAAAAAATTTCACGATACCTTTATTGTCAAATTTTGTATTTTGTGTTACATTCTTGACAATTTTTTCAAGGAATTATTACTCCATCCTTTCTAAAATAGATACCTGAAAATGTATTTTTGGTTGTCTTAATTAGCATAAGTAACAAGTATTCACTCTAAATATACTATAATTATACTCTTAATTGTGTCACCTAATAGTTTCACTTTTCCAACAAACTTTGTATTTTAAAAAATTTAAGGCTAAAGTTATCATTAGTATAACATTTTTGCACTATTAAAATCGAGTATCTTTTATTATCAGTATTCATTTGAAAGTGAAAGGAGTATTATACTATTATATCATGACGAGCAAGGCCGCTTCAATCATTTTTGAGACCCTGGCCAAAAACCTTAAAATGAGCCCTGTAAATATGTATGTATAGTAGTATAGATAAGTAAAATTCAAGTAAAAAATGATGAATTAACAACAAAAAACTTATAATTATGTAATGTTAAAACTAAAAACTTTGCAAGGCAATAACCTTATTTAATCGTCAATAAACCTAAGTATATACTAAGTTTTTTTAGATGGACCCTTATAATTAATGGGTACTGAGCAGTTGTCCGTGTTGATCTTGCTCATGGTCGACATTAACAAGGACCAGTGGTAAATGGATTGATGAAGAATCTATGGAGTTCATGGATTATCAAGATCTGAACAAACGTTTATGGACGAATATAAATCAGTTAGTTGCAAGTAGGGATGTAAACGGTTCCGGAACCGGACCAAACCGACCCGGAACCGATGTAACCGAAACCGAATATTAAAGATTGTAAGAACCGATAATCAAACCAATAATTGTAATTCAGTTCTGGTTCGGTTATGGTACGCGTATTTCGGGTACGGAACCGATTAAAACCGAAAATTAAAAAAATATATAACTCTATCTATTATAACAAGATATAAACAAAAAAAAACATAAAAATAGAATAAGAAAAGTGTCGATCATGATGTTTTCATATAAATTATGTAATTTCATCATCCTAAAATATTGTTCCAACTATTAATCTTTTCGGTTTCACATTTTGGGTTTTTAAATCATTTCTTTGATTTGCATGTTATGAGCTTTTCAAATCATCGGTTCTATACCCGCAGAACCGTTAACCGAATAATCGATAACCGAAAATTGAAGATTATAAGAACCGATAACCGAACCAAATACTATAAATCGGTTCCAATCGGTTCTGATTCCGGTTCGGTTTTTCGGTCATTCCACACATCCCTAATTGCAAGTATTTTATAATGACCGGATAATATGCAATTCAAGATTAAAAAAAGTACACACCGAATGATGGTGAATTTGTGATGGACAAAGCAATGAAGAACTCTTGTCCAGGGTCGGCCCATTGGGGTGTGCAACCTGGGCTACCGCCTCAGGCTCCAACAGCCAAGGGGGCCCAAAAAAATTTTTTCCCTCTAATACCTAGGCTAATATTAGTTGTTTATTTGTTTTGCTAGTTGTTTGATGGGAAAACTGCACAAAATAGCAACCTACTGTACATAAAGTTTTTATTACAGCAACCTACTAAAAATTTCGTCCAAAATAGCATCCTACCATCTTACCTTTTTTTATTAAAGCATTAAACTCTAGAAAATCATTCCATAATAGCAACCGTTGATGACTGGGTGTGGTTGGGTGCTGACTGGGCATCCACGTAAGCTGCCATGTCAGCACCGGATTTGCGCAAAATAGCAATGTACTCGTAAAATAGCAACGTACTGCGTAAAATAGCAATGTACTCCTAAAATTGCAAGATATCACAAAATAGCAATGTATTAATTTTATATATTTTTAACCAAAAACCGAAAATATTTTAATCCTAAATATTTTTATAATCTTAAACTTAAATTTAATTTAATTAACCAAAAAATGTTCGTAATTTTTTTTTTCAATCGGTAAAAAATTAAAAATTCAACGTGTTCATCATTTTTTTCGTTCGAAGTATAAAACCAATTTATTTTCTTTTTTCCATTCGAATATATAGAAAACTGAAATATTTTGTCATTTGTAATTTTAATTTTTTGAAACGGAAAAAACAACTATCCATTAGAATTTTAAACTTTTTTAAACGGGAAAAATCCATGAACCATCATGATATTTAATTTGTTCAAACGAAAAAAAAGAACCATTTATATAAAAATAATGATACATTATATTGGTTTTCAGTTTTTTTCGAATGTAAAAAACGATGGAAATTTCGTTTTGTAATTATTTCGAACGGAGAAAAATGATCAACCGATCAAAATTTTAATTTTTCCTATAAAAAATGACGTTGTTCGTATAATATTTAAGACTAAAAATATATAAAATTAATACATTGCTATTTTATGATATGTTGCTATTTTAGGAGTACGTTGCTATTTTATGATATGTTGCTATTTTAGCGGTACATTGCTATTTTGTGCAAACCCGGTGCTGACATGGCAGCTTACGTGGATGCCTAGTCAGCACCCAATCACACCCAGTCATCAACGGTTGCTATTATGGAATAATTTTTTTAGAGTTCAATGCTTTAATAAAAAAAGTTAAAATGGTAGGATGCTATTTTAGACGAATTATTTGGTAGGTTACTGTAATAAAAACTTTATGTACAGTAAGTTGCTATTTTATGCAGTTTTCCCTTGTTTGATTGTGATATTTACATACATATTTACATGGTTGGTTCCTTTAATATTTAATTATTATATATACATACATATTTAGATGGCTTTTTAATAGATTTTGTTCAGGGCCTCAAAAACGATAGAAATGACATTGCTCATGTCGAAAGTCATTTAGGTATTATTTATTTACATATTAATATTCGTGTTATACTGTTATTTAGGTATAAAGCAGAATCTAATTAACACTTTAATTTTTCTCATATAAATATTAAATACGCCTAAAATTGCAGGCACGATACAAGTCTTCAACTACGAATGCTGTCACCAGTGACATTTCTTGTATGGGTACCTAATACCTATGTTGAGTGATGCACAACGAATGGTCAAATTACAATTAATTATATTGTTTAATCTGATCATTTGTTAATTATAATAATAATTTTATTTTTTATATGGTCAAAGGCAAATATATTTAACTCAAATCAAAGATAGTACACAATTTTCTACCTATGTAAATAATAAACATGTTCTATTCGAATTTAAACAAATAAAATTTTATATAGATAAGGTTAGTTAAGTTAGACTTACTAACTTTTTTATTATGATTTCTATTAATTTTTATAAATGGTTGTTTGTATAAAAAGACATATTTAGGCATGTACATGGTGTGGTGCATAAAACCCAAACCGAAGTTTGCGGTTTTTAAAACCTAAAAATCGAGTTTGCATGATTTTTTAAGTTTGGTTGTTGAGTCTCTTGTGTTTTTTTTTTTCGGTTTTTTATTAATCATAAACTTAATTTCAAATTTAGAAAAAGAAGTAAAGGATGAAGCAAATAGTTGGTATATGTTTATAGAATACATAAAAATTATAAGCTAAAAAAACATTGAAACTATGTCGTTTTACCTTCTGTGTGGTTTGGTTTCTTTAATGTACTTTTATGGGAATATCAAAACGAAGCCGAATTTTGCGATTTTAAACTAAAAACCAAACCTATGCCTTTTTTATGGTTTTGATTTTTTTGTTCGGTCTTTTTTGTTTTGCAATCTTTTGCACCTTGGTACTTAAGATTGATTTTTATTTCAAGTAACGAGTTAAGTATATATTGTAAAAAGATAATATATATATAAAACATTATTTAAATGGTAAAATATCATTATAAAGTATTATTAAAAACGTAATTGAAATTAAAAAAAACCAGCCTACCTAAAATATTCTAAAAGCACATCATTACTCTATCTTTTTTTTACGTATCTAAAATAAAAGTTAACATAAATGTATTATTACATTTTTATACAACAAACTAACCATTTTTATCAATCAATGAGCGAACTCAATTATGATTCCTTGAATTATATTCAAGTAGATAGATAAACTCATTGTGATTTGTGATTCCTAGTGGAGGACCCACCCTATAAGTCCCATAGCATCGTTTACAAACAATCATCACTTTAGTCCCTTTAATTTGCATTAAAGCCATTCCAGTCCTTTTATTTTGTCTTGTTAATGTTAACAAGCTTAAATAGCATTTCGTTTAAGCACTCCAATGGCAAAACCAAAAAGTTATTACCATAAACCAACAACATTTTTATTTTCCAATTTCATTAAAAAATGAGTTGTTGTATCACCAGAAGATTTGATAAGACTTGATGTACACCATCGTAATTAAACGTAGACAAATGTTATAAATCAATAACAGTTTTTTATATGTATTTTATTTTATCAAAACGTATTACTTTTATATATCTTTGGATCATTAATCATTATAGTGAAAATTTAATTGATTAAACTTACAGAAAATATTGAAATTGTTGAGAAAGTAGGATGCGATTTTTTACAAAGTTATTTGACCTAGAATGTATAAAAAAATATACACAACTTATTTCCCTCTCTCTAGATAATCAAAATGGAAATGTCACAATAATGTATACTTTGTGTTAGTGTTTTATTTTGACAATCTATCTTCAAATCATATATTTTAAGGAACATTTAAGATGCATTTAAAATTCTGATCCTTTACACGAATATTTGTTGTTATTTAATGACTTTTGTTATATTTTAAGATCTTAGAATATGTGTTTTTTAAACTATAATTTTTTTAAACAAACGCTTGGAAATTGTGATATGTAGTCATTTTTCTAACATTAATCAAATTGATTGATAATTTGATATAAAATTTAAAAATTTTGGGTCAAATATTGAGGAAAAGAACATTAAGTCATTAATTTGGTTATGATAACGTTAATTATCTCAATATCTATTAATGAAGTAGTATTAGATGATAAAAGTATAAAACTAAATGAAAAAAATAACTAATTCGTATAATTTATAGAAGTACAAATTATATTGTAAGTACATATTCAAAAATATTTTTTCTTCAAAAAGGCATGAAAGTTGGTTGATGTTACCGTCTATTTTTGCTTTTCTTATATAATTTATTACTTTGTTATGTTTGCATATTTGTTTTTTTTTTTTTTTGGGTTAAGTACCACTTGAACTATTCATCTTTCAGATCTTTTTCGATTTAGCCACTAAAATATTTTTTGTATATATATTTAGTCATTAAACGTACTTTTACTGATTTAACTACTGAAAATTGCCCCAATTTGACCACTAAACGATCATATTTGCATCGATTTAACTATTAATTTTATTCATTTTTCTCAGAACAGTAAACTAAAGTTAATGGTTAAATTGGAACAAAATATAGTTAGTGGCTATATGAGACAAATCTGAAAGTTGGATGGTTAAAACATTACCTAACCATAAGAAACTAACTAATAGGAGAACGAAATAGTGATACTTACTACGTTTTTATCATGATTAATTGTGTCATCATCTTTTTTTGTGATCAACCATGTTGAATATATCTAGTAATTACAAAAATAGTCATTTCTCACATGTTTATTCACTTTTTAGCCACTTTATATACATTTTACCAAAATAACCACACTTTACGTGACCACATTTACGTGATAGCCACAATTTACGTGATTTGTACTTTTTTTCATTTTTTAATGCATTACGTTACAAAAAGGTGTCTGGTCACGTAAATTGTTGTACTTTACGTGACCATTTTTGCTCCTTCCCCATGAATGTTTGGTGGGATGTTTTGTCACACTTTACGTGACCAAACACCTTTTGTAACGTAATGCATTAAAAAAATGAAAAAAAAAGTACAAATCACGTAAATTGTGGCTATCACGTAAATGTGGTCACGTAAATTGTGGCTATTTTGGTAAAATGTTTATAAAATGGCTAAAAAGTGAATAAACGTGTGAGATTTAGCTATTTTAGTAATTATCCCAATTTTTAATATTATGCACGTATGAGTTGTACTCCGATAAACATATTTATCATGTTTAATTACAATTAACTTTTTTTGTGCACAATGAACACAGACTATTTTAGTCGTGTCTAAAGTTTAATTACATTATTATTTACATATTTGAAAGTTAAATTAATCTAATTTAGAGATACATTAAGGAATAAGGTGCATACGTAAATTTGTGGATACTATTGTTATGTCGATGTGCTAATATTAATTAAACATTATCATAACGGTGTGATTAGTATATAATGTCTTTGTTTTGATTTATGTTCCTTTAATAAGAATTTTACATAAAGATATATGAACCGAGCATAACACCTTTTTTAGGCTTAATTACGAATTAGAGGAAAAAACTGTTAAAAACATATCAATTAAAGTAACAAATTACCTAATCAGTTAACTTTTAATCTTTAAAAAATGTCACATCATGTTGCATAGTCAAATAACAAGTTAAAAAGTTTTCCTGGGTTGATAAAAAAAACTGTCATTTCAGCACAATTTTGCGGTAATATTACATAGATTGATTGGTTTTTATTAATTAGTAACTTTCATAATTAAAAAAAAGTAACATGTTACCCAAAATAGAAATAAAGACAATAATGTTACTTTTTTCGTAATTAATCCTTTTTTATTCGTAGTGCATATTTTATTTATATATTTGACATTTTATGTATAGTTGAAGGAGTGGGTCAAATTTTTTTATGATATATGTGATTTGATTTTGACATCTTGTTAATGTGTTTCCTATGTTGTGTTTCGAATATTTGTGATATGATCTGATTTTGACACCTTAATTATGTATGTATATGTGTTGTGTTTTTTTATATGACATTGTACTATAATCGGTTCGACAAAAAATAATTGGAGTTGAAGTCAGAGTTTGTGGTAGCTGGAGCTTTTATTAATAAACATGTTTGGTATAGTAACTGGTATTGGAGCTGGAGAATATAAAATGACATGAAAGTACATATAAATATAAACTAAATTAATTATAATTAATTAAAATTATGTTGATAATTTACTTCTAATAAGTTCAAGTTACTTGAAATAGCTTATGGTTTTAAATTTTAATAAGAATTTGGAAGATAAACATTCAAACGCAACTTACATATAAAAGTAGTTAGACCTTTTAAAAGTCATAAGCTTAAACTTCAATTAGTACGTTCTCCCAAGTTGCATGTCAAAACTCATTGAATTTCACGATATACTTATTGTCAAATGTATGTTTTATGTTTTTTTTTTCTTATAATTTTCTCTTTAATATATTGTGTCGAAGGTTTTAATAACATTTTACATCTGTGGACGGTGATAAATGTGTATATGCCTACATGCATTCGTTTTAGAAGTTAGTTGTGTATGTGTATTAGGGTTTGTAAAATTCTTCACTCAATTAAAAGTAAATTATAGAAATGTTCCCGTCATTTGTTTAAAATTTACAAAAAGGATCCTTTAACATTTTAAGTTGCACATCTTTTAAACCACTATTTTATTTAATAAATGGTCTATCTGATGTTAATTTTTAAATGACAAATATACCTTTTACTTTTGGTCCGTTAATATATATTAACTTTATTTATTTTGTGTTTAATTCTTCTATTGTTAGATTTTATTATTTTATTATTTCTTTGTTTGATCTTAGCTAAAACTAAAAATTAATTATTCATGTCTCTTTAAGTTTATATTTATGTACTCATTAAATTTTTTGGTTTATTTTTAATATTCAAATTTTTATTTTTTATTTTAGCACTAATTACACTTTTATTTGATAAATGTAATACCATATATGTTAAACACAATTACGTAAATACACACTAAAATTTATTTCTTATGTATATAATACACACACAGAGTGACATAGATACACATGTAACCATCACCACTATTTGTCGTTGTCACCACCCCACCGACGATCAGCCCTCTCTCATTGCCAATACTAACCATCATCGCTGCTACCTGTTGTCGTCATCTTCACCACCGCCTTCAACCATGAATTTGATCTACTCGATTTCAATTATATTAGTGCATTTTCTTTTTGAAAAATATTTAGAAATATATACATATTTGTAGGTGTGGGAGGTCTGGTGTCGTCATGGGCACGAAAGCGATGTCAGTTAAAGATAAGTCAATGAGCCGACATCAGATGAGGATTTGAGGTGTGTTTTGTGTTGAGAGAGAGACATGAACAGAGAGAGTCAGAGCGGTGAGAAGGGAGACGAGACAACACAAACATGATTTTTATATTAGTGTGTTTGAATTTTGATCAAGACACGTAGGTTTATTATATCAACTTCATTAGCTTTTAACGTCATTGGTTTAATCATTTGATGTCAATCAAGATATGTGTTTTTTTTAGTTTAAGTTGGTTGGCATTTTTGTAATTGGATTTCAATTTTTGTTTCAACATGTATGTGCGTATAAGTTACAAAAGTTAGTAGCATGATCAAAAGTGAACTATTATAATATTAAGAGACCAAAAATGAAACGGTATATTAATCATTTTTTAAAAAAGTAACACTGTGAAAGACCATTTATGAAACAAACAGTAGTTTGAGAGACTATCAATGCAACTCTGAAAGTTGACAGACCGTTTTCATAATTTTAGATAAACCATAGAGACCATATTTACTCCTCAATTAATTATCATTGAAACCAATGCCCAATAGTAATTTTGAAGTATGGGAAAATGTATGTCTTGACCCACCTAGCGTAATTAAACTCTACAAGCGTGGTGGGAGTACCGATCCCTTTCAAATCTTATTTTTCTGAACAAGTCAGCGCCACGTTGTTTTCTATCTCTACATCTCCATTTTTCTAACTTGGAAATACCCCGTCTCTATATTATAATACTCATTTATATATGAAATTTAGAGAGAAATGGAGAGGAAGGAAGAGAGAAAGGGAGAAGTCAAGCAGGAAGGGGAAGCCACAGCGGGGTGGAGGATATTGGGGTCGGGGTAGGGGACAGTGTTCCCGTCAGGCTGTGTCGACATGGACAAGCTCCCCCTGCCCATCGGGGGAGGTACTCCACGTACCCTAAGAGGTGTAATTCTAATTTGTAAAAAATTTTGGATACACATCCCTAGTTTTAACACCTTTAAAAAAAGATAGCAGCATAAAAAACATCTTCTTTCTTTTATTATTACTTCCTGCCTTATCAGTTCCTATACATCAATCAACTTTTAGCCGAAGAAACTTTGGGTAATATAGTTTTTTACCGTTGTAACTTTTACTAAACTTTATTTATAGAAGTAAAAAAATAAACATAATCTATTTCTAACACAATTAAAAACTACACTGTAGACAAATTACATAAAAGGAATTCCATAGTACAACATCATTTTTAATACCATGCGGTCCATACATGTGGAATGAAAGCTTCAGCAACATGTAACTGAAATTAGGAATATATATTTATAACCATACTTTTCATATGCTTAAATCTAGAGCTTCCCTATAAAGAATAAACCAATGCTTTATGCCTTTTGGCCACTGTCTAGCTAAGTTTTGTATTTGATTTTTTACTTAAGAATCGGTAGATCTAATCCGATCAGTTTCAATTTGATTCTGGTTTCTCTTGTTTGTTTTTTGACTTTTCCTCTTTACGCAATATGAGAAACGACAAATCTAGAGTTTTTTTTCTAAACAAGTGTTGTTTCAAAAGGATTGCTTCCGAGCAGGTGAAGGAACCCCTACAACACGTTTCAAGCCAATGATTTTTCCTTTTTGACATGAATTAGTTTTAACGATTAGAATCCATCGATCAGAAGGATAGTTTAGTTCACTTTCTGAATTATTGCATCAAATTGTTAGTTTTATGGTTCCTAGAGTGCACTTTTGCCCCTCTCAATCAGTTTGTAGAGTTCAATAACAGCATGTTTATTTTACAGAAAGATAAACGTAAATGTCGATAAAATATATATAAAAACAATATTATGCGGTATTAAACTACAACAGAAAATATATTATGGTTGATATAACATCTTAGACACAAAATCATCAGATGCATCTCAGCCTCAACTATTTTTCCTTTGGGAAGAAAGATGGAGAAAAGGAATTACACATTTTTTTAAAAAATGTTGAATTTTAATAGTTTCCAAACAAACAACTTCATATGATTTATCAAATAAAACTCTCAGCTCATGAACCTAAGCCAAGCTTTTACTAGTAAAAGGTAAAAATCACCAAAAAACTCCTTCATATAATTCTTGATAAAAATGTAGTTCCATAACTCAAATGGAAAATGTTCAAATCACATCTATGAAAAAACACATATATAACCAAAATGGTATTTGTTCTTCCTAATATATATAATATAAGCAATAACCATTAAAGGAGTTTGGACCATGAGATTTCAAATTGACACAACCTATGCCCTAAGGCATGGGTATAGTGACCCAGAAAATGTTTCAATTGTTATGACCCAAACCCAAGTGTTCGGTCTGGTGTAAGGATACAAGTGACGAATACTGTTACAAACCTTAGCATGAGTCAAAGATCGAATGTTTATTGAGGTAAACCTTCTGTTTTGGCATTATAATATAGAGCTGCCGCAAGTAAAATGATAAACAGTACGATCCATATGTTAAATCCTGCAAAATGATATAAACCAAATCAATGGTTGATACAAGAATAATCATAATCATTAAATTAAATTAAATCATTAAACAAAGATTGGTTTTTGATCCATATTTGCAATCACTCCTAATAAGCACATTACATTTGGACATCTTTTTCAACATGATTCTCTATCTAATTGTTCAGATTTCAAGTTGCAAACAATCAGTTTCTAGTGTCTGGCTGGGTAAACTGATTCTCATTCTAATTATCTGCTTACTTGTTGTGTTGTTAAACACATCAGAGAAAGTGAGGAGACATGTACCGGTTTTCTTTGTTTCTTTAATTTGTGTCACCCTTGCACTTGAATCAAGAGAAACTGATGCCAGAGCTCTGTATTAAAAGTCAAAACAACCACAATCGTCACCTAGAGATGGTATTAAAAGCACAGGCAAGCTCCAGATTACAGATTTTATTATTTAAAAAAAAAACGAACCGAGAATCATGTGAGAATGCTAATGCTGTTACGAGTCCCAGATGGGCTTTCTTCACTACAGTGTGCACTTTCATACTACTAGCATTTACAATAAAAACGTCTCCCTGGATTGTGCCGCTGCCAATATCCATAATATAACTTATTTATAAAAGCTTTTATTATACATACTCAGAAATAAATTAAATTATAAGAAAAGTAACTTGATTCTTACATGGCAAGAAACTTCCCATCATCTGATACATTAAAGGCAGAAATGGGGTCTCGGACAATGTACTTTGAGTTGATGCGCTTCCATGTTGTTGTGTTCCATTTCACGATACTTCCTCCTCGATCTAGTTGTTCAAAAATATCCAAAATGATTAGTGCCATATTCCACACCATATTGTATTACAAAGATTATAAGTCTGAGTTTACATAATTAATAGGCAAATTACCAAGAAAGGTAACATAAAATACAAAAATTGACAATAAAGGTAATGTGAAATTTTTTAAGCCAAGAAAGATAACATAAAATTCAAATTTGACCAAAAAGGGTATTGATGACCAATTAAGAAGGTAAATTTCTAATTTTATGCTCCCTTTTTTGGTAAAAGTATAATAATTGACTATCTTTCTTAGCCAAAATACAATTTTACATTACCTTCTTTGGCCAAAAATTTTTACAATACCTTTATTGTCAAATTTTGTATTTTATATTACCTTTCTTGGTAATTTTCCCTAATTAAAACAACAGACTTCAATTAGGGGTGACAATTTTAACCCAACGAGCCAAACGGGCCGAACAAGTAAATGGACCCATTGTAAAAGACTAAGATAGATTATAACTTTTTTTTAAAAAAATGAAAATTTATAAAATGGTGTATTCAAAAAATTGTTCTTTGAAAAAAATTTCAAAATTATGTAAAATTTATGACTTTTGGTCGTCAACCCGTTTGCTTGAATGGCTAAAATTGCCACCCCTGACTTCAATTAAAAGATAGCTCAGAAAGCATTAAGTGAGAATGTTAAACCGTAGATACGCACCTCGCATTGCAGTGACATATAGAACTTCATCATTCACGCTATTTTGCGAAAACCTGCAATATCCAAAAACTTCATCCTGAAAGGGACAAGTAAATGAAGTTAGGTCTATAGTGGAAAACATCACTAGCAACATGTAAGAAAACCTAATTAGGCCTTAATTAGCACCAAGATTTGACAGTGAGATGGCTAAATCAACAACTGCTCAAATCATATAGCAGGAAGTATCTGAACCGTTAACCCAAAGTCCCAAAGTAAAACTTACTGCAATTTTAACAAGTACAGAAACCCCTCATGTTCTGAACAAAAGCTTCATATAAGTTTCCAAAGCAATCCGATGAACGCTAAAAACACACATTACCATCTCATTTGATGTTCATCATCATAGATTAAAGGCCAATACCTTGCCTTCCACAAGATCTTTCAATTATATGGGGTGTTTGGTGTGACTTTTCATCAAGATTATTTCAGTATTGCTAATCAAGTTGGAGAAATCAGTTCTTTGTGTTTGGTTATACAAATTATGATTAAGATTGTATAATTTATTGAGGGTCGAATATATAATTTTTGATGGTAAGTTTAGTAATAAACTGATTATCTTTTATTATTTATTACGGTTGTTTTATCCATCAACTCTTTTAATAAGATTATTAGATTATAACAACTTAAAATACAAGAAGCACATCCAAACACAATCTCCTACAAATTGTTTTCTTAGAGGTGATAATCTGATTCCTATTATTTAATATCACATAATCAATTCCAAAACACATCCAAACCCACCCATAAACATTTGTCATTATGTGATTGGATCAATTCTTACGTTTTCTTTTGCTAAAGAAGCTTTTATTGTTGATGAAGAGACATCCCAGACTCTACCAGGGCCACCACTTCCCACAGAAACAAGAAACTTCCCATCAGGGCTGCACGGCAGATCAGCCAACAACATCAGTAATCATTGATCGGCGGAATATGAATTCAGCCTGATGTGAAATTTATAACAAACCTGAAATCTAAGTTCTTCACAGAGGCATGAGCTTCAGGTATATCAAGAAGTGATTCCATGCTAGGCCATTTGAACACCCTCAACTTCCCATCCTGTACTGCACCATAACTGGATAGTTAAAAACCTTATAACGATTCACCATAATTAGATAGCCTTATTCTGGATACAGATTTCCCATCATGATTTAGTGTTATTCAAACTGAGGGGTAAGTTGGTCATTTACTTCCATCAAACATTCGTTTTTCATTCAGCACTAGTTCCAAACCGAGGGGCAAAATCACTAAAATGATCATTTAGACCATAGGTACAATGGTCATTCATCGTTATCAAATACTCATTTTTTTATTCTTCATTCAGCATTAATTCCTGGCCGATGAGTAAAATGATCATTAATTGTTATACATACAAAGGGGCAAAAAGGCCATTTATTGGTATCAAACATTCATTTTCATTCAGCACTAGTTGCAAACTGAGGGATAAAAGTGGCCATTTATTGTTACTCAAATTGTTCATTTAGCACCAAAAAAAAAAAAATTTGTTTATATAACACTTGCTGCATATAGACATTGTTTATCCAAACGCTTATTAGGAAGAAGAAACAAGCCCTAACCTAAATCGAGGTTCATGGTATGTGAAAGATGAGCCTACCTCACCACCTGTGGCAAGTAAAGAACCATCACGGCTAAAAGTAACTGCCAACTGCTGTCCAATATGTTCCAAGTCATAAAGGACTTTCTCAGACTGCTTTAGACTCAATGTGAAGTCGTCTTCTTTCTTAGTTGCTTCCCATTCGAACCATCTACAAACCAACAGTTAAATAAGTTGCAATGTTAAACATGATGTAAATGATCAGTTAATGGTTATTATAAACTTCTAACTTTCCTATTTATCAAACAAGTGAGATAACATTTAGGAATCCTGAAATACTAGAGTCCAAAATTACCTGCAACTTTTTGGCAATGAACAGATTACACCTTCGCCTCCTGGGTGAGCAGCCATTCTATAAGGGAGATCGTCACCAGTTCCAAACCTGTTTACCTGCAAAAAGCAGGGTCCAATTCGGAATATATCAATTATTGGAATTTATTTTCTTTATGAGTTCATACGAATATCTGCAACTAACGTAAATATTCTAAGTTCATAAGGACGGCACATGATGGAAATATATAGTTCTGGTAATTTTGTGCATTCTACCCTACATCATCTTGGCTGTTCTGTTGAGATGATGAGGTGGGTGTTCAAGGAATTAAGAGCCTAATTAAATGAAAACTGAGACATGGACAGCAGTGATGATCTTTGAATGTACATATCTTCAGATATGATCCTAGGTCACAACTGGTAATCGTATCGAACTCCTTGTTCAACTCATTGGGTCAATCATTTAAGAAAATTCTCATCTTTTACACCTTTGAAAGTTTAGCTATATCAATTAATCAAAGAGCCATGCCGACAATTTGCTATGTTGTTAAAATGTTTAAATGGTTTTCCTTCAAAAACTATTAAATCTTAAATGGTAGAAGCAAAAACATTAAAGAAAGATTCACTCATGGCTAACCTGATCATATGTCCAAATTAACAATTAGGAATCCGATTTAATTATTTTTGCCCTGGTTCATATCTCGTAATTACGTCATCAACATGTGGAAATTATTCTGTGAACTTCTTTGTTCCATATCAATATGTAAAATGTGTCTTTTAGGGGAAGTTATAAGGAAAGATAGGACTCACAGGTTGATCAGAGAGCGAATTGGAAGCAGGATCAAAGAGGGAGATGATGAGAGCATTAGGGATGCCACTTCGACCTTCGCCTCCCCCTCCGGCAAAAATGACATAGTTTGATTCACTGGCAACAACCTCATCTTCTCGCTTGGGTTCTGCATCGGACGATCTGAGAGCTTTGGATGGGACAAAGGAAGCACCATAGAAAGGAACACCGTACTTCTTGCAATTCGCACCTATCTCTGCATCATTGCTGCTTTTCCCCATCTCTAAACCAAATTCAACCTTGATCCAAAAAACGTACCAAACTAATTTAAGAAGAAATCAAGCAAATACAATTAAGCTGAAAAAAGAATCTGATGAACCCTAATTTAAATTAGCAATCAATCCGATGCAACGCTTACTTGAAATTTCGAACAAAATTGGAAATTGTATGCGATCAAAACGACGCTATCACGAAAAGATCGATCTTCAATTACAAATACGAAGAAAGCGGAATCGAATCCAAGCGTGTTGTGAATCTACGACGAATTTATACCATGAAAATGAAATTTTAACATATTTACTGAAAAGACCAATAGTTGTAAAACTTATCATTTCAGTCCCTATGGTTCAAAAAGTTCTATTCTAATCAATGTTTTGCCTCAAAAAGTCTCACTTACATTTGATTTTAGGGCTAAAGTCGTACAATAGCAGTATACTTTTTAAGGTGTATCGATATAGTACGTATACTTTTTATATTGTTAATATGATACATTTACTTTTTTATGACCGGTTATTTTGTCTAGCTTTGCGCAGTTGTGGGAGAATCGTCAGTACGAACTTGTTCACCGTTGGATCTGCGTGAAATTTAAGAATAAGCTTCGCAACACATAGTTCTTCGATCTGGACGGTGGAGATCATTATTGGAGATTTCTACAGAGGTTTGTAGGTGATTGAAGTTGGTTGTGCTGTGTGATTTATCCTACCAGGTTATCACAAGGACGAAATAGTATATTTGATGCTTCAATTATGGAAATTTGAACATTAATAAAAATAGAAATTCCACTCTTAACAGATATAGCCAGTAACCGGCTACCAAAGGTATCATATTGGTATGAAAAAATGTAATACACGTATCAAATTTAAACAATTCAGAAAGTACACGTTTAATATGAATAATTAAAATAGTACACGTATCATATCGATACATTTTAAAAAGTACACAACTATTCTACGGCTTTAACCCTTTATTTTATTTAACCTATATATAAAACTCCCTTAGAAGCAAGTAAACCGCAGGCTAGAGGGGATGTATTGGACAGGGCTATTTATGGTCGTGGTTTTTGTATAAAACTGAAACTGAAAATCGAAAGTGTGATTTTTAGAAACGAACAAGTGAGTTTGTGTGGTGTTTTGCGGTTGGTTATTTCGGATTTCTTTGTGGTTTGGTATGGTTTTTGGTTTTTTGGTTTTTAAAATTAACGTAAGTGCTCATAAATGATGGAATTGACAACCATCTTTTAATGTTTTACTATCATTTATAATGTTACATTTATTCATCTTTTAATGTTTTTTGTTTATGGTCTTTCATTTTGTTCATAACTTTGTGGGTTAAATAATGTCAACTATAACATTACTTATCAAGTAATATATGTACATATATGTATATGTATGTATGTATACAAGTTGTCTGATTGTCATAAAATATAAATAGTAATACTTAAAATTAAATAAATATCTAAAGCACATAGATTATAAAATAAAAATATTTAATTCATCGTCAAGCTTCCAATCCTTCAACAATGTTTGTCAATGCATATAAAACAATAAATATATACTCATATATATACTCGTAAATATACGACTGACAAAACCATAAAATCATAAATAAATAATCTTATGTATTGGTACGGTTTGGTTAATATCGGTTTGGTTTTTAGACGAAACCACACCAAACCGTAAATTGCGGTTTTTGAAAAACACACAAAGCAAACCGATGGTTTTTTCTTCGGTTAGGTTTTTTTCGAATTGGTTTTTCTGTTTTTGCGATTCTTTTCGGTTTCGTTACTCACCCCTCTATTGGAGTTGTTAGAGTTGCATATTAGCATATTAGATTTACAAACACAACATGTTTGTAATCTCAACCTTTAGGCGGCGTTTGGTACACATAATGTTTATTTTTGGAATAGAATTTGTCAAGGAATAAAATTATGGAATGAATGAAATCTGTCGGAATAAAAATGGAGGCTGGTGAAGATGAAGTCTATGGTTTTAAAATATTTGGAATGGAATTTAAATATAATGCATCTAAGATTGTGTTTGGAATTTAGTATCCTTAAGTTTTGTTTATTTAGTATGAAGATATTTTGTAAACTTAGTCACTAAGTAAACTTAACCATGAAGAAAACTTAGTGGTTAAGAAAGTTCTACTATTAAGTAGACTTAACCTTTAAGGAAACTTACCTCCTAAGTAGCTTAGCAAGCAAGCATACTTAGGGGCTGTTTGATAATAACTTATTAGGCTTAATCTAAAAAAATCTGGCCAGTCCATTTGAAATAAGCTTTGTTTGATAATGACTTATTAAAATCAGAACTCAAATTCGGTCAGCCCAATTAATAAGCCAAGAGACCCTATGTGTTCCCCATTCAGACCATTTATTTTCCAATATTATCCTCTTTTATCTTTTCCAATAAAAAATCTCTAGTCAACATTACTTAATCCAGACAGTTCTCTGAATCCAAACAGCACTTAATGGAAAATGTAATCAAACAGCCCCCTAGAGGTTAAGTAAAACAATCATGTTAAGTTATGTAAGCTTATAAATAGACATATAAGGTTCAAAAGTTAGACATATCAAAAACCTTTCTATTCCATTGTAACTCTCTCTTTCATTATTAATATATAATCTTCCAAAGTGTTGATTTATATCTATTCTCAAAACATTAACAGTGTTCATGGCACTAACCTAAAGAAAATAGATTCATTCAAAAGTGGTGTTTTTTTTAAAAAAAAATGAACCTTCATTCCATTCCTTTTTACTGCCAAACAGCACATTGTAATGAAATTTTCATTCCAATTTCATCAGGTTCTGTGAACCAAACGTCTCATTAAACTATAGTGGGGTCAATACATTCCATTTGTAATGAAATTTTCATCCCAATTTCATTGTGAATCAACATAGAAAAAATCTCTTTCAAACAACACATACATACCTCATCAAAATTCATATTTTTTTTATCAACATTCGTTTAATTATTTCGAAATAAATTTTGTGTAATCTGGTGTGAGTCAAATTGTTATTTATGTAAAGTGATTCCTTCTCACAATCCTTCGATTATCCAACTGATTTCTATTTCATTTATTTCTACACAAATTCTTCGTTTCGGTTCTAACGTTTTCAAAACATGATAATGTACTTTTTTTACTTCAAAACGTCACGTTTGGCATCCATATCTTTCGCTGCTCTTGCAAAATGTGGCCTGCTTTTCAATGACTAGCCAATGTCCAGATTGGTTTTGAACAATAGTTCAGAAAGAATGAAAAAAAGAACTTTCAATTTTAATACAATAAAACTTCATAGAGCGAACGAAATCTTTAAAACATAATCGTTCAATTAACACTTACATGTGATGTTTGCTGCACAAAGTAGTACATTGAAATGAAAGCCAAAGTCACAAAACAAAACTCCACACGAAAACCTGAGTGCAACGCACCACTGCTTGACTCGACGCCGTTTGAAGATCCATCAACGTCAAGGTAAAACCGAAATCGGGTATTGTTGATCACCCACAACAAGATAATGAGGCCCCTCTTCGATAACCATCAATCCGTCTTCATTTGCTGTCCTAAAATGCTCACAGGGACTAATAACAAATTCAACTTCAACCCTTTCTCCCGCATTTGTTTTAACGCTCTCAAACGCTGCCAATTGCTTCATTGGCTTCCCATTTCCGACATTACCTTGCTTCACAAACAACAAAACAGCGTGTTTACCGTCCATTTCTCCATGATTTTGGACTCTGACGGTTGCAGAAAATTTGGCCTTTTCACATGAATCTGTTTCAGTGTCCGAAACAGATGTATAACGAACAGCATCTGAGTTATGAAGTGTGATACCCGTATTCGAAATTTCATTTAAAAATATTTTGTTTTGCGTGACGGATACAAATTCATATGTGTATTTTGAGTAGCTGAGCCCATAGCCAAACTGATAAACTTTTCTGCCTGTGTAGAATCTATATGTGCGCCCTGGATAGCCCGACGATGGTTGAGGTCTCATTCTCATGTCTGTCATTGGTATCTTGACGAATTCTTTTGGGTACCATGTGATCGGTAGCCTCCCTCCTGAAAACGCAAGTTCGGATACATTGTTAGTTCATGAATGGACTCACTAAACGAAACTATTAACAAAAATCAACCGGGAAAAAAACAGTCTAGAATAGAGTTCTTGAACTATACCTGGATTATGATCACCAAAGATGATTTCTGCAATCGCAATGCCACCTGATTCCCCAGGATAACCTGCCCACAAGATCCCCCCGATCTTCGGATCATGTTTCACGAACGAAATATCCACAGGACCACCACAAATCATTACCAAAACCACCGGCTTTTTAGCTGCTTTAGCAACACTAGTGATCAAAGCTTGTTGTTGCCCTGGAAGCACCAAGTCGACACGATCAAAATCCTCCCTTTCTTGGCCCTGATCCAACCCCATAAACAAAATCACATAATCTGCATTTTTAGCAACCTCAACCGCCTTGTCAATTGAAGCAGATGTACAATTAACAAAGTTACATCCTTGATAGTACTGCGTGTTTTTCACATAACTCTGAAGTGCTTTGAGCGGCTCGATTGATTTGCAAGGCGGACCAGCATAGTTCCCGACAAGGGTATGTGCTGAATTGGCGTTAGGACCTATAACAGCCAACGATGAAATGGTTTTTTTCAAAGGGAGGAGTTTAGCAGAGTTCTTTAATAGTACAATGCCATTTCTTGCAGCCTCAAGGGCTAGTTCCTGGTGCTCTTTGGTGCAGACTTGGTTGGGACCAATTGAGCCATAAGGTAGTGAGGCTGGGTTTCCATTGAACAAACCAAGTCTGATTCTCATGGTGAAGAGATTGGATAAGGCTCGGTCTATGTCTGATTCAAGGACTTTCTTCTTTAGGACTGCTGATTTAGTATGGTTTTTCAAGTAGGAACCACAGTTAACATCCATGCCTGTTATTTTTTCACGAAACAAACAAATTTTGTGTTAGAATGTAAAAGCCGATCGATGAGCCTTGATGCTCGCTTCAAGATCGCCATCTTTGAGTGACCTTCGCATGATCGTACTTTACATTTACATGGATAAGTTATCTTAATTTTAATATCTTCTATGAGACTATGACATAATAATATAAAGGGCTAACTATGTTTTTATTATTTTTTGTCTAGTCAATATCAAGAAAAACAAGGAAAACACAGTCCAATAAATCTTAAGGGTCATGTGTATTGGACCAAATGTGTATTATATTGACTTTAGTCCATCCAATGCCCAACAAGTGGACCAACTAGAAACATGGTCCATATTTTCAGCAAATTATACACAAAAAATTAAGATATATATATTTGACATGATTTTTTTTATAATTATAAGATTTGAACTTAATACTACCATTGGGTTTGGAAAATGAATACCTGCTTTAAGCACTTCACCCACTGCATCTTCTGGTGTTTTTGCATATTTGTGAACCTCATAAATGATGGATACTGCATCACAATCTGAAGTGATATACCTGAACAAATATGTGAAATTACCAATATGCCCCCTAGTCTTGTATTTATTTGAAAATTGGAAGGAAAAAAATCTATTTAAATTGTATTGTTTGTCAAGAGACATACTTGTAATAATGATAATAATCAAACAGATAATTTTACTATGAAAACAAACTTAATCTCATAGATGTGCAAGTAATGTACTTTTCATGGAACTACAAGTATAAGATTTTGGGTGTTATTGACTTTTTTTCATTTATGAGATATTTTACCCTTGAAATCCCCATTGCTTTCGAGCGATATTTGATAAGAGATTTTGATCAGCGCAGTTTGGGACTCCGTTAACACGGTTGTAAGCACACATGATTCCACTAGCTTGGGCACGTTGTATGCAACTTTGAAACGGTGGTTGATATGTATCTGCAAGATCTTGTTGTGTGACCTGTTTTATACAAAGAATTAAATACGGTTTATCTTTGTCTAACTAATAAAAACAAAATCGAAAATAAAGAACATGTTACCTTTTCATATATTCATAAATGCCAAAAAAAAAAGAGCTATTATATTCCATAAACTATATGTTTTGCAAGTTTTCAACATTATATACATTGTCAAACACACCATAACACATACGATTATATTCAGATATTCCATATTAGTTCAAGAGTTAAGTAACTGTTATTAAAAGTACGGTTGATGCTTGAAAGTTTTTTAACTAGGTCAGTAAATCTGTAATATATAATCTTTAACTACATGAGGCCGTTGCTTTAGGGAAAATCTAATTCACAATATCTCATCACCAAGTATTAAACTCTATTAATTATATTATAGTTTTCCTTTTATTTGGAATTTTTTTTCTATTTTAAATTAATCTAGCCACCTTTAAAATCCACCACGCGTGGTGGGCTGGTGGCCCAATCCACGTGCTTTTGTGGTCAAAATTTTAGAAATAGATAGTCCAAGATTGCTGTCTTTAAATAATATTATATTACTTTAAACAATCCAAAAAGAAAATAAACAAATATGCGTGTATATATATACATCATTGTGAAAGCACATAATCCGGAAAGGTGCATCAATCATACAACTACAAAAAACATGAAACAAGTTTCAAGCACAAATCTCAAGAAAAAAGAATAATTTCTTGAGATAACAATTTTTATCATTTATAAATAAGGGGTTGTTTGTTTACTTTTTAATGGAACCATTAAGATGTGCATCTTGAATGTAACATTAGCAAAGCGTTTATATGTTTTTAGGCATATTTACAAGACTACAATACAATTAAACACATTAACTTTCGATAGAAGATCAAATACATAGAAGTGTAACACTTTTATAACAAAAGATACAAGTTGGTATATGTCAATATGATGATTTCTCCTTGTTAATAAGAGAGATGACAAATCATCAAGTGAAAGCACATAGAACAAAACGAAGCATTCACTCAAGATATTTGCTCGATAAAAACCAAGTTTCTCAAGGGGTGAAACCGCATACGAGCAAAGTAAAAGGAGGTAAAGTGATCGAAAATATACTAACCTTGGCATCATAACCAAATCTGTTAACTCCTTTCCAATGATCCAAATCATAAGCAGTGAAATGTTTGCAACAAGCAGAAGCTTGAAGATGCCCATCTTTAAGCCCTCCACCTTCAAATTTGTCACCTTGGACCCCTCTAACATAAGAAATTGCATATTTTCCACTAACCAATGGGTCTTCGCCAGGTGTCTCTTGACCTCTACCCCACCTAGGGTCCCTAAACACATTGATGTTTGGGGCCCAGAATGTCATCCCATGAGCTTGCCCTTGATTATAAACTGCCCTTGCCTCCAATCCAATTGCCTAATAATTGCAAGTTTATAATATTATAATCATTCTATCCATCAAATTTATTATTCTTTTTATGTAAAAGAATTAACTCTTCATATTTTAATTTCTCACAGAAATATATTATATTTATGATTATCTAGTTACGGATCCAAATTAGTAATCTTATCAAATGATATTGACAACTTTGATTTTATAAGTGTCCTTTGTATCAACTTATAGAGGGCCATTTTAGACATTTTACCAACAATCAAGTACTAAAGATTTTATCAAAGCAAGAAAGAAGACGAATAAAGGGATCATATTAAATACAAACCGATTATGAGATCATGAAAATATCAAAACATGAGTCTTATAAAATATAAAGAGTTAATATTGTAATTACTAATTAGTGAGAGGCGTTAAAAACTATTAAATGTCTTATTTGACAACATTTTATTACCATCATTTATTTAAGTGATTTCTACGCATATAGTAATAGTATATTAGATGTATGATTGCCACACAACCACAACCGAAATGATGATTTTAAGATACATTCAAGTCTTAAGGTAAAAACATTTTGTGAAATAATTTAAATTGAAGTAGATCTACAAACAAATATAAAATTTGATAATTAGGACAAACATAGGATCATAACACAAAAAATAGTAAATCTTGTAAAAGATGTCAATTGTCTAATATTCTAGAGGATGCATGAACTTATTTCTTACTATATAACTCGAATAACAGTTATTTAAATGATATTTAAGAACATACTATAAGTATAGTTATCATTCGATCTAAAATTGATATACGTAAAATACAATAATCATCTAAAAATACAGGTTTGCTCATTTGATTAATATTTATTGAAAAATCAAAATGCAATATGCTACTAAATACAAAAACAATACCAAATACAATGTATCTTAAAAAATATAAGAGAAAACTGATGTTTTTCATGTGTTATTAGATGCATAATTACATCGTCAAATATATAAAACAGAGTTTGTGTGACTTCAAAAGAATTATTACTCAGTCAATACTCATATATCATTAAGCAGATATTTATAATATTATCAGCATAATAAAATACATTACAATTTTCAAATAAACTTGATAATAATAACATAAACATCAATTTATACTACTCTCATAAAATAAAAAGAGCAACATTTCAGTTTGGACCTTATATAAAAAAGTGTCGGTTATTTAATCAAAAGACACAAAATTAAATTAAAAAAAAATTGGATTAAATAAAAATGTCAAAATTATTAACCAGCAAATACATACATATCATTATATCATGGACAGAAATTAGGCAACTGGAATGAAAATACAATGGTTCATTTTGAGATCATGTGTACATTTAACAAAATTATAGTTTCAAAAATAATTGTTTGGAGATCCAAAAACTAGAAAACCATTTGTGTTAGATTGACTGTTTAATTATTTGAAAAATGGAAATACTATTAAAAAGGGAATATGAAAAGTTTAGAAAGCAATTAATTAAACAAATGGTAATGATAACATAGATATTATAATAAAACAAAGCGTTGTAACCACAGCCCATATATACATAGTATAGTAGTTATATATGATAAAGGTACTGAGTTGACTCGGTTCACCTGACCGATTCGATACCACAGCCGGGCATCGAAAGAGGCGGCAGTTAGGATAACTTGTGGGAAGCTGGTGGCGGATTTGATAGTGCCATTGAAGAGGATACCGTAACCGGAGTTAGAAACGCCGTGTAAGGCCTCGGACCACCACTCATAGGCGGGGATACCGAGACGTGGGATGGCGGGGGCGGTGTTGACGAGCTGAGAGATCTTCTCATCGATGGTGAGTCGGGAGAGGAGGTCCTTGACGCGGGCGGAGACGGGCAGTGTGGTCTTGCAGAATGGATATGATTTGGTGGCGGGATTGGAGGAGTCACAGGCGAACGGTGGCTGAGCTGAGTCGGTGAGTAGTGTAGTGTATGAGAGAATGAGACAGAGACATATGAGTAGGTGTCTGTTGGTGTGGAGTCTCATTCTGTGGAGACTGGGGAGGGGAGCAGACCACTACCAATGAACTAATTTGGAATTTGGTGGAAGAAAAGGGATATATAGACACAGAGGGAAACTAAAAACGAAGAAGGTTTTTAAATTATTTTCGACCAAATTTATCATCGAAACAAGCTTGTCAGAAAACTATTTAGATCCATTCTTTTTAAATGTTTTAGTTTTTAGTTTTTAATTTTTAGTTTATACCGAACTATTGAAAATTAAGTTTTGATGTTTTTAGATTGCGTTTTTGTTTTTGAACAATAAAGCTTAGTAGAGAATGTGTATGTCATGTGTGAATGAAAACTAAAATATTCTTTTAACCATTCTAAATATAGTATGCTTATAAATGTGTTTTTAAAGAAAATCTTTGTTGTTTTCAATTTGATTAAAAACTCAACCGGAAAATTTTCATCAACTAAACAAACGTAAGTGAGTTCGTGGACAAAATGTGTAGATTTCGGAGTATGCATAGATGCATGTGTAAGCTTTGCCGTATAAAAAATATTTGAGTGAAAAAACCAAATTGTCCTTCATACTTTTTTAAATACATGAAAATGTTTGATTAAATATTATCAAAAAAATATTCAATTATATTATTATCATCATTGTTAAATAAATACCTTTGGTTAAATAAAATTGCCACACACATGCTAATGTTTAACTAAATTTTGGTTTGAAAACATTCATATATACACTTTTAATAAATATCTTAAAAGCATAAAAGACGATTATTACATTTGACCATGCTACTCATAACAATTCTATTGGGTTCTTTGAACAATATTTTTTAAACCCAAAGACATGTTTGTTGTCGATTGCAAACTTTAAAACCAAAGCTTGTATTTCATGTTCCTACTTTTGATTGCTACTTATGCTTGTGTGTTTTGTTAATGACTATGATATTTCAACATTCTTTTCAGCATACATGTTAATTATGATGTTATTGTCATTGCTTGTGTGTTAATTTATAATGAAATAGCAAAAGCGGAGATGTTGCTATATTACTTGTGTGTTAATTTAGAATGGAATAACCAATTGTCATTGTTTGTGTGTTAATTATGATTCAATTTATCTTAGTCAAGTAATATTGAATGATGTAAAAATGATCTAAACATATAGTAAGTTTTTTTTCTTTTTTATAAGTTGTATGGATTTGTCGCAAGAGAAGAGAAAGGCTCACACTAAACAAGAAATTCTTAAAAAGCAAAACTAAACAGTAGAGTGGATTTGTAGTCAAATATAACTATATGAGAAATGATCTAGCCTGAAGCGAGTCCTTATTGGTTCAATCTCATTTCTGTGTATTACAATATTATTTTGAGTCACATTTAGTCAATAGCGTCTCATTTTGTTTTTATCAATTTCTGTGTAAATTTTAATATGATTTATGCACCCACATTTCAAACTTTTATCAAAAAGGGTAATGGGTTACCAATATCAAAATGATTTTGAAACATGGTTTAATATTTCATAAATTAGTAAAAAATATTATAATATTTATGTTCTATAAAAAAAAAAAAGTAAAGTAAACATGATTGTATAATAATATAATTCTTAGTGAAAAAAAAAAAAATCAATACAGAATAAAACACTGTTGTAAATTGTAATGTTGGTTCATCATGGATTTGGGCTTAAAGTCTTATTGGCCCAAAATCCAAAAGATCGCCAGTATTATTATCCAATATCCATGTACAAAACTTCAACCAAAAAAGGGACATTCCGCATTCAAAGCCATTCTCATATACTATCAATCGTGTTTGCTTCTTTCAAATCTCTGAAAATTTTGTTTGCAGTCTACACTTTACAGACATCGAGATTTCAGGTTCGTTTTCTTCGTCGATTTAATTGTTTATCTAAATTAAGTTTTTACTCTATTTGAAAGCAATGTCGGACATCCCAAACCAAGATTACCTTTCTTGCTTTTCCTGCGAGGAAAGTGCGATTGTCTATATGTTTTCTGGAATCACTCATTTAAGCAATTCAAGTGTATGTTATCTCTGAATTGAAGTCGATTTTATTACTCCCCAAATGAAGTCTTCATACGGAAGATTTTGACAATGAATTAGTGATGTGTAAACATATTGGATCATATTTAACGGAGATGAGCATACACAAATGTTTAGAGGTGTGTCTCAAGCTTAATTGGTTTCTAATGCAAGTATGTTACAATCGTTATTTTTAGATATTTTCTACCGTAAAGATGCAATTCGGTTTTAACGAAAGATTTGTAAGCCTTTCAAGTAATTGGTTGGAAAATAAAGGCATTTTCTTTCTGTTGTTGATATTTGAAAACGAATAGAATAACAAAATCTGACTCCTCATGGTAGCCCTCTTCCATTGAACATGTTGGGTTTGATTAAGTTCATAAAAAGGTAAGGCCATGTTGAGCTAATGTAATTGATTTAGGTCACAAGTGACCTTATGATCTTATGAGCGTAAAGTGTTCAAAATGTAGATAAATGTTCATAAGCAGCATCTGAGATTATTTTAGCAACTTATATGCTCAAAATCTGATGGCAGCTTGACCCACCTGGTAGCCGATCTAGATCATATAAGAAAACAGAGATTTGGGATTTTAAGAGACTAAAAGTTAGCATAACTAAATTATAATTCAATCATAATTATTTTGTTGGTTGTGGATTTTTTCCGAGACTTTTGGGTAAATCTGTCGACCTTTTTGCTTATCAGCTTCTAAAAATTTGGCTCTCGTACAGATTTCTGTACTTTCTTTAGCTTGACTTTTATTGTATTTGTTATGATTCTACTATATCATGATATTTGCTGGGAAAACTATTGCTGTATCTGTCTTTTGGTTTTTGATTTGAATGAAAACTTGATCTTTGGAAGCCTGTACAAGTGGTCTGCTTTGTGACTTGTGTTTTATCGATACTCGAAAAGATAATTTCTTTAGCTTAATATGTTGTACTTTGCAGTTCTGATTCTTTTCATTTTTTAGGATTTTCATGCAGTGTAATGTAAGTTATTTTTTAAACGTTCGGTATTTGATCATTTTGACATTTGAATCTTTACTGTGATTTTTTTTCCTACCAGCAGGTAACCAGGGTGATTTTGACAGTGGACATTACAATTTCTAGTTAACTTATCTACTAGACACCATCATTGGGGTGTTTGATATTGATCGATTTCTTGACGACATTATCCTACCTCATTCTCTTATCAACCCCAGAAAAAACCAATAAGTTCATTGTCATGCACTGCTCATTTTAAACCACCCTAACAATACTAATTCAGAACAAATGTCTCAACTTAAGCTATCGTCATCGGTATCTTTAGATCACCAGGTTTGCAAAACCTATCATATATATGTTCACCAACATTCAAGATTATTTCAATCCAAAAACTCTCACCCATCAAGATTAGCAAATTTCCCATCAATCAGCTGCAATCTTCGTGAACTCCGCCAACGTATTGCGACCGTGAAAAACACACAGAAAATTACCGAAGCAATGAAGCTCGTAGCGGCAGCTAAAGTCCGGCGAGCCCAAGAAGCAGTTGTTAATGGGCGACCATTCTCTGAAGCACTTATTGATGTTCTATACAGCATAAACCAACAGAGTCAATTAGAAGACGTTGACATTCCTTTAACAAACATTAGACCAGTCAAGAAAGTCGCTCTTGTAGTCATAACAGGAGAACGGGGTCTCTGTGGGGGTTTTAACAACATTATTCTTCGAAAAGCTGAAACTCGCATCGCCGAATTAAAGAATCTTGGACTGGAATATACCATTATTAGTGTTGGGAAAAAGGGTAATTCTTATTTCTTAAGAAAACCTAATATTTCAGTAGATAGGTTCATCGAAGGAGAGGGTTTTCCAACCGTGAAAGATTCTCAAGTGATTGCTGATGATGTGTTTGCCTTGTTTGTAAGTGAAGATGTCGATAAAGTCGAGCTTTTGTACACGAAGTTTGTTTCTTTGGTTAAATCTAGTCCTGTAATTCATACGTTGCTTCCGTTGTCTGCTAAAGGAGAGGTTCGTGATTCTAATGGTAATTGTGTTGATGCTAATGATGATGAGTTCTTTCGATTGACTTCAAAAGAGGGGAAATTGGCTGTGGAGAGGGATAAATTGATGAACACAGGGGACGGGTTTTTGCCGAATATGGAGTTTGAACAAGATCCTGTTCAGATTCTTGATGCATTGATGCCTCTTTATTTGAACAATCAGATCTTGAGGGCATTACAGGAATCGCTAGCAAGTGAGCTTGCTGCCAGGATGAATGCAATGAGTAATGCTACCGATAATGCAGTTGACTTGACAAAGAGTCTTTCGAATGCTTATAACCGTGAACGACAGTCTAAGATTACCAATGAAATTTTGGAGATTGTTGCTGGAGCTGAAGCACTTTTGTAGCCTTATTGGTCTCTAATTGGATCCTACTGTGTTCTTTTATCGAATTTAGGAAAGCATCTGGTTTTATAGAACCAACCCATAAAGAGTTTTTCATTTCATTATTTGGAATCAAAGTGAGGTTTTGGATGGTCTGATTCTGTTCCAATGAGAAAATGTTGTTTGTTAGACACTCTGGAATGATACAGGACTTACCTGATTGTAATTCATGCATCAATGTTTGTACTTTGTTTCTTACCTTGATCTTTCAAAAATAAAAATTGTCTTACCAATTTACCATAGGTATTTCACAACCATATAAGATTTATTTAAAAGCTCGATAAAATGGTACCCAACTTATACATGTCAATAACCTCTCATTGCTATGATTTTAGTTTCTAGTCATTTGGTACAACAAACTCTTCATTAACGAGCTTAGAAAAAAAATGGAAAGCCCACAACCCTTTGCAACCGATCAGCCCATTAATGCTGGACTTGGTCCTATCCATATAGAATATTGGATCTTAGTTTTATGTTAAACAATTTACAAGTTGAAAACGACCGAGTTTAAGTTATCTACATTTTGGTTGATAAAAGTTTTGCATTTTCAGTTTTCCACACACAAAAAAAAGTTTTCAAGTTTACTAATTTTGAAAACCGAAAGCTAAATCTTATAAACTGAAAATATTAAAAATAATTGATTTGAACACGTTTTCCAGATTCTCTTGTTTTCGATGAAATTTTTTGCTAGAAACATGTCAACTAAGCAGGTCCTAATTATTAATTTCAATCTTTCAGAATTCAATAGAATACTTAGCTACAATTTAACACCACCATAAAACATCGCCAATCTATTACTTTCCTACAACACCACCCATGTCAAAACTGACTATGATTTCTTCATTTTCAAATAACCATCAATTGTATTAAACTCATGAGTTAAAATATCTATGATAACACAACTACGAAGTTAGGTTTGTGAAATTATAACAATGCGAGACCAGATTGATCAATCATAAGCCTACAAGTTGCAATTTTGACCAAATTGATCAAATGGATCGGATGGTCAAAATGACTTTTAGTAAAAAACTAACATAGAGCGTGATATTTTTTAATGAAATGAAATCCCAGATTATAATATATTAAATAAATTGTTTTTCAAAAAAAAATATACATTACGTAATTTTATCTTTTGATCATTGGCACATTTAACCGTTTTTTTAAATGAACCTGATTTACCATCTCCCGTCACTAAGGCCCAAAGTTCAGCACCTTTAAATCACTTGTCCGGTCGTCAAAAGGCCCATAGAAGATTGTTTATGGTACTTTGCAGTGTAATTTCGTCTATCTATATACACTGGAATGCGAAGGAAAAATATGGTATCCTATTTCTTGGAATACTATCGAGATCCATCTATGACGATTACTTTCTTTTGTCACCCCAAGCATCTTAACACGAGCAAATTCGGGATGATAACTATGGACGACGGACACATACTATTTTTTCATCTTTTGCACAATTGCACCTATACAACCTCAGAATTTGCAACCTTATCTATTAGCGGATAAAACATCATATGCGTACTTTCTCCCCAGTGTAAACCCACAAAACTCAGTTGTAACTTTGAAATGTTTAAAATGCATCAACTTTTTTATAAAAAAATATACATTAATCATCTGAAACTTTAGAAGAAAATAGAAGCAAGTAAAAAAAAAAGAGCAAATCCAACTAATTTCTAAGCATACATACACACTAGTCAACTACAAGCTAGGCAAAGTTTACATAATTTATCTCAAATAGTAGATTTTAGAGTTTTACTTTTACTATTAGAAAAAAAAAGGTACAACTAAATGAATTAAGATGTTACCTTGAATGTATTTACTGTTACAAATGGAACAAGCAAATAAGACACCAAGACTTGCACCACTTTCAAAAATACAAAGAAAAAACTAATTATTTATTTCCTCTCTGGAATAAATAAACATACATTTCAATTAATCCAAATCATGGAATTTAAAAAGAAAAAAAAAACAAAAACAAAAAAGAAAGAGTCAAGAACACTCACAGTTACAAAAAAAACAAGTCATCTATTTTGACATTTTGTTATTTTTTGCTTTCATTACAATTTAGTATTTACACCTCTTTTAACTTTACCTTTGTCCATTACGATTTTGGCTCAAATGTTGTTTCAAGAGCTACAAACTACAATTTTATTTAATTATATCTGCATATATTCCTTATGTCTCCCATTTTATGTTTGATTAACTATAAATAAATTCAGTAATTATATTATTATTTTATCCACTTTTATAACTTAATACTCATGATTCATGTAACATAAGTTTATAAACTCAAGTTTTGCTCAATCACTTCTACGACCTTCTGTCTCGTTTGAAAATTACTTTTTTTTATATACATATTACATTTAGTTTTATTGTTATATGAAATTATTTTTAACCTTAATAAACACCATTTATATTTAATTATGCGTAAAATAAAATATTATGAGTTTTTAAATATAACTGAGACAAGAGGTTGTAGTATATGATAAACTTATGGTAGAAATAAAAAAATATTTATTAAATTCAAAATAACTATAAAGTATTAAAATAAATAAAAATAATAATTTATTCCATGTACATAATACTAAGTTATGTGCTACTAATGATAAACTCAGTTTTAAATTGATCTTTAAATTATTGGACTAGTATATACAATACTGATCATGTCATTGAAGGTAAAAGGATTGAACTATTGGTTTATTTTATTATATTATAAAACATATACATCTAATCGCATTATTTTTATGCATATATCTCATGATTGAATTAAACTTTTACTTTTATGTGGTTAACTATGAATTTACCAAGCAGATCCGTATTTTTGTCATCACAAAATAACAATTATATTTACACAAACTGACACACACATGATGTTGATACTAATGAACATTTTTGACAAAAACTAGGTGGAACTATAATTTATGGTCGCTAGAGTTGGAACTGAAACTTATGGTAGATGAAACTTTTATTAATAGATGTGTTTAGTAAAGTAGCTGGAGTTGAAGCTAAAAATATAATATAACATAAAAGTACATATAAAAAATAAACTAAAAATTAGAATCATAATTAATTAAGGTTATTTTGGTGATTTTGTTATTCATAGGCTCAAGCTATTTTTAAAAGCTTATGGTTGAAGAACTTATTATTTTAATAAATTACGAAAAAGACGTCATCCGAAATTTAAAAACCATAAATTTAAGTTCTCACAAGTTGCACACCAAACAGCCTAAAAAACTTCAAATTGAACTTACATCTACAATTTTCTTTTCTTCTGAATCAGAAATTGTGGTAATTTTTCACTCTTTGATTTACAATAGTTTATGTATTTCATTACATAGCACGAGTGTCTTATAATATTAAATAAATTATTTTATAAAATTAGTAGGGAAAAAAGACAGAAATAAATTAAAAGGTTAAGACCCCCACTTTGCACCTCTAATTAATGTCAACTAATTGCTACACATGATGGATCCATTTTTCAACACCAGTTTGTACCTTTAATTAATTATTAAATTATATATTGAATATGGTTAGGGGAGTGCACCACTCTAAATTCTAAATCGAGGGGACCAAGGGTATATATAAACTTTTTTTATATATATTATATATCGAAATATATAAATTAATATTTTAAGTCTATATTCATTTATAGCATCGTATTTTTATAAAAATGCAATAAACTCCAATATAAGTTTCCAAGTAATATATTTAACAGGGACAGTTAAAATATATTATTGTTTCTTGTGTACTTAACGTGGATACAATGACTGTTTATTTGCTTATGGAATTAGCATAAAATAAATAAATATAAAGTTGTTTCACAAATTAAGAAATTAAACTCACTTATCTATATTTTGTTTTGTCAATTTGACAATTTTAATACAACGCCCCAAAATGCAGAAATACCCAAAAGCAAGTAAGCACCTTGCAAACACAACCCTTTAGAAACACAAAACGTCAGTACCCATTAATCTATAACTTGAAAATAATTATTTACGTGTACGACGCACGAAAAATGAAACAAAAAGTCAGAAGTTGACTTTGATATTATAACTTACGAAATGGAGAAGAAATAATGTCAATTTTTTTAAAAATGGTCAACGGAAAAATAATGCCCGTTATTTTTGTTCCTTTCCTTTAATTTTGAACAAAAAGCTTAGTTGTGACCAATTACATCTAAACCTATCATTACATTGTGGTGTTAATGCACATTATTAATTGAAGTTTTGAACACAAACTGTTTGGCAAGAAAAGTAGACCTAAACATATCATTCGATTCTTGGGTTTAGCTCATCTGGTATGAGGATTGATATGTAAGTGAAAGGTCGCGGATTCGACCCGCGTAGGAAGCAAGTTTGAATTTAGGTGATGAAAGTAAGTTCTGAAGTCTTTCCATTTGAGACAAAGAGGTAGTTTAGGAGTTGGAGTAAGTTAGTTTGTCGTTCAAAAAAAAAGTTAATTTCGATTTTAATAACCGTGTAATATCATATAGAAAATTAAAAAAAACGTTGTCTTGCCTTGGTGTTGATTTAGTAACATACAAGATCCATAAAAATTGTATATGCAGTTTAAGTTACCTTTAATGATAATTAATAACTAAATTAGAACGAAATGATTTTGACAATCGTATTTATAATTCAAATAAGATAGATAAAAATGCAAGTTTAGAAATAAAATAAAGAATAAATGACATGAAACATGTGCATACTTTTAAATTTGTTCTAATATAGGTTGATACATGTAAATCAAGCATTGTTTTTCAGAAAACTGGACATAAGGAAAAGAGGTTCCTAGGATTTAGAGAGTATTTTTTTTCACATATTTTGAATGTATACCCCTTAAAAATGTTTCGTTTTGAAAGTCAGGGCTACCTGGTGTATAGGTTACAAGCTTATGTGGCTAATGCATGAAATTAACATTGAAAAAAAAAATAAACAGATATGTACTTTCAAAATTGTTCTGATATAGGTTGTGTAATTTTTTACACACGTTTAATATGTGTACTTTGAAAGTTTTTCTTTTTTACAAATATGTGAAATGAATTTAGGGGTGACAATTCTGGCTTATTCAAGCAGACGGGTTGAACGGGTTGACGACCAATAGAAAAACATTTAACATAATTTACAAAAAATTCAAAAAACAATTTGTTTAATAAATAATTTACTAGAATTTCATATTTAAAAAAAATTATGTTCTAGCTTAGTTATAACTATAAATCATTTTGATCGTTCCGTCCGCTTGTAGAGTTTTATGTAAGTTTGTTTAAATGTGCCTAGCACATTCTCTATGAATGGTTATTGTAACTAGAAACATGTTCTATTTTAATTGTTTGTTTTGTTGTAAGTTAAATTTTAAAATTGAATTTTATATAAAATCACAAACACAAAAAAAAAAAATTGATACAATATTACAATGTTACATTCCCGGCATTCAAAAAGGAGGTATGCTTTTGCTTTGTATGGAAAATCGTATCAGTAAAAGTCAACTAGTTATGAGACAATTAGATCAGTCGTCACTAAAGCTTAGAAATTTTATAACTTGTATAGGTATTGACGTGTTGTATTGCTCCACATTGGAGCATAATTGATTTTTTTTTTTAAATAAAATTTCTGTCTTTCAAAGATAAAATATTACATTGTTTTATTGACTACTAAAACCAAATACTTTTAAAATACGTATCTTAAATGTATATAAAAAATGAACAATCTGTAGGGATATTGTGCCCGATACCAATTATAAAATATAAGAAATGTATTACGAATTACAATTCAAGAAATGAAATTACAATACACGGAAATTAATAAAGTACTGAAATTAAAATTACAAGTAAAAGAAATAGTAATACGGAAAAGTAAATTACAATACGGAAAAATAAAGGCTGAGTCTCGTGTTTGACACGATTCCCTTAAAACAGATTCGAAGTCTGTTTCCCAGGGTACAACAGCCAAAGCAGCGTGTACTGCCGGAGGTAACCAACTTGCCTGAAAAATCACGTGAATTGAAGGTGTTCTTCGTTCTTGGAAGCAGCAACGTCTTGCCGTTAAAGTGCAAAGAGTTTCAAGATTGCAAAGCGTTTTCCAAGTATATCAAAATGTGTATTTTGGTGTTTGCATCTTCATCCCTTTTATAGGAGATGAGTTGTAATAACAACTTAATTATATTCAATTGTAATAATAATAAAAAACCATTTTTTTATTAATAATTAAATATAATAATTCTATCATTAAACCATGAGTTGTAACAACAAATTAATTATATTTAATTGTAATAAAAAAATATTTTTTATTAATAATTAAATATAATAATTCTATCATTAAACCATTTCTGTAACGGCTCTAGAATTGTCTAGATTCGTTCAAGACACGAACGAGGCTCGCACAAAAAAATACCTTATACAAAGTACGAGGCAGATGCGAGTGCACACAAGTTTAATGATTTGCTATTGTTTGGACCCAAGTTTTGTCTTGGAGTAACTTGTCATGCTTGTCAATGCTCCTCATTATAAACCACTCATGGTTTGGTCCATCTTCCTACGTGGGACAAGTTTTCACACTTTTAACTTGCATTTTCCCACATCAAACACCAATCTTTGAGCATCGATATCTCATTCATCTTAGCTCCGTTTTGGACGTTCTTTATATCGTTGTAATCCTCTCTTCAAGGAGAATACACACCCATAAAATATTAATTATATATCTCACAACTATATATAATTATATTTGGTCCAAAAACATGGAAAATACACTTTTTCCTTTGAAAAATTCACACTTTTTTCCAACACAATCTACATTAAAAAAAAAAAGTAAAATTTACATACCTATTTTGTATCATTTTTTCGTTCTTAATTTCATAACATAGATATGTCGTTTGCCACATCATTAACCACGTAAACTTGTAACTAATACATCCATTTTTCAGTAGGTAGTCAGTCACATTTAAAATGTAATTAGTATTAAACGGCACAAAACTTATATCAAAACAAAATTAAGGGGAGTCTAAATGGACCCCATATTTCTTTTTTAAAGATAATTATTACACAATAATTCTATGTTTTTTCAATGATGAATACTATTTTTAAATATAATTATTACATAATTATTATGTAAACGGTGTTCAAAAAGTAGGATTAAGCTAAAACTATAAATATTTCACATGTTTTGTGTTATTTTTCTTGAATAAAAAAGCCACTTGGGTGTTGGGGAATCGGATATGGATCCTAGTTGTTGATGCTCGCGTCGCGTGCCATGAACGTGCTTTTTTTTCATTTTAAAGCTTATTTACGGCGCACCCTCCGCCGAAATCAAACTACAATTGACTTCCTTCCTAACTATGGTTAAGTTAGTTGTCCAAACATTCCCCATTTTCTCTCTTGGTGTCAGTCAGCCTGCGCCGTTTGCCTCTATCTCACTTTAACCCTCCAACTTTATAACCCCTTGCAATTGTAACCCCTCTAACAAATATTTATTCAATTTTCTTTCTTCAACATGAAACTTTTTTTTTTTTTTAAATAACAAAAGTACCACATTTTCTTTTTATATTGCAAACCTAATTGATATTGTATTTTAAAGGGTTAATTACGAAAAAAAATATAACACATTGTCATATTCTTTTAGTTTTGGTAACAATAATTTTGTTTAATTAGAGGATTATTCTATTTACATATCAATTTTTGGTTCTCAAACACACAAGTCCGTGAAGGTTAAAAGTAAATCTGACAACTGAAATATGTTATTTGAAATACAAGTTTTTGAACTTCAAGTGAGTTTTGAAAGAGAAATTTAACAACTAAATTGTGTTATACCAAATTCCGACTTTTATTTTAACTGGAAAACACAACAAATCATTTTGATTTTTAGTTTAACGTTTTTGAAAAAACAACGAAACGTTATGATTTTTTTAATTTAACCTTTCGAAATAGACTACTCATTACGCTTTTATTTTACTTTTAGGAATGGTTTGTCATATTTTTTCAAAATGGCAATTAATTTGTTATGTTTTCCAAAAGGTTAACTTGAAATCCAAATATTGTGTCGTTTTTACAAATAGTTAAATTAGAAGTCGGAATAGTTCGTCGTGCCTTTTGAAAGGTTAAATGAGAGCTCGAAATAAAGTAATAAACGTAATTATAAAGGAAAAAAGATTTTGGTCATGCATTCGATGTATATTTGATATAATAATTGAAATCTGTCAATTAGTAGTTATTTACATACACATCAATCAATCTTTATGATAAAATAAAGGTTGTAAATTAGACGTGTAATACACAACATCTATTTTAAATTACGTATAAATATGTAAAGTTCCAAATATGTTTAGACAAACTATAACTTCATCATCATTGATCTTTTCAATTTCAATCTTGACCACAAAAGCTATTATTAAAATTGAATATGTTGTATCATACTTCAAAATATTAAAATATCAAGTAAAACAAAATTTATTACAAACTTAAATTTTACCATAAACCACACCCTTGTTTGATGTATTTTGATCGTTTCATGATAATTTGCCTCAAACTAATCAATTCTGTTATTCAAAGGCGATAGATTCATTTAACAAAATCTTTAAAAATAGGGTTGCTATTGGCACCCCTTGTTTAGAGAAAGATGAGAGAAAATGTAAAGTATAGCTTGGATGAGAGAAAATAAAGAAGTATGAGGGTCAAATCATAAGAGATGTATATCACATAAAAGTTAGAAAGGCTCCGAATAGAATTCCCTTTTAGAAATTGTTATTATTTTAAAATAATATAGGATCTATACCTAATAAAGGTATATGTAACAATAATCCTCTTTAAGGGTATTTTATACATCCCAAAACACCAATTCATAATACTTTTTATTTATAAAACTCATTCCAAGTTCCATCAACAATAATACACTTTAAAGGGTTATAAAGTGGACTCAGTTAGTACTTTATGTATTTTAATATTGATATATATGCACTCTTCATTCTTGATTGGGAACATATATCATTTACTTCTTTTTTAAATTAAATCAGTATGATTCAAAACTATAAATAATTTTATGAAACTACTCAAACTAGTAGCATACATATGATACATATCATAATGATGATAATATGATACCAATGTTTACAATGATATGATACTCAAATAATGTTTCATGTAATATTATAATACTCATATTATTTTTTCATTGTTGATGCTCTAAGGATGAAAGGAATGGTTTCAAAAATCTCTTCTTACATTACATGTCCTATCAACTTTTCATTCTTCTCTCACTTCATCAACATGATACAGTTTGGAATGGTTGATACCTAAAAGCGAATTATAACATAACATATTGGGTAATTAAAATTCTTAACCCTTTAGTATTAGTCTTAGTTAATGTTTAAAAGTTAATGGGATGGTTAACTAATCCGTTAAATTGGTTAACCATAAATAGTTAGAGGTCGAAATGTCAAATATGTGTCATATATGTGTGTGTGTGTGCGCGCGCGCGCACGAGCGCGAGCACGCTTTAAACATAATCTAAAACACATATAAAATCTCAAAACCATAAATGTGATTAACGTTTCAACATCAAAATTTAATTTATTGTAGAAAGAATATTATAAAGTTTATTATATATTGTAATCACGCATTTAAAAAACTAGAAAGATAATCACATCTATGGTTTGTAGATTGACATATTAAAAAAAATAATAATAATCTAAAAGAATTAAAATATGTGACATATTAAAAAGAAAAAAGCATGTCAAAGTTTACTCGTTTGTACTTTGTAACATATTATTAAACTAGCTAGTTTACTTACCCGCGTATTATGCGGATATTTTTAGTATATATAAAATATAATAAAATATAAATCTTATTTTTCTAAAATAAAAGTATATAAGAATAAGATTTTATTTATTATGACCAATTAATTTTATATATTTCTAAATATATGAATAGTAATTATTATTTTGTATTTTTAAAACTTTTATTATATTATATTATAATTATAAGTTAGTAGAGCATTAAATTTTGTTTGATTTGGATTTAAAAGTAGAGTATATTATATTTGGATTAGTATAATTTAAATTTCTTTATTATTTTAAAAAACTATATATGTCACGTGCACAGGCGGACCTATGTTAAGGGGAGGGGTTGCCCGTGCAACGGGTCTTGTAACACCCCGACTCCCGAGCAGGTACGTGTAATTATCTTATTGACCAATTATTTTATTGAGTATTGTGTTGGTCCAATTGCGTCCCGTATAGTGGATTATACGTGTCGGGACGAGGATTGCGTGGATTCGGGATATAATTTTAGTGGATAAATTATAATTATGGATTCACGAGATTAAATGGGATTTAATGATATAAATAGTGGATTTTTGATATTGGGGTCGGGTATCGGTGTCGAACCCGCGATATAACGGGATCCGTTTAGTTACGTATATGTGTATAACGTTGCTTCCTTTCTTCCTTTTTGTGCAAAACCTAAAGACAAGTGTGTGTGTGTGTGTGAATCCCTGCTGCTGGAGCTTCAAATTGGATGCAAATCAAGAGAATCAATTGCTGTAAATTGGATTGAAAGCTCCTTGTTGTGTTCTTGGAGTTTCAAGGTAAGAAATCTTCCATTTGAATCTGATTTTGTGTGTTAGATGTTGAGATATGTTGGGAATTGGTGTATCTATATGTTAGAAGAGTTTTGGTATCAATTATATGCGTTTTATCTGCTGGAAATCGAGGTTTGGGGGTTAAAACCCCGTGGACAGAACTGAAACAGCGAACAGGGGACCTGTTCTGTATCGTGAGCGCGACCGCGATGTTCTTGGGGAGCGCGGGCCGCGATCGGGCCAGTGCGACCGCGATCCGGCTTCTGCGGGTTTGGGTCGGTTTGGGCTTCGGGGGTCCGTTGGGCTGTTTTGTGGGGTTCATTTGGGTATATTAACAGTTATGGGATAATTGAGATTAATCTGGGAGAATTAAATTGTGTACAGGAATTCCCAGAGGTTGTTACGGGCCGGGTTCGGATCGTTCAGTTAGGGAGATTGTGCAGGGTAATCCAGGTGAGTACACGAGTTCTTTTAAAAGGGCCTACTTTTATCGAGTCATAATATGTGCGTATATTACTATTGTGATTGTGTTGGGCACTGCGAGTTGCCCCTCAGGTATGACCCTTCCTTCTTTATATGTGTTATATATTCGAGATCCATTACTATGTATTGCGATGAGTATCGTGGGAGCTGTGTAGCTCTGTATAACCCTGTGTAGGGTTCCCATATATATATATGCAGCCGTTATTCCTGTTAGCCTCCACGGGCGTGGCTTGGCTCCAGGGGGGAGGGATTCCCCAATTGAGATGAGTATCTCTTTCTGTATTGGATCTCTAGGGTCTCTGATTAGAGGCTGGTTGGCATGTGTCATGCCACGTAGTGTAGGGCTGCCATGTGACATGCGATATGTGATTATGTGAATTGTGCAGTGTCTAACCCTTGTGTACTCACGAGTTGCGAAGCTTACGTATTCGAGTCTGATATGTGTATCAGGGGAACCGAAGATAGGACCGCCAGCTCCTGAGCGAAGATAGGAGCTTGACTTGCTGTGATTGAGAGATTCTGCTTTTGTTATCAGTATGTGACTCTGTTGGAAACTTTGGAATCAATGATACTGGGTTGTATGTGAATATTTGGGTCCGGGTCGGGTTTGTATGTCGGGTTGACTTCTAGATGTTATGACTATGTTTGTGAAATGTTTTTATTAATCAGTGTTTGTGTAAACCTTGACATTGTGATATGGATATTATATGCGTTAATGCCACCTGTGTATTGTATATGACGTGGCTTTTAGCTGGGATTAGAGGGTATTACAGTCTCTTCCCTAATAATCTCGTTTCGTAGTGTAATTTTTTTTTGAAATTTAATGAGTGCAACCGACGAAAATTTAATCGTGCAACTTATATTATTAAAAAAAATAAAAAATCTAAGTGTGCAACTTGATTAAAAAAATGTATATCTCAAATGAAGCAAAAAAATGAAAAGTTTAATGTCTAAATAACTAAATACGTAATAAAAATATAACAAATGTAACCAATTACTTTTATCCAAATTAAAACCAATAATATTTTTAGCTAAAATTAAACAAAATCCCAATGATATATATTTGAGCCTAGAAAGTTTGTATTTATTTGGTTTAATTACACTTTAATTGTTAATTGTTAATAATATGTTTTATAAAATCTATCAATGGATAAAAGTTTCAAAATGAGGTTACTAGAAATTGATAGTAATGAAGATCAATTAAATAATTTTTACGAATCTGATAACATCACAAAACCACAATCACAATCATAACCTTCAAATCTTTCAACTCAATTATAACTGACATGCACAATCTCCTTGGTATCATTTCGGTACATCACGAATTTTAAATTATTAAGCAAACTAAAGAGAAATATTATATTATATTTTATATTTTAAATTATAAATTCAACCCAATTATAACTGACATGCACGATATCCTTTGGTATCATTCCGGTAGATCATGAATTTTAAATTATTAAACAAACTAAAGAGAATATTATATTATATTTTCTATTTTAAATTATAAACATTTATTTGTTAGCCCGATCAACTAAATAATTTTAATGAATCTGATAACATCACACAACCACAAACACAATCATAACTTTCAAAATTAAACTCAATTATAATTGACATGCACGATCTCCTTTGTTATCATTCCGGTAGACCACGAATAAATTATTAAGCGAACTAAAGAGAATATTAGATTATATTTTTTATTTCAAATTATAACGATTTATTGGTAAACTCGGTTCGACCAATATACTCATTTGAATTTTCTAACCGTGCGCGATGAAAATTTGTGCAACGGGTCCCCTTGGTGGCTGGGTCCGCCACTGGTCACGTGTCGATACATGGTAATAACATGTGGCTTCACAGTGAATGAATATAACAACTCTTTTATTAGTATTAATAGATATATTGGTATTTACAGATATAGATTTAGATTTTAAACAAGCCAAGTGAAATTTATTTTTGATAACTATATTCTTCACGCGTCTTAGAAAGTGCAATAAAACCAAAACGGGTGGACTTGTTCGATTTTGCACGTCCGTTCAAGTCTCGTCACTTGAAAATAACTGCTAGCCAATCCTAAAACTTCAAACGATGATGTACAAAATTAAAACAACCTTTATCCTTTTATAATTAATACGTCAATAATTTTAATCATTTATATCTAAAACTATTTATTAGCCGTACAATTTATTAAATAATACCTTTGATAATATATCAAAAGTTATATCTAAAACTATAATGTATTTTTAGTAATTTTTTCTTTTTTTTTTCAGTTGATGTAATTGATTGTTACCAAGTACCAACTATCAATGTTTTTTATAATTAGTTGAAACAAACTGATATATTAAAATTATTTTCTGTATTTTATGTTAAATGTTCTAAGAGTACATGCTTATTGTTTAGCATAGTAAAATCAAAAGAATTAAATCGCTTAAGCTTATAAGTTTGATTTTTCATAATTTTTTTTAAGTATAGTGAAGGTTGATATAGAAAAAAGGTAAAATGACATTAAAGGTGCGTACTTTCAGTTGTGGGGTTACATAGGTTGTGTAATCTTTTTATAGATTTAGGATGTCTATTTTAAAAAGTGTTTCGTATTGGTAGTCGGGGTTACATGGAATCTGGATATACCGGTACAAAGCTTACATGACTGATAACATGGAATTAAAATAGAAAAAATTGCACGAAATAAGTTTGTGCTTTTAAATGCAAATGGAGTACCAATTCACTCGTTTTCTTATCCGTTACGTCAATCGAAGATTCTTAATTTAGATCACTGCTTCTTTAATTGTTTGGTTGTAAAACTCATTTGGTGGAAAATTTGTGCATGGTGGCTGCCCTTCTCAAACCTCATCTTATCTTTAAGAGTTGTTCTTTTTTGGAGATACGAGATTATCCCGACTAAGTTGGTTGATAGTTGAAAGGCTTTCCAAGGTGTATTGTTTACTTTGATGTGGTGCATTTGAAGATGAAGAAATTATATTGTCTACACAGCCTTTGACGAAGGCAATAAAAATGACAAAAAATATAAAGATCTATTTTTGCAGGTCCACAAATTATTCTTGTTATGGATTGTAAATAGGTGTAATAATTAGAAGGGTGTTCTTTAAACTCTTAGGTCCCTAAACCACAAGATTGAAAAATAAAGATCTATTTCTACAATGTGTTTAATTGCCAATACCCGATAATTAAAGCGCTATAATAATCATCATAGGATAATGATCAAATACTTGGATTATTATGAAAGTATAAACATTACACTCAAAGATAGGAATTATGGTGTTATACTTGATAATATCGAGTATAACAAACTCTCATGCTCCATTCCTTGTAAATAGAGGTTGAACCTTCTTTGGTTTAGTGTACTTATTCAACCAACAATAGAGCCACACTCACTCCTCTTATAGTCTTATTTGATATTCGGTTTTGAATCGAATTATTGCAAAAGTCAAGAACTAGCATTGAAGTTCAAAGAGCATCATCACCGGTAGATCAAAACACATCCTTTTTCAATGCATTCTAGATCATTGATTAAGAGGAACATTTATTTATGGGTTAATATCGAAAAAATCTCATAAACTTTTTTTAGTTTTGTGATTAAGTCCTTAAACTTTTTTCTAATTGTTTAAGTTCCGTAACTATTTTTGTCTTAATAAAAAAACACACTATCTAGACATGTTTTAGCGATTAAGTCCCTAAACTTTTTGTTTTATTGGTTGTGTTTTACCTACTCATCCGGTAGCCGGTCAAAAATATATACTTTATAATGATACAAAAATAGTTTACGGACTTAAACAATTGGGAAAAAAGTTTAGGGACTTAATCGTGAAAATGAGAAAAGTTTATACGGCTTTTTCAGTATTAACCCTTTTTATTGACATTGCTTGCTTATTTATAGATAGACGGATCCGAGGTAGTTTGTAGTATTCTAATCGTACCCCTGTTTATACAAAGCTTTTATAAACCCTTAAAAAATAAAACAATTTTAAAATACACATCTATTTCATTTTATTTTACCAAGAAAATAAAGGAAACATCATTGTATTTCTATCCTTATAATTCTTTCCATTTTAACAAAAATTAAAGAAATAAAATTTCCCTCTTTTCTATCGAGAATTATCTCGATAAAAGATTTGTAAACTACACACGTATCCATTTTTTCGAATCCACCATATAAAACGTATCCTAATAGTTATATGCTTTAGGTCAATTCTTATTATAAAAATATACTTCAGTTTATTCTATTTACATTTATCAATTATCATTTTGTAATTAGAATAATTTTACATTTAATTTTTTTAATTAAAATTAATTAAATTTGAATGTATGAAATTCAAATCTAAACTATTTACATTATTATTATTATTATAAGTTTAATATAATAAATATAATTAATTATTATTATAAATATATTATAATTTTAAAAATATTATAAATCATCGCATATAATAAAAGAGTTAATAGATTTGTAACACATAAATACATAATATATTAACAAGTTTTACTTTTATAAAAAAAATTATAAATGATGGTTGAACACACGTAATAACAACAACATTGTATATCTGCTGTTTTTTCTTTAGCATTCTAAGTTAATGTAGTTAAGTAGTTTCATTCAACAATTTTCGCAAAGTAAAAAATAGTAAAAAATACTAAATTAATTTACTATATTCAGAAAATTTATTTGTGTATTAATGTACTTGTTTAGGAATTAGGATTTGTTAGAATGTAAAATGAGTGCCACTGTTCTCATTCTATAAATGTCGATTTTAACCTTATCATTGTTACTATATTATTATAAATTATTTTTTATAATTAATTAACCAATAAAAAAAATAATAGATTTACCATTCACATTTCTTAATCAATCTAACCATTTTTTCTACAGAGTAACCCGTTAGTCCATTACCCATGTAAAATTGACGTAATAACCCGTATAAAAGGGTTTAATTATCACACCTGGCAGAGACCAGAAAAATAGGTATCATGTGACTGGATGACGTAGGCATTGCGTGGCAGAGGACTTGTTCCAAAATAAAAGAAAGAAATGGAGTGGGACCATGTGTAGAGCACGTGGTCTGTCCCGCTACAGTCACAGTCACAGTCCTCCCAACCGTAAAAGCAACACCCCATGCCTAATTCAATGACTCGAAATATCGAATGTATACATGGACGCATTTCCTTGAATTTTATTTTGCTAATTAAAAAAAAAATTAAAGTTTCGCATTTCTAATTATAAGTTACCACATGATTTTACATCATTTTCATGGAATCATAAATGATTGTTAAAGGAAAGATATGTAACATAAAGTTATATTAGTTTAAAATACAAAGGACCATAAAATTGTCATCTCACTGATTGAAGACGATTTTTTTAACAGCAAACTATCCAACTCTTACACCTAAACTACTTCTTTACCACATACTTACTCCACTTAAATTTCAACTTGTCTCCGACGGAAGTTGAACCCGTGACCTCTTACTTATATCTCCACACTCTTACCGCCAGACCAAAGACCCTTTGATGATTGAAGACAAATGTTTATAACTTATAACTAATGTTGGTTATAATTAATTTTTAGTTTCATTGGTGCATTGTGATGAATTTAAATAGTTTAAGACAAGTTGCGTTATGTTTTTTGAAATAAATAATTGCCTTTTAATTCTTTTATTATAATACTTATTAATTTTCTAATCCATTATTATAACTATTATGTTTTGTAATTTGTCGTCATATTTACACTTATATTATTTTTTTATCAGCATTGATGGATATAGTATTAAATAAGTAAACCTTTATATAACAATAAGATAAACTAAAAATAACCACTTGACGAAAATAATAACATTTTTTTGAATCTTACGATTTATAACAATGTTATTTTTTTATCAATCACAACGAGTTAGACATTGAGATGAGTTATTCTCTCACGTTAAATGTGCTTTGTGATAGTTGTTTTTTCAACATATGTTTTAAGTCATGCTGTAACAATAGTTTATGATTGTTTAAGCAGGCGTTGAGGATCATTCGAGAAAGGTCGACGTTTCGGTTAGTGTTGATCAATTGTGTTCCATTTTCGGATTCCATGATTGATTTAGTATGATGATGGCTACCTTGTTCAAGGCTTCGATATGTTAATGCTCAAGGTAGTCTCAAATTGACATTTTAGTGCATTACCAAGTCTTTGGACGTGTCTGACAAAGAAATTTCGGAAACTTTTAGGTATTTCAAGTTTTTTTTATTATTTTAAAAAGCTTAAGTCCAAAAGTTTCTTAAAAACTCTTTTAAGCTTTCAAAATAAGTTTGAGTTTTTTACAAACAAGTTTATCTTTGTACCATCTTAATAATCTCTATAATCCATAATTTTTAATTAATTTTAATATTTTTATGCAATTAAACATCAAATCTACGACTACTGTTATCAAATACATTTATAAAAATTAAAGACTCTAGCTTTTTTGAGAAGCTATAGATTCCAAAATCTATAGTTTACATTTGGTTAGTCTATAATATAATTTGGATTGAGTTATAAAGACCACCGATAATTAATAAAATACAGAAACATCAATCACATTAAAGAAAAGAAATCAAGTAGATTAGTTTAATTTAGTAAAATGACATTATAAAAAACTAGGTTAATACTCATGTATGATTTTGAGTTGATTTAAAAAATAAATAAATATATAAAAATAATTTTAAAAAACTTAATTTAATGAAATCTTAGTTTGTTAATTGTTAAATTATATTTTAATAGATTGGAGTTGATTTCATGTTATTAATAGTTTTAATAAATGACCATGACAATTTAAGAAAATAATAGGTGATAAATTAAATATGAAAACGATAAGTGATAAATTAAAAAGGTAAGATGACTTAATTATTTTGAAACTTAAAACATTTCTCTTTTCTTTCTTTAGAAATTTCGAGAAAGCGAAAAGTATGAACACGGTTTTGGTCAAAACAAACTTGGAAGCAATGTCCATCTACAGAAGAACTTTAACCGCCAGCTGGCCGCATTATCACTCCTGCTAGTCGCTGGTGTCACACGTGTCATTTTCTTATTGGCTTTATCCACCTGACATCATTCATAGCGAAGATCAGATGAACCTAGTAACCATAGTTACAAATAATCCCAAATATAATAAAAAATAGTTTAACCATGGTTAGTAAGCCGGGTTAACCTAACTGCGTTCCACATATCCGCACACCTATAATAAACCCCCACCCACTCTCCACTCAATTCACATTTCAAAACAAATCAGGTGAGGTTCACAGCTCTTCAGCTCACACACACAAAAAAAGTTTTCTTGAATTTTTACTTTCTTCTGAATTTCTTTAATTTTTCGAAGTCTTCCCCCCTCTGAATTCCCCGCTTCTGTGTTTCCCTTTCTGTTAATCATCTGATTAAGAAAAAAAAACTGAAATTAAATTGACTCTTTTCTGAGTTTTTCATGAATTTATCAAGAACAAAAAAGCAAACTTGATTCGGGATTTTTTTTTCCAACCAGGTGTTTTCAGAATAGAGATCCATCTTTTTTAATTGGGTTCTATTTCAATCAAATTTATTTTCTATTTTCTTTGTGAATCTTTTCAATTTCATCAGAATCACACCTTTTCAGGGCTTATTTTTGTCCCTTCAAGGTTGATTTCTTCAGGAAAAAAAAGGTTTTGATTATTTACGAAGACCTTTAATTTTTCTGGGTTTTTATTTTCTTGCTTATTTGGAAAAATAAAAAAGAAAAAAAAATGATGACGTCAGCAACAATGGAGTTCTGGAATACCAACGGAGGTTTTCAGCAGTCGTCGGCCGGCGGTGAGCTCATGGAAGCACTTGAACCTTTTATAGCTTCAAGCGATTACCAAAATACCCTCTCTTACTCTTCTTTCTCTTCTCCTTCTACTTCTTATTCATACCCTTCTTCGACTTTTTCCCCTTCTCCTTCTTCCTATTCTTCTTTCCCACAACAATTCGGGTCGTACCCTGATTGTTACCCAAATGGACTTTCTACGCAAGATCCGTTTGGCTATGAACAACCCGGATCTTCAGTCGTGTTGAACCAACTAACCCCGACGCAAATCCATCAGATCCAAGCCCAGATTCAGTTACCCGCCAATGGAACCCACTTGAGCTACCTGAGTCCGAAACCCGTACCCATGAAGCAATCGGGGTCACCTCCGAAGCCGACGAAGCTTTACAGGGGTGTAAGACAAAGGCACTGGGGAAAATGGGTGGCGGAGATTCGTTTACCCAAAAACCGTACCCGGCTTTGGTTGGGTACTTTTGACATGGCTGAAGAAGCCGCGCTGGCTTACGATAACGCGGCTTACAAGCTACGTGGTGAAAACGCGCGGCTCAATTTTCCTCACCTCCGACACAACTGGTCTCAGATCGGCGGCGATTACAAGCCACTCCACTCCTCCGTAGACGCCAAACTACAAGCGATTTGTCAGATATTGGCTGAGGGGAAAAGCATCGACGGTTGTAAGAAGTCACGGAGGTCGTCGGCAGTAAAGTCGCAGGCGGAGGAGGTGGTGAAGACCGAAGGTTCGGAGACGACGGAGAGTGAAGGCGATGGAATTTCCGTTTCGGTTTCCGGTTCCGGAGATAACTCGCCGTCATCGGATCTGTCGTTCCCGGAGTTCACTGCGGAGGAAAGCTTGTGGTGTGATTCAGAAAATTTCTCGCTGGAAAAATACCCGTCGTATGAGATCGATTGGGGTTCCATCTAGTGTGGTCGTTTATTTCTTGTTTTTAGTTACATCTGGTACAACTATTAGTAGCTTATAGTGTTTATCGGTGGGTATATTTGTAATTTAGTAGGGAAGGCCGGTATCTGCAATCGAGTTTTTGGCAATTGCAGGGCTTGAGACTTCCTCCTTTTTTAGTGGGTAGTTTGGTAAATTTGTTTTTTCTTTTTTTTTTTTTTGTCACTGTTGTTGGATTAGGATTATGGGAATTTGGCTGGTAGTTTTTTCTTGGCCAATTTCCATGTTGACGTATTTATTTTTATTTTTTTAGTGTATTTTCTCCTTAAGCTGTACTATCTTATTTGTATCTTTTAGTGATAAAATTATGTTATTAGTATTTGATATATTATTTATAGACTCAAAATAAAAGAACTGGCTGGGATATATGAATTTTTATAGATAAATTAGACTAAAACAAAATGCATTATATAGACGTGTAAATTTACCAGTTTACTTATAATTGTCTTTACAGTTGTTATTTGAATAAATATTGATTGATGACAATGGAAGATGTTTTGTCTAATCAAATTTATTGATTAATTAACGAAAAATAATAAGAATATGTGATAATAATTGGATTCAAAATTTTTCCAAATAAAGATGCTAAAAGTTAATTCTTACTGATTTTCTTTGAAACTTTGAATATCTTTATGGAACATATTTGGTTAAAACAAGCAAACAAAAGAAACAATTTTTCCGGGAGAAGAATGAAACACAAAACTAGTTACAAAAATACTTTTAGAACATGAAATGTTAACCAGAACTATAAAGTACTAATCAGATCACATATGAATTAAAAACTACTTAAAGCTTTAATTGTTGGAAATTGATTAGTTGAGGAATTGTTATAGAAAAATAAGATCAAACTTAAGTAAATAAAAACAAGACAAGGCTTTATTTACATATTTATTATATCACTTGTCAGTTAAGAACTTAATTTGCCAACTATTTGTTGTATAATTTAATAAACTATAGGTTTATATTTTATTTAATTGAAATGCTTTACTTTTATGTGCTTATTTTACATTTACATGATAAAATTGAATTAAATAAATATGTATTTATGATAGACGCAGTTGGGTTTGGTACACATCATGTTGTTTGAACTTTGAATGGTAGGTGAAATGAATAAATGAAATGGGCCATCATGACAACGCTAACACAAATGTCAAAACTTATGAAGAAATCGTATTATGAATGAAACATAAAAGTCAAAATTAGATTGAATATTGAATTTGTGATGGTTCGTTTTTTATTTATTTATTTATATAGGTAAATAAATAATCAAATCAGCCTTTCCGCAAGACCAAGGATCAATCAAATTACTTCTTGATAATGCAAGGATCAATCAAGTCACCTATTGTTATTTTGTAACCAAAACAACCTCTATGGCAAGTTTCAATTTGGATTGGTCATTCTTATATTTGGTGTTTCTGGAATCAAAAATCTTTTAGAGGGAATAGCTTGGGTTGGGATTTTATTTTTGAGATTCAATGTTCTTTTTTTTTTTGGATTTCAAAACATGATACGAAGTCTGCTATTAATTGGTCAAAATGGTTGAGTTACTCTGCTGGTACGTAGGGTGAAAATTTGGGCTGCTTTCCTTTTCTCTCAGCTCGATACTGTCTCTGGCTCTCTGCTTTTGCATGTCTTCTGTATGGTGCTACTGGTCCTGTTTTATTTTTCTTAGAGTGGTCTTCATGGCACTAGTCTGGGATATTCACAAGCTCTTGGTTTCGATTCGTTTGGGGTAATGGGTTCTTGATTTTGACATGCTTGTTTGAATCTTTTCCCTTGTTGTTACTGCGTTTTTAGAGTAAGGCTGCAATTTATTGACTCTCATGTTGGTTTTCTCGGCTACTGGGTTTTCGCTTCCTTGTTGTATCGTAGCTTGTCTTGTTCTTTTTACTTTTGCTTTTAAATGACATGTTGTTCCAAAAACAAAAAAAAAGTATGAACGGAAAACCAACCCCATGGGACAAGGCCAATTATACATTTGAGATTCTGAAAGGAAAGATCAAAGTTTAATTAACGGGTCTTACATCATTAATTAAAAAAAATATGTGAGAAAGATGTGTGTAATTAGTAACTGTAAGAAAACAATAACATAATGATTAAATGATAAAAATTTTATTGAGAGACCAAACTGATAAATCTATGAAAACCATTTTTTTTCAATATTAGCTTATTTTAATATTAATAAAAAATGAATGCACATTATTGTTGTACTACCTCATGCATTAAATGAGTGGCTCTATGGTATTGCATTGATGGAGTCAAGATCTAAAAGTTTAATCACTCATTTTTGTTAAAGACAACTTTATCAACGAGAAACTCACAATTGATTGTGATCTATAAGACGCAGAGCCACAAGCCCACAACGAGACCCGTACGTCATAAGATGATACTATCTCCATATAGATCCGATTTTGATAAATAAATAGATCCGATTTTGATAGGTTTTATCAACAAAAAGCATTTCGATGGAAATTGGCACCATCTTGACCATGACGATTTGAAGTTTGTGCAAGACTACTATAACACTTTGCTTTTATTTGCATTTTATTTTAAGTATTTTTGAGCAATTTGCGTAAAATGATGTAATTTCGAGTTTTAGTATAAATAGGAGTTGGGTGCTTCATTTTCTCACTTTTGCAAAACTATTCTAGCAACTCCAGAGCTCCTCTCTCTAGAATCGAACATCTCTCTAGCTTTTCTCCCAAACCGACCGGCCAAATCTCGTGTTCTATACGTTAACGGAAAGATCTCGAAGAGTACTACGCGAATCTCCTATTGCATGCGTGATTTCATACGGTTTTGAGGTAAAAATCGATCTTTTCGTTTTCTGCATTTTCGGTTTTGAAGATATGAGATTCGAGTCTATCATTTACAGGTGATTTAAAGCTAATTTCGCATAGGTTTTACTAGAATATGATAGATTAAGTATAATATAACTAAACCGAGGCTTATTACTTAGCTTATTTGTGGATTTGAGGCTTGAAAATGCATGTTTAAAGCTGTAACTTATGAACAAACTCGAGTATGCATAGAACAGACTCGAAATACCAAGAACAGACTCGAGTAGAGCTAGATTCGAGATATGGGTTTCGAATCTATCCTCAGATTCGAATGAGGTTCGAATCTAACCCCCATAATTCGAATCTGTCTTCGAACCTAACCCCTGGTTCGAATCTGTCTTCGAATCTGATGCTCAGATTCGAATCTGGCTTCGAGTCTGATGCTCAGATTCGAATCTAGTCCCTAAATTTCGAATTTAATTGATAAAATTTACGAACAACGCATAAATTAGCAAAATAAATAGCAAAATATTTAGCTAGAAGTTATGGCTTATAGATATTGGAATATTGAGCTAGCAATATTAATTTAGCACATGTTCTGTAATATAAAACTTCAGATATTATACATAAGCCGTTTAGCCCAGTTGCGAGTCAAAGCCAGTGCCAGAATATATATATTGAGCCTAGATAAACAAGTGCAAGCGTTATAAAGCAATTTAAAGCGTAAATAAGCCCGAGCAAGCATTTCAGAATATTTCAAGCATTTTCAGTACTGTGAGTAACAGTTATTCTTGTTTACATGTTTTATATGAAATTGAGACATAAATTTGCTTCTATATGATTTCTTTGGAATTCAATAGACTTTTGTGAGTGAAGGCGAACACTGTGGTACAGGTGATGCCCAGCTTAGCCGGATCTTACATCTGATCTATTAATATGCATATTTATCTGCTATCTGTTTATTGTTCTGCATACTATACAGCAAACTTTGTGTTAGCGTTTCTTTGTGCATCTCATAAGCATTATATTTAGCGAGCAAGCAATTCTGATGTTCACCACTATCCCTTGAGCATTATGCGGGTAGCTAGCCCCGCATCACAGATTGATCATCTGTCAGCGGTAAACCCATAGTGGTGGCATCTCCGTTCTGCGTGAAATGTCTCAATTGTGCAGCGTTCTTTCTGGGTATTAAGCAAATGAGCAAGCAAGCATAACAGCCTTTTTAGGCACTTTCGCCTCATATTTTACATGCATTCATGAATATCTGTTTACTCACTAAGCATTAGCTTACAGTTGCTATTCACAATTTTTACAGGAAAAGGTAAAGAACAAGCTGGACCATCTGCTTAGGTCTATTATCTGATCTGCCCAGAGGACTTAGCTCACTTTCAGCTTGTGGTATAGCTTTATGATGCCTTGGGTTCTGGGTAGCTGCTTTCATTTTAATAGTGATGTTTTTAGCAACTTAATATTGTAACCTTGTAGCACGTGTAGTGCAAGACTTATAATGTTTTATTTAGCTTTATGCATTTATTATTATTTCTGGGATAAGCAAGCATGTTTTAAAGCAAGGATGTGACAACTACATCCAACAAAAGGATATATAAGATCTTAATATCGTAAAATAAAGGGTTCAACGATGTGATTTGATTTGATTGACGTGCATATTAAAATGAAGAATTCTTTTGAGACAATAATCGTATTTTCAATTTATGAAATTGTGGTAGCAAAACAAATGTCCACATAATTCAAAGTAATATTCTGCCACATTTTATGGAACAGATTTCGCATGTAAAAGTGCCATTTTCTCAATCACCCATATACCGAATCTCAGCCTTACGAAAAAAAAAAAACTTTTAGAGCTTTTTATACAAATAAAAAATAAAATATATAATCATTTTACTAATTACAATTAATAATTTAAAAATAGGGTTTACTGCAATCAAATTTCCAAGGGCAAGTCCATACAAAGGGAAACCTACATGAAACATGCCTTTTTTTACTTACCAAACAATTTAAATCTTTAAAAGTAAGAAAAACTAACTGTAAATGGATGTAAGTAAGGTTTTCAAAATCTAGATCCTATCTTGGATTGTATTTGTCTTCGATGGATTGAGATAGTAAGATCGGATTTAGATGGAGAAATATTAAAAGTTTCAATATAACATATAAGAACTTTAATAACTAAATTACATTACACACACACATAGACTATAAAAGTGTTAAATTCATGGGCTTTAAAAAATTTTACTCTTATGAGCATATTAGTCGGTTGGATGATTAACGTATGCTTACTTTTTTATTTAATAGTGCTAAATTGTTTATAGTTTAAAAAAAAAAAAAAGATTAGACCAAACAGAGATCCTAAGATTTAATGTATTGGGAGATTCTAAGATCAATACATTTTTGATGGATTAAGCTTGTAAAATAGAAATTTGTAAGAATAAGATTGTGATCTTAATGATAGATTACTTTCAATAACAAAATTGATCTTTGCAACTAATAAATAAGTGGTGTTAAATATCCTTATGAAAAGGTGGTAATACTTGAAAAACTCGTGTTTTTGAAAAGTGGAATTGTGATTCTTTGTGTTTTCATGTTCACACATTGAAGCCGATATGATTAATATTTTTTGAAAAAAACAATTATTGATTGAGTTAATATCTGATATAATATTTGAATAATGACAAATTAAAAATACACTATGTGGCTATGTATAAAATCAATATATCGATATTTACTATTTAGTAATAGTTACCAAATACCAAGTGATAATATTTTGACTTTAGACATAAAATCGGAGTTATTTGCCTATTATTGTGTTTTTAAATTTTATTTTCTAAAAGATAGTAGTTTCAGTTTTAATTGTCAAAAGATGGTAGTTTTGAATTTAATTACTAAAATATGATGGGTTTATTATTTGTTACTTAATTATTTTACCCAAAAAGAATATCTTCTTCTTACTTTTTTTTTTTAAAAACTTTTATAAATAAACCTAACATTAATCAAAAAATTTAATAACGATATCAAAAAATAATTATACTTTTTAAATTATTGATTTTATAAAATGAAACGATATAAAATATCATTTTCCTAAATTTTGTTACGGAACTTTATAGCTCAAACTCAAATATTATATATTATAACTTTAAAAATAATAAAACAATCGATACAATAAGTTCAAAAAGTAGAAATTCCAAAGTTCCAACATAGTCATGAACATTTATAATAAATAATATCCACATAAGTCTTTAACAAAATACCGATCACAAGTACCAAAAACATATTCGATCAACCAACTTAAACTAAAATAAAACAAAATATTAAATAAAACACAAGTCTTCTCCCAGTTAAAATGAAATATTTGTCTTCATAGTAGGTTGCATGTGTAACATCCCGATTTTGAGATAGGTACGTGGAATTATTTCATTGGATTAGTTAATTGATTTGGGACCCGGGGATATGAATTTGTATTTTGGGGTATCGGGATCGGATCTTTAGGTATCGGACCGAGTTAAAATCAAAACGTATATATTGTGGCTTCTTTGTTCTTCAAAATCATTTCCAAATCAGAGCTAAAGTATGAGTGTGTGTTTTGTGAATTCAGCAACCATAATCAGAGATTTAAAGACTGGATTGGGGCTTCAAGCTATTGGATTCAACCTCATCTTCTTCCTTTGGAATTTGAAACTATATTTGAGGTAAATTCGAGCTTAAATTCGCGGATTAAGTGTTGTTGATTGTGGATAAATAATTGAATTGAGTTTAGATATGTTCCTGAATAAATTCGAGTCCATATTTGTGGTTAAAATCGAGCTGAAATGGAGTTAGGGATTAAATCCCTGGTCTGTGCAGAAACAGAGCATTCCTGCTGCTGTTCGTCCGTGAGCGCGACCACGATGTTCTTGAGGTGATCGCAGGCGGTTGGCGTCCGAGCTCAGGCCGCGATGTGAGCGCGGCCGAGAATGAGGCCATCGCGACCACGACCGCGATAGGGTCAGTGCGGCATCGATTGGCTGAGTGCGGCCGCGATGCGGTTGATGGTTCGGGTCGGGTTTTCGGGTTCTGTGAGTCTTATGTTTGGGTTTTCGGGGTCTTGTGAGTTGTTGAGAATTGTGTATAGAGTTGTTGGGTTGAGTTGTGATATTGAGATTGTGTTATTGTATTTTCAGGGTCTCGTGTTGACAGGGTAGGGAAAGGGCAGGGAACCGAGACTTAGTGTAGCTAGCTGAGCAGGTGAGTTTGCATGTTTTTGTTGAGAGATCTGTACGATTATTTTACTAATACTTGCATGATCTTTATTGAGCTTTTTACGAGATATCATGAGTTTTCTTACGAGTTTTATTGAGATACTATCATGCTTGTATTACTGAGCTATTGTGAACTTTATTTTAGAGATTTGGGACACTTGAGCTGTTAAGATACTAAACCGTACGGCTGGGCATGGGGTTGGGTCGCTCCCAATTTCCTTTTGAGTTCCTGATAACTGCTTTGTGCGGTCTAGGGATTTGGATACGTGGATTTATTCACGCGAGTTGAGTACTTATTGAGCTATCTTGTGGGATCTCATATACTTGTTCAGTAGAGAACGCTGAACGTTTTATTATTGAGTTATTTATTTATTGAGCTTTATAATTGTACGTTAACCCTTGCATTCTCACCAGCTTTAGCTGACCTGTGCGTGTTGTTGTGTGTATCCCAGGTGACCGGACTGCTAGTAGGCCTGCTGCACCAAAGTAGGTTTACATTTTCTGTGATCGAGGAGTAGCTACCCGTGTAGAGGTAGTTATATTTTGTGGATTGATATATATATATATACTTCGGATAGGTTGTATTATATTCCGGGATTTCCGTGACTGTTATTATGTAATTAATGATTTAAAATTATCGGGTTTTCGTGTATGTATCTTGGAAATAGTGTAGGGATTATCATATTATGTCACGGATGATGTGTTATTTACGTGGCATTGTGGATTAGTTCGAGGGTGTTACAACATGTAATTCACTATGAAAACGAATATTTCATTTAATATTTTGGTTTTTTAGTTTAAATTGATTGATCGAATATGTTTTTGGTACTTGTGATCGGTATTTTTTTAAAGAATTACGTGGATATTATTTATTTTAAATGTTAATGACTATGTCGGAAATTAATTTTTACTTTTTAAACTTATTGTATCGATTGTTTTACTATTTTTAAAGTTATAAATATATAATATATGAGTTTGAGCTATACTGTTCCGTAACAAGATTTAGGAAAATGATATTTTACATCGCTTCATTTTATAAAATCAATAATTTTAAAAGTATAATTATTTATTGATATCGTTATTAAACTTTTTGATTAATGTTGGATTTATTTATAAAAGTTAAAAAAGAAGTAAGAAAGAAGATAGTATTTTTGGGTAAAAAAATTAAGTAACAAATGATAAACCCATCATATTTTATTAATTAAATTGAAAACTACCATCTTTTAGCAATTAAAATTGAAACTACTATGTTTTAAAAAATAAAATTTGAAAACACAATGTAAGGCAAAAAAAAAAAAAAACTCCATAAAACCGTTTAACATAAACTGTATGGCTTTTTTGTCCCGCGTCTTGTTTGGTGAGCAAAAGTTTGGTGTACATAAAATACACATTTGGTGGAGAGCACAAAACTTAAATCATTAAAATTATTTTGAAAGCAATATAGTTTTAGGATTAAATGAAACTAAATATATTTTTTAAAAGTGTGAGAAACACTTTGATTCATTTATTTACAAGTTGAGTCATAATTTTTTTGAACATATAAGTAATATATCATAAATTCCAGATTAAGTGGATCAATAATTCATTATTTTTTACGTTGATTTATTAGTTTTTGTATTTATAAATAATGGATCACAAATTCAAAAATAAGTGAATCAATGTACAAAAAATATGAATCAATATACAAAATTAATGAATCATAGTGGTTCTCACTTCTCAAGATATATTTAGTTTTTTACGATAACCTAAACACACATACACACATATCACTACAAAAGAAATGAGTGAATTTTTCACATTTATTTGACTAAATGTACACACTTAAATGTGTATAGAAATATGAAAATGCACCAACAAATGTGTCGTGACAAAACAATTCCATATTTTCTCATCAAAAAATGTGTATAAATTGATCAAAACTTCACATTTAAAAGCGTGAACAAAGTGTCTCAACTACACAATTGTAAGCATGATCATATCGACTAATTTAATTCAAGTTTTTAAATCTTCATGCTTTTAATTGCGGACTATATTCTAATTTTCAACTTACTATTTCTATACAATTAAAAAAGTGAAGATAATTTTTGTATGCCTACATTTATAATTGTTAAGTTTTATAATTTATAAAAATAACTTTTTTTATACGCTTATAAGTGTGATTAAGATTAATTATTTTTACGCGTTAAGATTATATATAAGAGGTTAAAAAAAGCCACAAGGTGTAGATAGATATTGTATTCGGCATTAATTTGATATATAGTTACTATCAAATAATCTTTGAATATACATGATTTGAGTTGTCTCAATTTGAGAATGACGTTTGTGTAGCTTTAATTTATACATGATTTTTTTTTTTTGGTAATCATTATTATTCAATTTTTATTTATTGTATCATCAATATATAGTATAGTTTGTACACGTATATAACACGCTTTGCCTATTCTATTCATCTCCCTATCTACACTCTACTACTCTATCCATAGAGACGAATTAGAGCAGTAATAAATGAAGAGACTGAATGTGAAAGGAAATGTCGATTTATAGAAAATTAAAGGTATCCATCAAATTAATTAATAGTAGATGAGAAAATCTTTTTATATAAAGTTGATTAAAAATAGAAAAAAATTTAAATTAATCGGATATTTCTGGTTAATGTCAATGTAATAATGATGAATGATTAATTCAGAGAAAGTTATAAAAGGGTTTGTATTAATGTTGAAGGGAAGTATATGTTATGCTCCACTCCACCATGGGGATTGATTGGATCATTAATCTTATTTAATTAACTTTAAGAAGGTATAAACATATATTAAATTATAGCCCATCTTAGGGGTGACTTATTTTTGTACCTATGCATGATTAGATGAATCTAAAGTTGGTTAAAGTTTAAGCAAAGTTCTTGTGGTCAGGATGGAACACTTTTTTTTTTATTCAACTAAGATAAGATATTTATTGGTTTTCATATTATAAAGAGAAAAGTTTAATACGAAATAACACAAACTTTCATAGGGATTCTTCTATAGGGATAAGGGCTCTAGTTAAGAAAATGTTCCAATGAACTGGTCATTATTATTAGTTGAATAAGTTTCTTTGTTCAGTCGACATCTCTGTAATATAATTTTTGACAACGTCTATGATCATTATATATGGAAATTAGTAAACTTTTTAGATCCGAAAGCTCACCGAGTCATCAATTCACCACTTTCCTCAACAACAGACAATAATATTTTGATATAGGCTAATTGATTTCTTAACCACTATGAGTCCATGACAAATAGTTCAACAATTTGAAATCGAAATCTTTATCAATGTAACAACATATTCTTGTAGGGTTTTGAATATGTGAGGGAAATCAATGCACATAATTTATTTTAGGGAAAATGGCGTTAAATAGTTGTGTACTTTTGAGTTTGTACTCATTTATGTAGTGTACTTTTTTTTGTGCGCATTTGGTAGTCAAACTTTCAAAAATGTTTCAATTAGGTAGTTGGGTGACTTGGAAACCGGCACCAACCGGTCCCCATGCTTACGTGGATGGATTTTTCAAGAAAAATGACATCAAATAGCTGTGAACTTTTAAGTTTGTACACATTTATGTTGTGTACTTCTTTTTGTGCACATTTGGTAGTCAAACTTTTAAAAGTGTTTCAATTAAGTAGTTAATTGGGTTACCTAAAAATCGATACGAACCGGTTACTTTGCTTATGTGGACATACTTTTTATAATTTGAAATTAAAAAAACCTAAGATGATTTATTTTTTCTATAAAAAGATTCATAAACAAATATGTATCAAATTGATAAAATACGCTTTCATTTTATAACAATATAATAGCGCATTAATTTTCAACTCCTAAACATGATATCTATCAAATGGAAATGATATGTTTTGAATTTGATAAGCATCGTGTTTAAGAGTCATTATTTCTAGGGAGAATTTCATATATATCCTTGTAAACTTCCAACATTACATATATATCGTTACAAACATTCTTATTACATATATATCATTCTAAACCTTTAAATCTTTTATATATATATATATATATATATATATATATATATATATATATATATATATATATCCAAATGACTATTTTAAATTTAATTACATCATTTAAAAAAATATTAAATATCAATTTTTTAATTAATATTATTGAATTAAATTAGAAAACGATATTTCTTTATTTTTCTAATTTATTTTTGTTGGAATTTAAGATAGTAGTTTTGGTATTCAAAATTTTTTTAAATGATCAAATAAAATTAAAATAGTCATATGAATATATATGCGAGATTTAAAGATTTAGAAAGATATATATGTAATAAGAAATTTTGCAAGGATATATGCGTAATATTAAAAGTTTACAAGGATATATATATAATTCTCTCATTCTTCTATGTCATAAAAATATGTCCACATAAGTATCATAATCGGTTGGTATCGATTTTTAGGTAACCCAATTAACTACATAATTGAAACACTTTTAAAACTTTGACTACTAAATGTGCACAAAAAAAGTACACAACATAAATGTGTATAAACTTAAAAGTTCATAGCTATTTGATGCCATTTTTCTTGAAATAACCGTCCACGTAAGCATGGTGACCGGTTGCTGCCGGTTTCCATGTCACCCAACTACCTAATTGAAACATTTTTGAAAAGTTTGACTACCAAATGTGCAAAAAAAAAATACACTACATAAATGAGTACAAACTCAAAAGTACACAACTATTTGACGCCATTTTCCCTATTTAAAACTAACTATTTGAAATGAAATTTTTAATCAATTTATCTTGCTTTCTCTCTAAAAAAACTAAAAAAAGCTTGTTTTGTAGGTGATTATGATGGTGTGGAATGGACTGAAATTTGCCAAATGAATAATAAATTATAAGGAATAGGAACCTCATGGAATTCAAATGGGTAACATGTTTGGTTCATAAGGAATTCACAAGAAACAAAATAGGAAAAGATGGCTCTGCACCAAGGGTGCTCTACCACGCAAATCTAGGATTTGAGTTAAACGGTGTACAAAATGTAATATATTCCTACCAAAACATAGTTTGAAACTTTTAAAATCCATAAAATTCATGTCAACAGTAACACCGTGTAATATATTTCTATTAAAAAAACTAGACGATTATTTGTAACAATAACATGTTTCACCCATCAACAAATTATAAAATTACTATTCATATAAACAAATGAATTGTAACCATAAACAAAAAGAACAGAGTGAATAATAGTATGTTATCGTAAGGTTTTGTTTTTAGATAAGTTTTTCAGATCGATTTATATAATTTTGATTTAATTAAATTAAACAAACAAAAATTCAAATTTGATTTAAATACTCGCACATTATAAAAGTAAACTACTTATTAGAATTTTAATTTTTGCGTTTAACTCAGAATTTACAATTTGAATGTACAAGTAGTGTCCAATAAATATAAAAAGAGACGTCCAACAAAAGTTTTAATATATAAATTGAAAATAAAAACGGAAACAAAGGGTGTCATTGTCTCAAACTAGAATTGACAATGACTTCCACTCTTCAAGCAGCCTAGGACACAAGCTCCAAGCTCAACCAAAACTTGATGCAACAATGGCGCCGGGGAACATTCATTCCGTGCCAACACAAGAATGATGATTCTTTAGCCACCCATGGAACAAGCTTTCTTTTCAATGATGAAATGTTTTCCCTCCAAATTTTTTTCTACGCCATTTGATAGCCAAACACGATGTCATAATGGAATTCTCATTCATTTTCTCCCGATTCCACGACCCAATGAAAGTAGTTGACCGGTGGAATTGAGGGGAAGGTATAAACTGAAAAACAATCAATGAAGGGGCAAGGGATGGTAGTTGATAAGTTTAATTAATATAATGCTAAAAAAAATATTGACTGCTAAAGACGATCAACAAAGGGTGAAGGATGAACTATATAGTATATAGTATATGATGAATATGTCAAATAAGCAAAGTAACATGTTAAAATTTAAGTTTCTTGGTATATTTGGTAAGGTGAAAATAAGAAAATTAAATCATTTAGGTTTATGATATTAATTTTTAAATATTATTCCACGTTTTTTTTTTAAAATGATAATGAATATTTTATTTGAAATGACTGAAAACTCTATTATCTTTTTACCGTTTCAATCATATTCATATTTACGAGAAAATAAAGTGGTTGAGAGTTTTAAGCGTATAAACAATCCAACTTAAAGATTTTTTGTGCACATTCTCCTTACAAGAAACTAAGAAAGCGTGCCAACTTGTTAAACTATAGTTTGTAGTCTTTTGACCCAAGACCTAATTTCTTCCCAACGAAAGACCTCATCTTAATTGCATACCCCAATATATATCTTTTAAGATAAGGTTTAGAAGTTTATGAGTTTACGACCATCAATATGTGAAGGGTTGGTATATAGGTTATAGGCTTAAACTTTGTGTGTGTAATATGGAGATTGATTGTACATTAATTTGATAGATTAGTTGAGGCATTATATCAAATGTCACATTTTGTAATAAGAAAATAGGACATTTTGTATTATCGTCAAATATCTAATTTTAACTATTTTATGATAGAAATCAGGTCAAAGAAAAGACTTAAAGGTGGCCTACTATTCTACCTAAAACATCTTTCATGACTTAACCTAAAATTGACTTTTTATTGTAATATATATAGATTTAATATTATACGAAAAATGAAATATTTAAATGATATTTGTGAAATGTTGAATTAAAAGAACATGTGTGCTGAATTAACGTATTATCTTACAGTTTAACAAAAAGTGTTAAATCAAACACAAAATATTTTATCTTCAACACAGACTATTGAATCACAAAAGAACACGTTGGTTCAATATATATGTTTTGGTTTAATATTTCTTACATCTCCTACCAAAAGGGCTAAGAACTGAAAGTTAAATTTCAAACATATGCACACTGCACAACTAATTTTTATTAATCACACAACTTGTCTCACATGATTTTAAGGGTGTGTAATTAGCAAATGATGAAATTATGTGTTTAGAATCATCATTGTTAATTTGTTATATGATGAGTATTGAATAAAAAAGGCTTAACGATGGGATTGAATTGCTGTTTATATTCCAAACAAATATTTTAGAAAGTTTGAAAACGTCAAACGGTCAAAGAGCGATCAATCAAAAGCATTAAATTGGTTTCCCGGTGGTTGTTTGGCTTTCTCTGTTTTGATATTGATTTTTTTTTTTTTTTTTTTTTTTGTTTTGGTTATTTACGTTTTTCAATATGTGATATTATTAGAAAAATATTTGGCTATACATTTAAATCCAAACAAAAAAATGGTTTTCTGATTATAATGGCAAAATCCAAAAGGTGGTTGGCATTATGCCCATAAAAATTTAGGAATTAGGACATCCCTTGTTAAAGGATATCCAAATAAAAAAAATGCCATTATTAAAAATAATAATTGATTGCTTATAATACGATGCTTTATTACATTGAATGCTAATACATGGTTCCTCAACAAATTAAGGTTAATAAAATCCGTTAGTCATGTTAATTTTCGTATGAGCAATAATATAACTACCTTCTACCATTCCCACCTTACCTCATTCTACCCAACTATCATATCATACGTGCCCTCCCCTCTCCTTCACATTCCATCATACCCACCCCTATCGTATCTCACCCCACACCAGCTCACGTCACCTTTACCTAAAGGCGTGCACGGTTCGGTTCGGTTCGGTTAGTAATTAAAATGTAAACCGTGTTTTCGATCTTCGGTTACCTGTTAGAAGGCGGTTACCCGCGGTTCGGTCCACGGTTACCCGCTATATGCTTGAAATATATCTTTTTATACATGAATAGTTTTTAGGTACAAACTCATAGTAAACTATTTGATTATAAATATTAAAAATTACACTAAATGTATTTAACAAAACAATGAAAATAAAAACATTATTTAAAAATCTAGTATTTAATGTATTAAAATTACTAAATGAAATTATAAATAAAAGCTACTAAATTGTATATATATAATCGGTTGCGTTCGGTTATCCACAATTTTCTAAAAATTAAAACCTAAACCGCCCCGTGATGTTTCGTTTTCGGCTTTTTTCAGTTTCAGATCAAACGGTTTAAGCGGTTCGACTCGGTTTCTCGGTTTTCCGGTTTTGTTTAAACACCCTTACCTTTACGAGTATCCCTGCCCCAAGTCATTACCATCCTACCCATTTATCCTATCCTATATTTGACTTTACCTTACTCCCACATTACTTTGGTGGCAGCCGTGACAACGAGGGAGGCATTGGTGGCGTTGCGTATGGTGTGATTGGGGTGTGATGATGGTAGTAGTGACGACAATGGTACTGGTGGTGGCAGTGGCAGTGGCAACGACTACAACAATGGCGGTGATAAAAGTAACATCAGTGGTGATGGTGATGATGGGTTGTGGCAATGACAGTGGTGTCAATGGTGGAGCAATGATGACTAATATGGAATAACAAAATGACAATTACGATAATGGAGATTTTTTCTTAATTCTAACAAAACAATATCAATACGTGAATAATATAGATTATCATTCCTAATCATTTATGGTTACCAGGTTTCAACTCTAAAAGTTGTGTTTTCACAAAACAAAATCACAATTAGGGTCACGGCCTCGTCTAAAAACTGATTTCGTTAAAAATCGTTTCTCATTCCCATTTGAAAATACTATTGGGATACAATCGGCCATTAGGGATCCCCATTGGGCTTGTGAAGATCAACATGGAGATCGAGCATCACCATTCTAATACTTACATTTACCAGGGTAAATGTCCTGTTCATAGCATGTTCATAAGGCCCTGTTCACAACAACAGTAGTCTCTCTTCCTTGTGCCTCAAACGTAACCATCACAACCTCATTTGCGCTGTGCAATACCATCCCAATTTTGTCCACAACTCCACCGATTTCCATCCCTTTCGTCTTCTGCAATCCTCGCCTTTCCTTCCCTTCTTCTCCATCTTCGATCGATCAGTCTCTTGCTTCTTCATCTTTCAAAATCAACTGAGAACATCAACGATATGGGGTCTTTCTGTCTTCAAAAAATCGTCTGTTGATTTAATTGATGGTTGCATGACTATCGCAACGTCATTTTCGCTCTACAATACCATCCACATTGACTCTAATGGGGCATCACGTTCTCGGTTAGGGTTTCTTTTCAGTTTCGTGCTTGAATTACTACCTTCATATTTTTAAGAATGTTTATGTTTTTTAATATGTTTCTTCGTGTTCATGATTGTTTTTAATGCTTTATATATTAGAAATGTTACAGATGTTCATACATGTTTTAGATATGTTTCTTCGAATATGCTTGTGGGTTCCTTTATGTTTTGAACACGAAATGTTACAGATTTCTTGAATTTGTTGTTTATAGCTCAATTTTACCTTTAAGTTTGACAAAGTTCCTTCAATTTCTTCGTGGGTTCCTTTATGTTTTGTATAAATTTAATAATTCGAACTGGATTTTGTTTATTTTGGGTTATTGGTTGTTTTTTTGATATATCTAATTTACTGGTTCTTGTGTTTTTGGGACATTTTGTACTGGGATGTTGAAATTAGGTTGTTTGTTGGAGCTTATATGAATGTCCAGGTTTAAAAGATTTCATACCTCAAGATTCATGTCTAACATAATGTGTTGTATTATTTAGATCGATACATGCTTATATCTTTTTCCTTTACTAATAGGTATTTATTTTTTTGTTGGTGCCATCATATGGTTTGATCATGTTATTTATATGATATGTGTCATATGGTTTTATTATGTACTTTATATGATATGTCTTTCGTTTATAATTTATGCAATCATTTCTGTTGTTATTGAGATTCATGAAAATATGATTGAGCTGCATAAATACGTTAGAGGTATATTTTTGCCCAAATGTTTTGAGTTTACAACTACCTCTTTTCATTAATTGAAATACTTGATTGAATCAGATACGAATATCCTTATTTGATAGATAATAGCGATTATTAGGGACGAGGAAGGTTCATTGTAGCCATTTACCAACGGAAGATGGGAATGAGATTGGTGATACATCCACCACTAGATATGATTTGGAACTGTGTATATGTATACTTCGTGCTTCAATGTGAATCACTAGGCAATGTAGCATCTGTAATGATCCTTGTAGAGCATAATGAAGGTCTAATGTGCCAATAGAGATGCCAACATGACAGTTTTTGCAAAAGACCTTGGAGTGAATGAAGGATTTTTAAAATGCAAGGTCCTTATCTAAAAAAAACCTTGTGGTAGAGGAAGTGAACTGAAGACCACATCTTGGTGAAAGAATGACAAAAATTTTAGGGCCCATCTTTATAATTTGAAAATATAAAAAAGAGTGGTAAGGATCATAAAAGGTTTTAGGATTGCAGAGTTGGCTTTTATAAAATAATGATTTTTAGAAAAGCTGTGATTATTAAAAAATTTGAAATAAATTTAAAAAGCTCATATGTCAGTCTAAGGGCCTCTATCTAAGACATTAAGGATAGTGTTAACATTTTATTCGAGTCAGCGTATTGATTTTGAATAGAAGTATTTATATAGTGAGGCATCATGGATGACTAAAACAGTGGAACCGCCTGATTAGTGCATATTACAGGTTTTGATCATGGAAACAACTTATTCAAAAATTGGTAGGGAGTGTTGCATGTAAAGACTTTCCTTTCCAATCCTTGCAAAGCCGGTAATAGTGCACCTACGTCACCCTTCTTACCTTACGCAACTCTTTGCAGAGCTCCTTAGTCACAAAGTTATAAGATGAAGGTATGCCATTTACTTATTGAGCAAGCTTTATTTAGTTTAACTCCAAGACATAACCTTTGCCTTTTGACAGTAATTTTAATTGGAGTTGCCTAACAATCCAAAGCATCTCCTGAATGGACGATTTTAACCAATTTGTACAAGGAATGGTTGTTATTTCTTTTTGTATTTTGGTACTTTCTGTTTTATTTTCCGATTATTTCTTCAAGGAAACAAATTGATGTTATTAAGTGTTGAAAAGGTAAATTGTTGTGGCTATCGAACTATAGACCCCTTGAAGTTACATGATGTGTATAACTTAACTGTTTGCTGTTGGATACTTGTAGCTAACAGGGTATGTGTATTTTCCTTTGTATGTATACACACTTATCTAAAGGAAATTCACTGTTTGGTGTTGTTGCACTTGCACAGTCACATAAGCTTGAGATAGAACAATATTTTTTAAATCTATGCATGCTAACTTGAGGCTCAAGAATTTGCGTCTGGAATTGCATGTTGTGCAAGTTTCATGCTAATTAATTATTAGAATTGCCAATGGAAGTATTTGGTAGTAAACTTCATGTAAAGGAGATAATATGTTGTCTAACTAAAAGTTGTCTGTTAGTGCTACATTTTAGAAATGGTTCATCATGGATTTTTTTTCTCAATTCTTTCTTGAGTAGTGCTGGGGCATCCGAAGAAATCAGAGTTTTCTTAAAAAAATTATTTCTGAATTGAAAGAGCCATCAGCTGAGACAGGGCTCACACCAAAAGCTTTTACTTCACTACAAATATGGTCACCAATCATCATAGTCGAAGCTCCCATCCTAGGTTAAGGGATTGATTGTAATCGGATCCGATTTCTAGCCGTTAAATTGAGCGGCGTTTGTTTTCTATTCCGGTCGATAAAAAGTGACTAAAACGATTCAATAGGTATCCTTGCTTAAGAATTTGGTGCATTGTGATTAGTCATATGAATGCATCGTTCAAAGGTAAATGTATGCTTGCTAACTGTGATCTTATTTTATTTGTATTCATTTAGTTGTTATGAGGATGAAAGTCTCCATCATCTCAACTCGATTCAGAGGTATTAAATGTTTTGTATCATAATGAATTTAATGTGTGATACTATGATGCTTTCACCACGTTTACTTCATCCCGATGCAAGTTTTTTTTGTTTTAACCAAAGAAATTAGGCTAGCCTGACTTTTCGACGAATCTTTACTGCCTGACATGTTTAATAGTTAACATATCACACCTGTTCACATGAAGTCAACCACAGTAGCATGTTGGTGGTGAATTTTATGCTCCGAGGAAAATTGGCCAGCGGGAAAGGATTGTAGATGGTATTCAAACATTTACATCTTCATCCAAACAAAAGGTCAGCCCATACTATGCTTATTAATTTCATCGATGAAACAAATCTCTTAAATTCCTACATAAATGTTATTATAGTTGTTATGGAAACTAACAAATGATGTCATAAAACAGAGTTTTTTTCTACACTTTGTTGCTATCTACTTTATACCAAAACGAAATGTGTATACTATTATATACATGTCATCGTGTGTATACTATTATATACCTCCTAAATTATTTTATATCTACAAATGAGCTATCAATTTGTGTGTTTTTATTAGCAGTCGTCGTATAAGTAGCTAGGTACATTTGTTTTTGTTGCAATATATATAACACAAACATTATTATTAATGTGCATCATATTGCCATTTGGGAGCGTGCTAATTCCAAATAACATGCATTTTCATTATGGTAGGGCCTAGCTCGTAAACAAACAATTCAAACAACTTACACTGGCATCAGGTGGTTACCACACGAAAGAGATGGTTTCATTCCATGGTGAGAAGAGAATTTGCTCCTGCAAATGCACTTATTAATTTATGAGTCGTTATTCAAAAAGTACGTGTTGCTCAATTACGAAATTTTATGCGGTTATAGATCTATATTGCAGAGATGTAACTGGAATCTCACACTTCATAAATTCAATGACAGATGTGCTTACCACTTTAACACATTCCAATAATTAGGACATTAGGTTCTCATCAGCCTATATTTCACTGGTTGTTTCTTTTAACAACTATCATATATACATATATGATAATGCTGAACTTTTTGGCATCTTGCAGTTCAAACCGACAAGGCACAACTTTACAAAAAAACAAAAAAAAAAAGAAAAAGAAAAAAGAAAAAGCAGATGCAGGATGATGATCCAAATGCCTAGGAAGTATGCTCTTCGTTGACAGCCACATGACTCATAAAGTAAGAAGATATTCTATGCATGACTGCTTTGAAATTACCCTACACGATCTAACATCATACCATGCAAATATTCATAGGGATTTTTTGTTATCTGTTTTTGAGGAAACCAGCATCCAGTCAAGATCATGACACGACTTTTGGCAACTTTTGATATATCTTCTAACATATAAACCTCTAATATTGTTTTGAGAACAATGGAACATCCAACATGCCTACGTTTAGTATGTATGCTATATATTGTACTTGCCATTGTAAACATCCATTACAAGTTGCATATCACGTATGTGCTATGTGCCACTTGGATTACTTAAATACACATTCGATGCAACCTCCATTTCTTTCAAATGTCCTAAAAAACCATTGTTATGCTTGCTACTCAAAATGTATGTTGTCATAAAGTGATGTAGATGATTTGGTAAACAAATGTTTGATTGTACTTGATAAAGAACATGAGCAATTCCCACTTTATCAAATAAACAATATCTATAAAACGTCAAACTCATTTTATATCTTAAAAGTCCATCAAACAAACACATCTAGCCTATCTTTTGAATACATATCACTAAAACTATTTTTTAAGTGTTTTTTTTATCCGCCGCAACGCGCGGGCAAAAAAACTCGTTTAACGTAAATGTGCATGATTCACCATGACCCATTATTTACCCAAAATCAAATCCGTGCCTATAATCTAATAATCAACATTATCATTTACAAACGCAGGGTTACTATTCATTGAACATTGAACCTGACAGCCAAGCAGGTCAAGCAGACATGTATGCAATTGTTCATTGAACAGCGAACATCGCAGACAGACAACTTAAGCTGACAAGTAAGCAGCTGACTTATATTATTACCTTATATATAACACATAAATTTTTTTTTTTCTATAATAAGTTTTAATATTTTATGTTTTATAAAAATTCGAATATATCATTGTCATCGCATTATTTTTATCTACATATCTATATAAAATTTATTACCATTGAATCTATCTTCATTAAGCAGACAAATTATAAAATAAAATAAAAGCATGTTGATATACGGTATATTTAATATATGTTGGATGCCTATACTCTCGAATCTCGATCATGGAATCACCATTGTTGAGCTGTTCTCTATTTTACCTGCTTTGTACTTATTTTATTTACTACAATGCATTAGTTTGTTTGGGCTTTGGCCTCTTTCAACATTATTTTGTATTTTTTTAAATACAAAATAAATATTTTTAGCCAAACCGCCAAACCGAAACCAGTTGTCATTTGGCTAGGACATCTGAATCTGCAATTTTGTTTATTTGGTTTGAAAAAAATTCAAACGGAATGTTCTTAGTTTGACAGAAAGTAAACGGTTCAAACTAGCTGAACGGGGACATATGTACATTTATTTAACATGCCTTGGTGCCTTTGCAAACAACAGCAACTTTTGCAAGAAAATTCCATTTTCTGCTACAAGCTCTTACTAATGTATTTAAAATTTGTTTTTCAATTTGGTAATGCTTGTATATAAAAATAGCTGAACAAGAAGTTGAAAATAATACCTTGTGGCTTAGCATGCCACCTGAGCCGTATCTCGGCCTTGTTAAATCATGTCATACGCCCGCTTGCGTATTGAAATTATGAACATCACAAGTCTGTAATAACGGTTAATATTTCTAAAGTTCCTACATTGTAAAGCATTTCCTATCATAAACATTTCTATGATTTCTTTAATAGTACAAAGATGAACATTCACAGCACAGACACATTGAAACAGAAAATGGATGATAAGTTTGAAAATTTGTCTTGATTTATCTCATATATCATATAGCAGTATGTGTGCGGCAAAAGGACACCAAAACAAAGTTGTATTCGGATCAGTTAGAAAAAAGCACATCTAAATAATTTGATGTGTTATACAGACTGCAATAAGCCTATAATCATGAAACATAAACACATAAACTTGAAACAAGAAATATTTTGAAATGGCATACCTTCTGCATATCCTGATTGATAAGCACATACATGTTTTACGTTCTTGGCTCATCAACCACAAACGTTAGCCCTTTAACTTTATCAGAGTGAGGCCTCACAAACTTATCAAAGAACTGAGAATCAGATATGGAGAAAATTGTTGTATTCTGCTTAAACTTCAAGATTTCTTCTTTTTCCAACATCTCAAGAACACGAAACCTAGGTTTAAGCCTTTTGTTAAGGCTAAAGATAAGAACATATGGGTATCGAAAGATGAATGAGCGATCATATTTCCCAGAACTAAGTAGAAACTCGGCAGTTTCATTAATTTTCCTATCTGACAAAGCAAATACATTTGGGAATTTCCTGAATGTTGAAATTATGTCAACTTCTGTGTACCCTAATCCCCGAAAAACATCTAGTTTTTTTTCCCAACTCTCGAGTGACATGGAACCAACAGTCCTAATGGCATAGACAAACAATTTTGATGCTCTATCAACACCCATCTCATCAACCCTTCTAACATACTCTTTAAAGTTTTCAGATTTGTGCAATAAAAATCTGGGATAGTGGTAAAACAATTGCATCATCTGAGACGGCTCAATTCCACAGCTTCTCATAAACCCAATGTTGGGCACCAAAGTCTTCTCCAAATCGTAATTTAGAAGGCACCCACAATTCTTAAGAATACGTGAATCATACAACTTATCACCCAAAACTTTCTTTAACACCGAAAACGAACGCTGGATATTGCGATTTGAAACACGGGTAAGAATCCGCGGTTCAGCGGAAACCACATCAGCTATCTGTGAAGTTGATAAACCAAAGTTCTTGAAAATGCCGATCTTCCGTTTAATTGAATCTTCAAGGTTTGAAGAGAAAACATTTGGTACGGTTTTCTCAATTTTCTCCAAAAGGGTATTTGAGAATCCAGAGTCCTTCAAAAATGATGCAACAGAACCACAGTTTTTGGGGGTTTTCAAATCAGAGAATACGGAACTAGTTTCACAAGTAACAATTTGTTTGTTAAGCTGGTTATTACCAGGAATTGAAGAGAAAAATTGTGGAATAAGTTCGCAATTGGTTTTGAAAAGAGGTAACACGAATCTTTGAAAGCTTCTCACGCACATTTTGTCGAACAGTTGGTGTGCTAGATGAATACTATAATTCTAGTGCATAAACAACAAAGCTAAATTTGCATAAATAGATAGAACTTGCCTTCCCTGAACTGAACTCTTGCATTCTTTGCTTCTGTCTACCAGTTTATCAATCAGACCAATAGATGTTCAAATTTTCAGCTGTAAAGAAGGAAATCTGGCTGTTGAGGAATTCCCAAATTACTTTCCGCATTCCATTCGACGAACGTTGAATTTTGGGCAGAACTTATACCCCCCAAGAGGACTACTGCAATGCATCTAAGGGCTCTAAGCCCAATTATTAGACGTAACAACTAACAAAAGAAGTTTGTGGACATTTTGGCCCAAATTTGTGGGCTAGTGTTATAAAAATCTCATACAAACAAGGCCCAACGTAATTTCTAGGGTAGCTTTTATTTCTGTTTAATAAATGATATCACAAACATTAGTTAGGTGTTGTTTGTTTTTTAAGAAGTTGATGTCTGCGGTCTGCGAACTTAGCTAGTAGAAATTTGCGGTCAGAAGAGATGACCTAAAGGTCTGCAGACTTCCGCAGAGGCGGGAAGACGTCCGCAGATGCAGGAAGACGTCCGCAGACGATGCCGCAGACACGGGAAGACGTTCGCAGATGCGGGAAGACGGAAAAAAAACAAACACACTTTTATATAAAACATCTCCCCGCGTCTTCGAGTTCGCAGACATAAGAGGTTCGAAGATCTTTTTAAATAAAACAAACAAGGCCTTAGTTATGTACAACATTTGTGAAGATTGAAGAAGCCAAAGCCTAGGACTTTTAACCAATAAAAAAAACTTGACGCCTAATTCTTTGATTATCTATGATGTTAAAGCAGAAGATCCTCTTAAATCAAAATATCAATCATCGTTAACCGAATCAACTCCTTGAAGAATTATTTTCCTTCGCATATTAGCTTCGATTTGAAATTGGAAATACTAACATAAAAGAGCCGGTAACCCATTAGAGATGTTATTAGTAGGAGGATTTCACGTTATGTTAATAGAAGATGATCACACTAAGAAGGATTGATTACAAACTTTTTTGTTTTTCTCCCAAACTTGTACAAAAGTATACCTAGTTATCATATAATCTTCTTGTCAAATGTATATGCTTAACATCATGAGTTGTAAATGGTGTTTGATTTTGCGTTATGATGGAAATTATTAGATCATTACATTACAATAACGTAATAATTGGTTTAAAGGGTTTGGATTGCATTAATTAATAAGTGATTATTTACGCTTATAATTAATCCTACCACACTTTTTCATAAATTTAAAAATGTAGCTTATTTGTTTAATAAGTGATTATTTTGTCATTTTACAAATTAAAACACAAATCCAAAACACTTTTAAAATTTGATTATTTGATAATTGTGATAGCAAACAACAAAATCTAAACCAAACACTAGATTTTCGACAATACTTTCTGTTACAGTTGTAATCTGATTATTAGTTTTCAAAACGCTACAACAATTTTTCAAACGCAAATTTAATAAAGTCAACTTCAGTGTTCTTAGGTGTGTGTGTGTGTGTGTGTAGAGAGAGAGAGAGTGTGTGTTTGGTTTTTGCGTTATGACCGAGATTATTAGTTTATTACGTTACAATAACACAAATAATTGGTTTAAAGTGTTTGGATTGCATACGTTTATAAGTAATTATTTACGTTTAGAGTTAACCCTACCACACTTTTTCATAAGTTAAAAAATATAGGTTATTTGCTTAATAAGTGTTTATTTGGTCATTTTACAAGTAAAAACGCAAATCCAAACACTTTAAAAACTGATTATTTGATAAATATGATAGTAAACAACATAAGCTAAACCAAACACTACATTTCCGGTAACACTTTTTGTTACAACTATTATCTGATTATTAGTTTTCAAAATATCACAACACTTTTTCAAACGCATCCAAACACCCTCTCTCTCTCTCTCTCTCTCTCTCTCTCTCTCTCTCTCTCTCTCTCTCTCTCTCTCTCTCTCTCTCTCTCTCTCTCTCTCTCTCTCATATAATATAGACACACCTACTAGTTTATAATCTAAACTTGTTATTATTATTGGGATAAACCGGAACCAAAAGATGTTATTGACAAGTGAATCCATTAGGTTGGATCTCAACCTTGGATTTCAATTTGTAGGCTATAGCTTTAGTATGTATTTTTACACTAGACTGTTTTCAAGGTATAAAACTATCATTTGGTTTTGACCCTATTAAGATTGAGTTATTTGTGGTATCAAGATTGAAAAGAACTAGTGACCCATCTTGATAGATTTTATCTTTTTTCCTCTTTTCAAATTTCAACATGTAGAATGTATTTTTTTTCTTACACTTCAGGCTTAACTCTTTTTTTAATTTGAATCCTAAATATTTTTTTACAAAGAAAATTTATTTTATGGTTAATTCATTGTATTTATGTACATAGTTGACATGAAACAAGCTACTAGATTTAGGTGGCTCATAAATTGTAACAAACTTTAGGTTAGTAACCAACCCATTCCCATGACCCAACCCAATTAAGTATCAATTAAATTAAAGTCGTTATACTTTATTATTTTACAGCAACATATTTATGGTTTTTTTTAATCAGAGTTATAAATACAATTTATTAGTAATTTTTAATGAATTACTAAGGATGCTTAAACGAAAACTATTAATGAAAAATTAAACTATATTTATTAGATAAAGTTTGTTGCATCATTAATAAAAAGTTATTTGTTGACGATAATCCAATTTAAATAATATTTTCATTTATTATAGGATTTGAAAATGTCAATTATTCAAAGATTTTGTTTGTTTTTATGTGAGAACATGGAATGGAACACAAAGGAAGGTTCACCAAATGACCAAATAGCCCGCAAATTGTGGCCTCATGTTTAAATATAAAGATGCCTTCCAAAACGACTCCCTGAACTATATGGTTATTTCAATAACACTCCTTAACATTTTGATATTTTTTATTTGCGTTCAATTTCAAGTGTTTATCGTAATTTCGGACCTTAAGTGAATAATTGTAGATTTTAAGGATGAAATTGATAGTGACTCTATAGTATAGGGACCAATCATGTTTATATCTTATAAATAGGTATAAGAAAGAGAGCAGACGTGAAGGATTTCGTATCTAAAATCATTCATTCACTCGTGTTTGGCGAATGGCCACAACAGCTTTTGACTCGTCACAATTATTATCTTTTATTTTATATTTCTTTTGTGGATTATATTAACTATGAAATTATTAATCTTGATTTTATTATTTATATGTATTTCTTCTTAGTTTATGCGGCATAATTTTTTATAAGAAAAATTTCATATATGTCACTCTAAAACTGCATAATATCATATATACCCAAGCCAAAAAAATAATTTCATATATATCCTTCTAAAACTTCATAATATCATATTTACCCAATTTAAAACTTTAATATCATATATACCCTTTCAAACTTTTAAATATATCAAATATATCCAAATTATTTATTTATTCTTTTTTATTACTTTAAAACTCATAATAAATATTCATTAATAAAGAAATGACCAATCTACCCTTTTTATTTCTTAAACTTCATAATATCATATTTACCCAATTGAAAACTTTAATATCATATATACCATTTTAAACTTTTAAATATATCATATATATATCCAAAATATTTATTTATGATCTTTTATTACTTTAAGATATTAAATCTTTAACTTCTTGACGGAATTCGGTGATTCAAATTTTAATTTGTTCGTTAAGTCAAAGCCTACATAATTGAAGACTTAATCAAGGTAATTAACTTTTAAATCCCTTGATTTTACAGGTCCGGATGCTCGTGGTAGGCTTCTACTTAAGTAACAATGAAATTTGAATCAACGAATTCCATCAAGAAATATAAGATTTGATATCTTAAAGTAATAAAAGATCATAAATAAATAATTTGGATATATTTAATATATTTAAAAGTTTAAATGTGTATATATGATATTAAAGTTTTCAATTGGGTAAATATGATATTATGAAGTTTAAGAAATAAGAAGGGTAGATTGGTCATTTCTTTATTAATGAATATTTATTATGAGTTTTAAAGTAATAAAAAAGAATAAATAAATAATTTGGATATATTTGATATATTTAAAAGTTTGAAAGGGTATATATGATATTAAAGTTTTAAATTGGGTAAATATGATATTATGAAGTTTTAGAAGGATATATATGAAATTCTTTTTTTGGTTTGGGTATATATGATATTATGCAGTTTTGGAGGGACATATATGAAATTCTCCCTTTTTTATAAGTATTTCGTTCCGAAAAAAAAACCAGTATTGCTTTATAAAATAGAATCTCTTTATTTTCTTAAGAAGTTTACAAATATTTTGCTTTTATTAATAATTTTACCTCTCGTCGCGTAAAATAACCGAGTTCATTTTATTAATTAATTTTATTTAAATATTAAGCCAATATCATATTTTTATTAAATTACATATATTATTTTCCTATAAAAATAACATCAAGGAGTTAAAACTTATAGAAATCAAATTCAAAACTCTCTTTTAAAATTTTAAGACTCAACCATTATTCTACAACCATAAGTAACTATATATATGAAATTGATCGCTTCATTTTTAATAAACAATAAACTGACACGTAAAACAAATATTGTTGATAGATATATTCCAAATACAAGATTTAATAGATATTAATTAGAGTAAATATACAAGTAATTAAGCAACTTGATGCAATAAATTATTTGTAACATTTTGATTGTTGTATCAAACGAGAATGTTGTTGACCTAATCACATCTATATATCTAATAATATTGTTTCATTCATCTTATATATATATATATATATATAAATTTGGGTTCAAATGAGTACCACTAGTTTTGCGGAGTACCGGAGGTACCTCGCTTAAAATCATTTTTTTTAAAATTTTTTTCATAATCATGTTTAAATTAATAATACAAGACTACTTGCAAAAAATCACACATAAACACACACTAGAACTATGTGAAACGTGTGTGTTCACATGAACTCTGCTGTTGTGAACGTGTGTTCACAACTAAGCATGTTCACATGAATTTTTTCACGTTCACATGACTTTTAAGATGCTAGAAAGTGTGAAGGTATGTAATTTTTACGAATAGCCTTATATTATTTGTATCTAAATGAATATGAAAAAAAATTCAAAAAAAAAACTTTTTTTCGGAGCATGTTCACATCTGAAACCAGTGTGTTCACAGGTACTCACGGTACTCTGCATTTTTTAGGTACTCACACGAACCATATTCTATATATATATATATATATATATATATATATATATATATATATATATACACTTATATATAGGGGTGGGTTCAATGGAGAACCTTATGCATCGAAGAACCTTGGAGAACCACAATGCATCGCTAGAAAATTGAAATGCATCACGTAGAAATCGATGCATCATGCGGGAATTTGATGCATCACGTGGAAATAATGATGCATTGCAGGGAAATTGTGATGCATTTGTGGTGGTGCATGGAGGTTCTTCAAGGTTCTTCGATGTATGGAAGTTCTCCATTGAACCCACTTATATATATATATATATATATATATATATATATATATATATATATATATATATATATATATATATATATATATATGCATCACAATTCCCGCGTGATGCATCAAATTTTCCGCGTGATGCATTAAATTCCCGCGTGATGCATCGACTTTCTACGTGATGCATCACCTAATCCAATGACTATAAAGTGGTTCCCGGGTTTTCGATGCATATAAGTTTTCCATTGAACTCACCATATATATATATATATATATATATATATATATATATATATATATATATATATATATATATATATATATATATATATAGAGAGAGAGAGAGAGAGAGAGAGAGAGAGAGAGAGAGAGAGATGAATTCTGGTTAAAATCCTTCAATTCTGTGATAACATGAGAATCACTCCAAAATGCATAAAATTGTACATCAAATGCACAAATTTAAAAAATTAAATTTATAACTTAAGACCATGATTAGTTTTCAATATTAATAAATATCATAATCTAACATTAAAATTACCTTTAAAATTCAATAAATGATAAACTAAATGCACAAATTTGAACATTAAATACACAAATTCATAATAAAGTGGACAAATTTATCATGAGATGCGTAAATTTTTATTCGAAATGCATACATTTATCAAATTTATAAATTTTCGCATCAAATGCATAATTTTATACATAGGATATTGATCCCCGTGATAAGGATCCTTGATGTAAGAATGTGACAAAGAATCATGATCATCCATCCGATCTTATAATATGCATCTCATCGCACCAAATTGTTTTCATGCATTCCTTAAATATCATTCATTAATCATAGTTTCTACTTGATACACTTTCCAAATAAACTAATTTTTATATAATTTAGTTTATTTGTATATGTAAAATATAATTTATTAATTTTATTCAAAAAGCCATCAATAAACCAAAACCATAATGATTTAGCCGTCTAATTGATTTTGATTGAAATTTTTGATACAATCGTTGATTATTATATGTTGATACAATCATTAATTCTTATATATATATATATATAAAAGTTGATACAATGGTTGATTTAGTGTAATTTGGATATGATTTTGATACAATCATGAATTCTTATACGGTTTTGATACAATCGTTATATATATATGTGTGTGTGTGTGTGTGTGTGTGTGTGTGTGTGTGTGTGTGTGTGTGTGTGTGTGTGTGTGTGTAAGGAGTTCAATGGAATACTAACGTACATCAAAAAACCCTGAAAAACATCCATGCACCTCAGCCCTCAGGACCCCTCAATGCATCACGATATTCATCAAGGGTAATTTAGGAAAACAAAAATTATTTTATTCTAAACTTAAACTTATTTTATATAAAGAAATTTTGATGATCAATCAACCTATAATTTCTATTATCAACAATTGTAATCTGACCAAATCATTTTCAAAATTTGAACCCTCCATTGTAAAACAATCAAGCACCATCTTTGTCCTAGATCAATCTTCGTTGTCGGCACGGCCAACCACCATCCTCACCGTCAACCACAACGCAGATCTGCACCATCTACACCAGTTAGCCACGAAAGTCAATCACTATCATTGCCAGTTAGCACCATTGTCGTCATTGCCTCACTGACACCACCACCACGTGCACTGCCACCGTTACAACAACTACCGCTACCTACATCGTCATCATCATCGTCGTCTCCCTCTTTCATATTTCTTTGCCTTCGTTATAAAAGATATAACAATCACCGCCTTGAAGATGATGAAACAACTGCGAATGAAGATGATTCAACAAAAATGATTCTGATGCACAATGTTTATTAACTAATATGAAGATGATGAAGAATCGTTTTAATGAAGATGACGCAAAACGTTTTCGATGAAAATAGTCGTAATGCATCATCATTTTGTTGATAAACTATTGATGCATTATCCTTTTAGTTTATGAACTACTGATGGTGTGCATGGTTGTTTTGTAAGTTTTAAATTTGATGAAGATGATGATTTTTTATAAGACGAATACGATGATTTTCGATGCATCATCGTTTTGTAATTTTTTAAATTTAGATGTATATGTTTTTAAAACTTGAATTATGTATAAATCAAAGATCGCATATGAATCTAAACTAAGGGTTACGATGTGCAACAGAAAAGTGTCATTGTATACAGAGGTGCATTGAGATACCATTTTAATAAAATAGTTTTTAAATGACTTATTTTGAATGCTATTTCAAGATACCTTTAAATATATGGTATCCTCTCAAATCTTATTATATAATAAATATAAATAATTAATAGTTTTATGAATTATAAAACATTGGCATGAGATAAAATAATAGCATATAAATCCCTAAAGAAAACAAAATGATATGATATAAATAAATAAATATATTAAACAAAATCCCAAAACACGTGTTACGTATAATAATTATTTCTAAAAATTTATATAATTCCATGATTTTGGTATCATATTAAAAGCGCATAAAAAAACTAAAATGAATAGAATCTAAGCCTCAATAATCTCAACATAGGATAAAAGATTCGTTAGGTGCATTATATTGTATTCCACTTGCCCATTTATATTTAGTTTTATACCTTTTCTAACAATTTCTTTTTTCCCGTTTATTTTCCATTTTTTGAAAGAATATATAACGACCCTTCAATTAGAATACCAAACGGCAGTGATGTCAATTTTATGAAGAAAACATGCATCTTGCATCTTAATCAGGAGATGAGACAATTCAAAAATGCATATAATTTTTTGGTTTTTTTTATTTCGGTTTTTTGAATTTTATATCATGGTAACTTATAGTCATATACAATTATTATACTTGTTGTTTGAAATTTATATGCAATATTTTGACCCACGAGTCTTTGAAATATATTAGTTTTGACTTGGTCAAAACGTTTGGTTAGTGTCATAGTCAAGTGTTTTCTTGATCAACTTAAAATTATGCAATATTAGATGTGATAATATGCTAGCTAGATATATTTTATTTATGAGAGTTTTAAATAATTAAAATGAATGATTAGTTATTCATTTTTTTGGTTAAGATCATAAGAGAATGTAATGCTTTGACTTGGTGTAGAACTTGTCAATTATTAACCGTTTAATTAATTGATAAAACTTATTTAAATGACTAGAATTGGTTATGATATAGCAAAGAAAACAATTGAGATTGCTTGTTTATTTATTAAGATGGAATTTTGCTTTAAACCTTAACTATGATTGGTGTTTGATCAGATCACATACGAGTTCTAAGTACTAATTTATGGATATGCATGTCAATAACACAATAAAGATCATATAGAAGTGTCAATGACTGTGTATGTACATATTGCTATTATCAGTAGTGTTCTGAGTCATTTAGTTTTGTGAAATATGAATACTTGCTTGTGTTTATGACGGTGATGCCACGTACTAAGTGAAAAGATATACGTATACCTTTTTTAAGGTTTTCAGACGGTGGAGGATTTGTTTTGATAACTTTATATAACGTACGTGAGCGTCTTTATGATACTTTATTAATGTGGTTTAGCTTATCTGCTTTCACCGCTAAAAATTGAATGCAGTTTCTTCTTTTGATGATAATTTACGTATCTAGTTAATCGGTGCACGCAATATTTTGGTCATGGATGACGAAACGCCATTCAATCGTGTTTGACTCATCTTCTTCTCAACGATCACCAAGTTAACAATTTCCAATGTATAATACTTTCCTATTAACTGCTTGATCAACATATAATAAAATATATCATTTAAAGGCATCCATGTTAAACTATGCTCGATCCTTAATATGTTTCTTCACAAACATTGTTGAAACTCTATTTCACATACTTTGTTTATTTGATTAATATGGAAGTTTGGATTACATATATATAATATTCTTCTATCCATGTCGGATCTATCTATCTGCCTATAAAACTAAAGTGATGTTATTCTCTTTATATTATCATGGTTACTCATGATATATTGATAAAAGGGAAAATCATATAAAAAACTAACGGATTTTCAGTATTTTTCGTACAAGTCATTGCATCAAAACGTTTTCAAAAAAGTCATTCAACTTAAAAAAAGTTTTTAAAAAGCACTGAACATAAAATGATTCCATATAAGTTCTTTAACTTAACAAAATCTTATAAAAAATACTTAAAAAATCACATAATACAACATAAGTCGTAACAAATTTAAAGTTGAAGAACTTTATAGAAACGTTTTTAAATATGGGGACTTAATCGAAAAATAAAAAAGTACGTTGGTTTTTTATATAATTTTCTATTAATAAAATATATTTTCTTTAAGCTTTACATTTATGTTGAAGTCTCACCACTTTTCAATATTTATTTCTATTTCATAAATAAAATTTTATTTGTAATGAGTTTGTAGCCATCAAACTCATGTGATTATCATTACTTTGAAATAATTATAAATCTAATTTATAAAAACAAATAATACACGAAATGTATAAAATCTAAAATCGTTTGAATTTCAAATTAATATCGCAGATAACGTAAAAATTCAATTAAAAGAAATTCTAAAATCAGGTATATGTTATATTTGATGTTTTTTTTAATGTATGAATAATGAAACATAACAGTATTAATCATATAGACAACGAAAATATTTTTAGTTTTTAGTTGCTGAAAACATGATTGTTAAGTTCACGAATAAGATCGTAGTATCAGTCGATGGTACCAAGTGATTTCGAACAAGATCAGTGCAAGTTTGATTTTTTAACAAGATCATATCGAACGTAGAATCGTGTGATCGTTCGTAGGATCGGTCATCGATCCGATCCTGCCATTTACTTGATCAGACTCTTTTAACCAGGTTTCCTATTGGATCGATTACGTGTTAATGAGGTTTTTTTTTCTTTTGATTTAGAGAGAGAGAGAGAAATTATTTGATAGACAAAATTACCCTTGGAAAGGAAGAGGAAATTAGGAAATGGTGAAAACCGGTGGCATCAACATAAAACCACTTTCTCTATCCATCTCTTTCATATCTTTCTTCTTCCTTAAATAACTCCTCCTTTCCTCTCTTTCTTTCCTTTTTTTTTTTTCTTTCTTCATCTCTTCATCCCTATCCCCCACCTATAATATAAACACTTTACTTTACTTTCTCTTCCATTCCTTTCCTTTCCTTTTTCTTCCGATCACCTTTTCACTTAATTAATGGATTCTGCTAACAGTGGCAGTTTACAGTCTTCTAGCGGCGGACCACCCGCCGCTGCACCTCCTCCTGATGATCAAGATTACGACCCTAGAACTGAATCCATCTCTTCCTTCTTAAACCATTCTTCTACCCACTACAACTCTAACCTTCAACCACCAATACCACCATCTTCTTCCTCTCTCCATCTCCAAAACCAAACCCTAACTGCTTCCACTTTCTTTGATCCTTCTTCTGCTTCCTTTTTTCCACCTTCAACAAATTTAAACCCTGTTTATGATTCCGTCTGGTCCAGAAACATACGACCTGATCCCACTTTCACCGGTGGTTTTGGTGCAAATCAAAATGATGAAGTCTACTTGAATTCTCAACAAAATTTGTTCTCTAACCAGTCGCCGCCGGTGGTTTCAAATGCAAACACGGTTCGAGTTATTCCCGATCACCATCAAGTGGGAGTAGCAACGAAGAATCCGAAAAAGCGTACGCGTGCTTCCCGACGGGCACCAACCACTGTTCTCACAACCGACACTACTAACTTTCGGCAAATGGTTCAGGAATTCACTGGCATCCCTACAGCACCGTTCTCCGCAACATCCTCCTCATCCTCGCCGTTCTCTCGACGTTTTGATCTTTTTGGCGGGGGTGGAATTGGGCCGTTGTTTCCTGTACGACCGTCGCCGCAGAAAATTCAGCTACAACCGCCGGCTATCACATCAGTAGATGCTTCTTCCAGTAGTTTTCAATTACCCCCTTCTGAAATTTATGGTTTTCAAAAACAACCCCAAAGTTTGTTAAATTCACAAAATTCTATATTTTCGTTTCAATCTCTTTTACAAACAAAACTTCCTCAGCAAGTAAATGCATCAATTTTGGGTACGGCAAAATCTGATAACCAACAATCTGATATTTTAAGTGGTTTTCCAAGTTCTTCAACAAGATGGAGGGTCCAAAATGAGAATTTGGTAAGTTTTGATGGGGTGGATGATAGTACTCCGAAAATAGATGGGTATAAGTTAAACTCTTTAGATTTTGATCATCAGATTGAGAAGGGTTTAGAGAATGCTATTTCATCAAGAAATGGTGGTGATCAAGCTCAAGGTAATGTAGATTCATGGCTTTCCCCTTCTGATTAATTAGGTTTTTATTTTATTTTATTTTGTAAAATTTGTAATTAATAAGCTTTTAAACCCAAAATTATAATGTGGGTATAATAGAAAATTATCTTTTTCAAGTTCTTGAAAATACACACACACATAGCTACACACACACTACACACTTCGGTGTAATTTGTTTTGATCGTTTAATATGGTTTTAAAAGGAATAATTCTAGTATAAATTAAATTGGATTAACTTGAAAGCACTAGCTAGGCTTCTATGAAGCATTCGTCCTCCAATACAAGAAACCTTAATTACTGATGGTCATTTTTATTGAATTAAAAGTTTTAATTATTAATAATTGATATTTATTTCTTTTTAAATTTTAGTTTTAATTAATTATGGAAGAATTAAATAATTGTTGAAGTAAACCATTTTATATTGATGAAATGAAAACCTCAAATACAATTAAAGCATTGTGTTCTGATATGATTCCATGCAATGCTTTAGTCTTTTACTATTTAAGTAGACAATATTATATTCTTAATTATTTATAAGATTTTATTCAACCTTTAGAAAAAGATAGAAACAGGCAAAAATACTTGCTAGGTTACACGTAAAGAATACATGTTTAGGAGAAATCAAATATTTGTGAGAAATATTGAATCAAAATAACACATATGTTAATTAACATGTTATTTCGTGACTCTAACAAAAAGTGTTGAATCAAATGCTAAATCATCATTTTGTGTTTGATTCAACACCTGTTGTTGAATCATGAAATAACACGTTGATGCAAAATATATGTTATTTGATTCAATATGTCTTATATTTCTCACAAGTGTTTGATATTTCACTTGATTTTAATCATATATATATACGGAGTCAGGTTCAAAAAAATAACTCTTGAAATCGAGTACAGAAGCTACCAACCTTAAGAAACTTTCTAAATTTTTTTCATAACCGTGTTTAAATTTTATTATATTTTATAGATATTATTTAATAATATTATATTTTTTTCATTTAAAATATAATATTATTTATTTTATTATTTTATTTGAAGTTTATAGATAAATTATATAATTTAAGGTTTTTTTAGAGCTTAGATTTAGATTAGCTAAAAATTAATAAATGTCAAGTAGATAATGATGGTAAATTACATTATTAGAATGTCAAACTGGATAGAAATAATTATTTATTAATGTTTATAGATATTAGAATTAGTAAGTTGTATTTATATTTTTTTATTTTGTTTTAAACATGATAAAATGTATTTATCTTTTTAGATGGAACATGGTGACGTCATGTGGCGTTTTGCATTCTCTTTTATTATATATATAGATATAGATAAGTATTATGACTTTTTTTGTTTATTTTGGCGAGTTTACAGAACATAAATGGTCAAGAATGTTACCTTGGAGAAGTCTAGAATTCTAGATCATTAAAGCACTTGTTTATCACTTGTGGTAATTACGTCCGTAAATTACTGATAATTAAATGAATATAATTTAATTGATAATACTTATTGTTAAAATTAATAAAAGTTTTAAATATGCTGGAAAAAAAAAACCAAAATCAAAGTTTGACCACTTCATTTGTCTCTATATTGTTGAAAACATATCATAAGTTGAGGACACAAAATGGTCATTTTTCAATATTATATATATATATATATATATATATATATATATATATATATATATATATATATATATATATATATATATATATATATATATATATATATATAGCAGGGTTAGGTTCCGATAAGAACCCTTGTTACCGTGAGAACGTGAGAACCACTCTAAAATGCACAAATTTGTACATCAAATGCACAAATTTTAAAATTAAAAGTTTTACTTAAAATCATTATTAGTCTTAAATATTAATAAATATCATAATCTAACACAAAAATTACATTCAAAACTTACATTCATTAAATTATAAACTAAATGCATAAATTTGAACATCAAATGCACAAATTTCTTAAATGCACAATTCGTACATAAAATGGATAAATTATAGCATGATATGCGTAATTTTTTACATGAAATGTATAAATTTATCGAAAACATTTAATTTTAGTATCAAATGCACAATTTTATACGGTGGATGCACAAATTTTAGAGTGGTTCTCACGTTCTCACGAAATATAGGGGTTCTCATGTGAACCCAATCCTATATATATATATATATATATATATATATATATATATATATATATATATATATATATATATATATATATATATATATATATATATATATATATATATATATATATTATATATGTATATATATATATATATATATATATATATATATATAGGTTCAAGATCTATGGAAAACCATCTTTGACTGGAAAACTGGAAAACCATATTAAATGCACATGTTCATTACGGTAAAATGTTAAATTTAATGCACAACTACAATATACATATGTTCAAATGTGCATTATTATTGACTAGTTCACATAATTTACATGTTCATTAGGATAAAATGTTCCATTTCATGCAAAATAACAATATGCACATGTTCAAATGTGCAATATGCACGAACATGTGTATATTACACATTTTTGCATGAAATTAAACATTTTGTCTTAACGAACATGTAGATGATATGAATTAGTTAATCATAATGCAATTTTGAACATATGTATATTATAATTTTACATGAAATTTAACATTTTATCATAATGAACATGTGCATTTGATATGGTTTTCCAGTTTTCCAGTCTAATATAGTTTTCCATGGATCTCGACCCTATATATATATATATATATATATATATATATATATATATATATATATATATATATATATATATATATATATATATATATATATATATATATATATAGGGTCAGGATCAATGGGGTACCATGTTAGACTGGGGAACCGGAGTCCATCCATGTTTGGTTATAAGTTTAAAAGGGTAATATAGTCAATTAGGTTTATCTTAAATAATAGATGACAACTAATAAATTAATAGATACCTTAATTATAGGGATTTACTTCCATAACAAATCTATAATAAATTTCAAAAATGGGTTTTAATGAACATGTTCAATTGGATTCGACAATTAATTTTAGTGAACATGTTCAATCGGATTCGACAATCGATTTTAGTGAACATGTTCAATTGGATTCGACAATGGGTTTTAGTGAACATGTTCAACCGGAGGTGTCAAATAAAAGTTTTTATTATTTTCTTCAAACCGTTCGTGAAGGTTCAATTTCATTTACACGTTATTGAACATGTGCAATCGGGGTTTATTGTGTTTTTAGTCGTTGTTAACCGTTTTGGTGACAAACCGATATTGATGATATTGAACATGTTCAATCGTGGTTTATGGAGTGTTATCATTGCACATGTTCAGTATGAGTGTAAGGAATATTATTAACTGAAATGGAGATTTTCATGGGATACACATAATCTTTGATTCTAATTTAAACTTTTTAATACTATTTTTACCCCAACATTAATTAATGTGAGAAATAATTTTAAGCCAAATTTATATTATATTTTAATGATTTTAGTTATAAATGATTGGCTATAAATGATTCCCCGGTACCCCAGTCTAACATGGTACCCTATTGATCTTGAATCTATATATATATATATATATATATATATATATATATATATATATATATATATATATATATATATTGGTCGAGTGTGTTTTCAATATTATTCGGATGATAACACACCACACACACAAGACACAATATACCGAATTTCGTACCTTTATTATCAGATAAGTTAATATGATTAATATCCACCTCATTGAGTGTATGATCATTAGTGTTAAAACTTGATGTGTTGTCATAGGTGTAAATAACATATAATATGTAACCATTTAAATGGAAATGACATCATATATGTTATCATTTTGATCTTTGTCAACAAAGGTTGAGAGAGTTTTATTAGTTTGATAGTTTTTATCCTAACAATTAAAGATATGTTTAAAATGATACCTTTTTATATAATTAATGAGTTTATTACGGAAATAACCAACAGGTTTTCATGTTTTTTAATGTTTTCTTCCATACATGTTATTTTTTAAATAAAATTCCTCAAGTTAATTTTTTCTTTTTGTTTTAGTGAAATTTAGACATTTGAACTCGGTTATAATTAGTAAACCGAGTTTTTAAAAACTGAAAAATCAGGTTCTAATGTCTAAATTTCACTAAACCAAAAAGAAAAAATTAACTTAAGGATTTTTATAGAAAAAAATAACATGGATGGATGAAAACGCAAAAAATGTGAAAACATGTTTTTTTTTTTCCATAATAAACCCATAATTAATTAGTTGAAATGCATGCAAATTATAGTGATGCCAATTAATTAATATGTCACATTGAATTTTAACTTATAAGTTATGATCAAAGTGAGATGGATTCAAAAGTGTTATAATATAGATAGATGTATGAAAATATTTATGGTTAAATTGTAACATATGAAATTAAGTAGATGATGCTAGTATTAATTAGTCGAAAAGTAATTAATTAAGAAGTATTAATTAGTTATTAGAGATTATAAGACTTTTATAATGAAGGAAATGTACGTGTGAGGGTGGGGATTGTATGATTATTCTCATTCATAGGTTAAAATAATAAATAAAAATAAAAGAGGTATGTATAGGGGAGGGGAGGGGGGGAGGTTTTGCAATTATGGTGAAGTTAATATTACGGGATAATTAATGTTTGGTTGCCATTACTAATTAGTTGAGTTGCTGCTTTCATATTCCAAACCAGGACACTATGTTTAATTGTTTCCGCCATGTTGCCATGTTATTTTTATTTTATTTTATTTTTTTGTTAATAATGTAAACACAATTTAGAAACTATTGTTTGGTGATTATTTAGTTGCTATATGATTCTTCTATAAAGCCATTAAAAGACTAAATCACTTTTTATGGTTTCCTTAGGAAACAATAGACTCGTTAGGAAACAATAGACGGTCCACCCCCACAGACAACTTACTTAAGCCTTGTTTGGTTAGTGATAAATGAAATCGTTAAGAGATGATTTAATATTTGAATAAGCTTCTTAATGATTCCATTGAAAATTAAACAAACAATCCATTAGTGTTATAAGCAACATCATGTACATGATCGTTTATGTGGAATTGAAAGTGTTAAATCTCCATTATGAATTCTATATTGGTTTACATTTCGTTAAGGATTTAATTTACAAACAACCTTTTGTTTAAAATTAAACAAATTCGTAAGTAAATGCATGAATAATATGCATGCATCATGTGACATGAGCTAAAGGAAATTTTATTACTATGGATTTATGATTGTAATGACAAAGTCATAATATTTATACAAAAACTAATTAGTTATATCACCATAACCTCCTAAATTTAAAAAGGTAATAATGAATCGTAGTTTATGTACTTGTACGTGATAGAGGGGCTATTTAAATGTGATAATAACAAAACCGTAAGAAATTATAGATTATTATGTATTTGTATATTTGTACATAAAAATACTGTATTTACCCCTTCTTTGTATAATATCATACGAGTTGATGGAACGTAAGAATTTAGGGCTTTCAACAAACTTAATCATGAGGGTTATGTCGAAATCGATCCCTTGGTGTGGATGTTTGCAAGGTAAAATTTAGTGGGATGTTTAGCATAATTTTCCTTGAATAATAATGGATCTAATCCATGTGTTTGGTCATGGAGTGAGAAGAACAAAGTTGGGAGAATAAATTGTGATTGCAACACTCTAACATCAAATCTTCCTAATTAAGGACATCTTCATCCATTTGACTTCACAGTTCACATGATGTATATATAATATATATATCCACCACTTGTATATTGTGGGGATCAGTTGATATATAATTGTTTCTATTTATAGTCTTTGATTTGTAATTCTTTATTTCTTCTTACTGCTTTTGTTTGTAATTAAAAATGATAATCTATCGATTTTTTGAGAAAACATTTGTTGAATGTTCCTCTATAGCAATACCAACATAAAGATATTGTTTTTAAATAGATTTATTGAGGGTAATTAGACAATTTTATTGGGTTAAGGTATGCAACACTAATTTCATAAGTTATATAATGGATGATGCTATTTGGGCCAGATACGTGAGATTTTATTATTACTTGTTGTTTCTTTTATTAAAAATTAGTTGAACGAATTAGAGATAAAAAGTCGTCGTTTGACATGTGTAGAAACCACGTAAAACTTGAGTTTGAGACTTCGTTTTAATGGGTGTTACAACTTATAGTAGATGCTATATATGGAAGTCAATGATGATATTTGATTAAGGGTCCCTTAATTAATTCTTTGATCATTGTTTTTGCTCCATTAGGATTAAATGGCAAATCATTCAACGATGAAGAATGTGACGATCCCATGCTTAATTGGCGATCAAGAGAATGAATTCAAGATCAAATTTGATCGAATGAAATTTAACACAAGTTTACAGAATGCTTAGACACGAGAACATATAAATTCTAAATAATTAAAATGAGTTTATCAGAGTAGAATGTGTAACACAGAGCATTTCAATCTCATATATCATATTAAAACTGAATTATTTTATAAATAATTGATTAATACAATGACTTCTCATACCTTGCTGCCTAGCTAACACCTATATTATAGACAGATTGTACATAATGTTTGTTTGTATTGAGAGTAATGGAAACATGTATAATATTGTACCATGGATGTAGTTGTACATGAAGCTGATGAAGTTGTACATATATGAGGTTAGTTTACTTTTTCTCCTTTAGTAGTATTGTATGGGTTTGGTCATGGGCGTAGAGCTACTACTTCCTCTTGTTGTACGTCTGCATTTGTTAAGTTTGATCACAAACCACAACCATATGTTGACCCATAAAAAATTCATTGTAAATGCACATTTTTAAATTACACACATAATTTAAAAGTGATAGTAAAAAAAATTATAAAAGTTTTATATTCACGTAAAATCGATTTATTATGTTTCCATTATCCAAATTCCTCATAAATTCTCTTTACATAGCCAACGTATAAAATAAAACAAAGCAATTAATTACTTTCGAGTTTTTCAGAAAGAAGTAACGATGAACTCTAGTTTAAGGCTTTAAGCCCATAACTAAAATTAAAAACACTACTAGTTTGGCTCAAACCCAATAACAAATGAATGAGTAGGAATGGACCAAAAGATTCCTGACTCCATCTTTCAACTTCTACATCTAGTTAGCTCGTCTCTTTATTCTAAAATATTTGTGTTTCTCGTTGTCTCTGTCGGTTTTGACTACCAAGTGCGACAGAAACTTAAAAAGAACCCTTTAAATAAACACGACAAACTAAACTTATAGGTTCTGATCTCATAATTAAGCTCGATGTAACAAATTATTTTAGAAAATTTAAAGTACATACAAGGGCGTATTAACGGTTAGTTTATGTTAAGGTTTAAACCCATTAATGGTGTTTTTGGTGAGCATCTATCAAATCTTGATGTTAGTTGGAGTTCTTGACTTAAATATTGTAATGGAATTTGAAATCAAAATATTTTGTTTTGGAGGATATATATGATTGATGCAATATGTGTTATCTTTTATGTTATAATTGTATAAATAATATGCTGATACCAATTATATAAAAATAAGAAATATTTCTAAAATTAAATTACAATATCAAAATGAAATTTACAATATTGAAATTACTTGATAGAAATTAATTACAATTCTTGATAAGAGACTGAGGCACGTTTTAGACACAATACCCTAAAAACATATTCGAGTCTGTTTTCCAAGATATCATAGTCGAAATCGTGTGTACAGTCGGAATCAATCAACTTGTCTGAAAATTCGTCTGAATCTATAATGTACTTGCTCTCAAGTGTGTATAAATTTCGTAAGCCTTCATAAGTGTATGTTGGTGTTACTTTCATCTATTATTTTGTAGAAGAGAAGGGAAAACGAAAAGCTTTTGTCAATTTTATTGTAATAAAAATATATCAATATTATTATACTCTTTAATACAAATTAAATTGAGAAAACCGATACTCGTAACAATTCCATTTGCAAATGATCAGTTACTATGATCATATTAGCGACTCGTTGATCTCTTTTTTCGACCTGCTCACGGTCCACAAGCTGACTCTGTTCAACATCAACAACTTATTGATCTTCTTAACGTCAGCACCTCAGCATCAGTGACCCAACCAACTTGCAGATCCTGTCGGTGACTAGGCCATCAGCAAGTCAACATTAGTGTCATGTTGTTCATCGATATTGTTGTTCCTTTTCAGCACTCCCATCACCAGCAGGCCCAAAAAGCCTAAATGAGCCGTAGTAAAATATGACATTGCACATGCTTTGATTTTGAGAGCTGCATTCGTGTCCGTAAATACTGGTGTACAAAGTTTAGTGGAATTCTGTTGTTTGAACTCATGATTTGCACACATCTATTCGCTGCGTAGATAGGTCATGTAGTAAATCTTATAAACAAACTTGTCATGTTTTTAACGACTCCGTAATTATTTTTTTAGTAAAGACAATATTATGTTTTTATAGAATTATTCTCTTTTTTTCAGAAAAAAAAAACTCAGAAACACAAAAAGATTAGAGTTAATATTGAAAAAACTCAATCAACTTTTCTTATTTTCTCAATTAAGTCCCTGTACTTTTTTTCTAATTGTTTAAGTCCCTAAACTATGGTTGTTTTATTCAAAAGTATATATTTTTGACTGGCTACCAGATTAGTCGGTAAACACAACTGATAAAATAAAAGGTTTAAGGACTTAATCGTTAAAATATGAAAAGATTATGAGTTTTTTTTCCAACATTAATTAAGTAAAAAATATAAAGTAATTTGTTTGGTAACCTGTCAAACAGGTTAAATATACCCTTTTGAATAAGACAAAAATCGTTTAGTGACTTAAATAATAAGAAAAAAAATGTATGGACTTAATCACGAAAATGAAGAAAGATAATAGAGTTTTTTCAATATAAACCCCAAAAGATTAAACAATGAATATATATTATTCACAAATGAAATGGTGGGGGCATTTTCACTTTTTGCAGGGAATAATATGGTTTGTAAGTAATGATTGCTACAGTTTGAGTTGATACATTCATTGTTTCGTTCCATTTCTATGCACCCAACCACTCATTCATGATTTAACATCCATCATCGTAAACTCAACCACTTATTCTTTCTTCCTTCCTTCACTAGATATTTCACTGTTTTTCAGGATGACACAACAATAAAAATATTACATAATTTAATTTATATTTTAAATAAGATAATTAGTAAAAAAGATAACAAACTAGTTATAAAAAAACTTATGGTGAAGATTATTGGTAGCACGTGTAGCGGGACCTCTTCCAAATAACATCGTTTTGTAGTGAAAAGTTTTTAAAAATTTTATAAGTGCAACCGATAAATTTTTATGTGTCCAACTTATAGTATTAAAAAAAATTATGTGTGCTTTATTAAAATAATTTTAATGACTAAATAAATAATTAATACAATAAATCAACAACATCCAATCATATTTCAAAATTTTGAAACCCAATAAACCCAATACTAATTTTTAAACCCATGAACCCAATATTAATTTTAACCCAATTTCAAACCCACTAATAAAATTACTTTAAAAACCCAATTCCTTTTGCTAATATATTATCCTTATGCATTCTAATATTATACTATTATTTGATTTTTTTGATTCTCATTGCTTGAAATTAATTAATTGTGAGTTTATAAATTGTGTTGAACAAAGTTTATGTCTTTTAGTTTTTAAATTCTTTGATTGAAAGTTTAAAGTGTGTGTCATTAATCAATTTTGTGATGTCTAATTGAAATTTGAAATTGATTTGTGATTTGTTTTGTGTTTTTAGTTTCTTTAATTGTCAATTTGTAATCTAGGGTTGTTTTAAAGTTACGCAATCTAGGGTTTAAAGTTTAATTGTGATTTGTTATTTTAGTTTTAGTTTCTTTAATCGTTAAGTTGTTAATTGTAGGATTAATGGATAAATTTTTCAAAAGAAAGTTAACGGAAAGTGATAGTAACGACGGTCCATCTTCAAAAGTTAGTAGAACGATCCAACTAAAATATCCGTGTGTTGACCCGAGCCGACTAAAATGATCAATTTAAGTTTTGAATCGTGAACGCAACGAAAATTTGTGTAACAGGTACCTTCGGTGGCTGGGTCCGCCACTGCGTGAGCGTTGAATAGTGGATGATTGAGGCTCCCTGAGGATGGATTGTATTTTATTATTTTAGAATTGAATTGTCATTTTATAAGCACAAAAGTTATTAAATTAAGCGTTGTTGGAAAAAAGGGCTTATCATACTTTCTCCAACATCTGCAATGACAATCTAGTATATGTCTCTTAAAGTTATATGTCTCTTAAAGTTATGAGATTTACCTCATTCATGTTGGTTGTAATATGGGTGAGTGAGAGTCTTCCCAAATAAATAACCTATTTTACTTTCTCTATAGTTTTAAAGAACTTTTAAAGAACCCCATAAAAAGTTAATCACATAACTTTGTAAAGTTAATATATTTGGTTTTGACATTTCTGATAGGGTCATAATTTGCTCTCAAAACCCTTAAGTTGGATTTTTTTTACGATTAAAACTCATAATCATTTTTCATTGCACAAAAAAATCCAACCAACTAAAACTTTTTAAATTTGGATTTTTTTTTCAAATAATATGACTTGCAACCCTTCCTTCCAATCCACTATTTACTTCAAATTTAAGTTTGAAGGATAAATGTCTTTCTCCAATAAGAATATGATATGTTTTATTGTTTTCGAAATGAATATTTTCTTTCAAATATGAACGAATACTATTCATTTTTTAATGACGCATATAGTTGGAGTTGAAGATAATTTCATGAAAAAATATTTTTAACAAATATTTAATTTTTTTTTTTAATATTTAAAGATGAAGAAACAAAGATACATCCCATTAGTAATGTAGTTTGCTTGTTTAAGGAATAGATTACCAACCATTTGGTTTTCAAATTCAATATCATTTCACTCCCACTAATTTCTTGAAGCCTTTATGTTTTAACCAATCATAACAATATCTTTAAGATTCTGGTCCTCAATCTCTTCTACTTGATCCATTCATGATTACATAATGAATAGAAAACTCTTATAAAGGTTTGAGATGTAAAAAAATGGATCGACTTATTTATTGTTCAAAAGGTTTATGGATTATCAATTTCAATTACTCCATACAATTTAAAAAAACTATAAACCATATCATGCACTATTTTTTTTTACTTATAAATTGAGTAAATTTACATAAATAGTCTTCATGGTTTCATAAAAACTATGGTTTCATCCCTAACAACTTTTAGTTTCATTAGAACCTGTCACACTTTCGGTTCGTAAATTGTTTCATCATTGGTCTCTAAGCAAACTGAATTGTATTTTTTTCTTTGTTTATGATTGCTTATTATTCTATAATTATTATGAAATTACAATTTACATTATGTTAACTATTATAAGAACTTATATATTTAATTTTTTTATTTACGATTCTGTTACATATATAATTTATTTATTTGAAACTTATATACTTAAGTATCATATTTAAGAATATTTACATAATTTCTTTTCCTATATGGTTCAATCTAATTATTTCAATCAAAGTTGTTAAGATCGATAGATCTTAGACTCCCACCAATTGATTTCGAGCTCGATCCCAATCCCGAGTCTAAAACGAGCTCAAAACGCTTAATAAGTCGAGCTTGAGCTTTTAATGGTTCGACTTACGTTTTTATCGAGCTTTCCGAGTCTCTGTATATGTACATATCGAGATAAACTATTACCAGGTAATTAGCTTATTGAGTAATTTGAGCATCAAGCAAAACTTTTAAAAAGTTTGAGCTTAAGCTAGATACCAAAAAATAATTCAAAAAATGTTTATAGATATACTCGACCTTTTCGAACCAAGCTCAAACCTAGCCTAATTAGAAACTCGAGCCAAGCTCATGCCATGCTGAGCTCGAGCATAACTCTACTCTTTTTCGCTCCTACTCATTGAGATGATTTAGTTTGTGTTTTATTTTATCATACAATAATGATTGTAGGTGTAATCAATCTAAATGTGACAATTTTTACCTATAAACAAAAATTTTTATAATGTGTATCAGATTGTGTAATATTTTTTTAAAAAAAAATTGTAATCTTATGTGAACATATCAACATGTAAAGCTGTAATCTTTACAAAAGTTGTTATCTTCATAGTTCAAACTAATTAACATGTGACGAATGTACTTTATAACACTTATTAAGCATGGTAACTGTTTAATAATTATAATTATATAGATAAAGTGATATTTTCAATAATTAAGAAATGTACAATAAAATTTACACGTACAAGTTTGCAATTATAATCACAAAAAAAAAAAAACACGAAATATTAAAATTATCATGTTTGGAGATTTTGTGAATTTGTGTAGTGAAGATCTTTAAGCAAATTAATATGAAAATTTATTCACAAGGGAAATGTAGTTAGTAATGTAGATGCTTCTAAATGCATAGATGTGTAGTAAAGGTTTAGTTAATTTGTAGTGTGGGTCTTGAAAAGTGGTATGCAACAAGGATGGACCTCTAGTCTATCTTGATATGTGGTATGCCATAGGCAAAAGGTCTTTCTCAAATAATGTTGTCAATTGTCATGAAAATATGTAATGTAACTTTTTTGAGTTTCAAGTCTATACGAGTCCTTACGTATCGGTGCAATGAGTGTCTTCCGTTTACAATAATGTTCGTTATGAATTTGTATTTATAAACAGATATTACAACTCGTGATTAAACAAGCATATTCTGGTGTAAATAAGTTTAGTTAAAATAATTAATTAGTTTTTTTTTTTATTAAATTTAATCTATACATTTCTTTCTAAACTTGATCCACTAAACCTTTCACCAGTAATATCTACATTACTGGTGAAATAAGATTTTTATGAAAATTTTATATTCCAGGTAAGATAAATATTTGTTTATGAACGGTACTTCAAAACAAACCTTTGGTACTTGATAATCTTGTAAAGAAAGATGTTTCAATCCCGAACAGTTTTTGTGTTCTACGAGATAGAAGGTTAGAGACCTCAAATCATGTTATTTTTAGTGTGATAAAGTTCTAGGGGCATGGAGGAAACTTTGGGGATAGTGGGTTTGTGGTGGCCATCAATTGTGTCGTGGGAGGTTATTATTTGCTTGAAAGATCCGAATTGGTTCAAGAATAAGGGGATATAATTTTTTTTTAATGGTATGTGTTTTGTGAACATTTGAAAATGGAGAACCCGAATCTTATTCTCGTTGCTAGAAGACCGTATGCAGCAATAAAACTGGAAACATTTTTCTGGCTATTCAACAAAATGGACTTCTTTGGGTGAAAATTGTTGGAAAAAATCATGAAAAATAATGTGTTTTCATGGTTTGGAAAACATTAATTATATGTGAACGTGATATATAATTATTATTTTATGGGTTCGCGTTCTTATTGAAAAAAGTTTCGTAACAATATAAAAAATAAGAATAGAAAATGGGTGTGGGATGAGAATCGTCAAAGGTGTATCTCAAATCCATGGACAACAATAAAATTTGAATTGTAAGGATGTAAAAGTCATCATAGTATTGGATTTTTTTTTTCTTTCTCCAAGATACCTAGGGGTGCATTTAATTACAAAATTTTCATCTCACTTTTCAATAAAAATGAAAATTTGTTTAATAAACAACAATTTCATAAATATTTCATTTCACTTTTCATATTCTCTCTTAACCATAATAAGGTCAAATTTCATCCCTATTTTGGTAATTTTGTACCATTTTTGGTCCTTGTGGTTTGATGGTTTACCCGGATTCAGTCCCTTAACCATAATAAGGTCAAATTTCATCCCTATTTTGCTAATTTTGTGCCATTTTAGTCCCTTGTCCGTTAAACTTAACGACACAGCCGTTAAATTTGTAAGATTGACATTTTTACCCTTTTTATTGAGACGCTTTTAGTCCCTATGGTTTTATTATTTACCCATTTATAGTCCAAAATTTATTTTAATTTATTTTATCTTTATAATTATATTATTTATAGATATACTTAATTTATTATAAACACACTTATTTTATTTATAAATATACTTATATTTTAATATTTTATTTACATTTACTATTGTTCGTATTTTATTTAAAATTTAAATTTTATTTTAATTAAAATTATATATTTTCTTTACTAATTTATTTAAAGTTTATCTTCTTTATTAATTTTAATTTTTATAATATTAATATTGTTGACATTTATATATGTAATTTTGTTAGTTGTGTTTAAATAGATATAATATCGTCGTTCCTCTCCAAAGTCACTATTTCTTCAAATATCTTCCAACCTAATCAATTATCGACGCATAAATTATATACATATATGAATATTTGAACAAATAATGACACTGGAAGATACTTGAAAATATTATATGTATATATATATACACACACACACACATACACACACACACATATATAGAATATGGTTCGAGGGAGTACCACTACTTATACAGCGCACCAGAAGCTACCACCTTTAAAAAACTTTTTTATTTAATTTTTTATTTCATAAACATATTTTAATTAACATTATGAAGATTATATGTAAATTTCACATACATTCACATCTTCTAGCTCCTAAAAAATGATGTGAACGCACACTTACATAATTTTGCATATATGTGGTGCGTGATTTCATGCACTTAGAGTGTTCGAATTTGCGTGAAATTCACATATTATCTGTGTAATGTTAATTAAAACATGTTTGTGAAAAAAAATTTCAAAAAAATAATTTTACGAGTGATACCTTCGGGTGCGCTGTGTAGTAGGTAGTACTCACTTGAACACACACACACACACACACACACACACACACACACACATATACACATATATATATATATATATATATATATATATATATATATATATATATATATATATATATATATATATCCAAGACATAAATTATATAATATACACATAAACATTATGTGTATTAAATTATATAATATACACATAAAGAAATATATATTTAAATTAAAATAAAAGTTAAATTTTAAATAAAATACGAACAATAGTAAATGTAAATAAAATATTAAAACATAACTATATTTATAAATAAAATAAGTGTGTTTATAATGAATTAAGTATATCTATAAATAATATAATTAGAAAGCTAAAATAAAATAAAATAAATGTTGGACTATAAATGGGTAAATAATAAAACCATAGGGACTAAAAGCGTCTCAATGAAAAGGGTAAAAATGTCATTCTTACAAATTTAACGGTTGTGTCGTTAAGTTTAACGGACGAGGGACTAAAAGGGCACAAAATTAGCATTTGACCTTATTATGGTTAAGGGACTGAATCCGGGTAAACCATCAGACCAAAAGGACCAAAAATGTCCTTTACTCTATTTTTTTTTATAATATTCACTTTCTCTCTCTTACTTTTCTTATTTATAATCAATCATCTTATTTTTCATAAAACCAAAATTCCATCTTATTAAACACAACATTGAGTTGCGTTTAGTTAACGAAAACGAGTCATCTATCAATTTCGGTTTTCAAGTTATTGTTTTTTTTTTTTTTTTTAAAAACAAGGGTTTCTATGAAAAATGAAAACTTGTTTACATGATAAAATTTTAGTTTTAAGATAAATAAGATGAGTGGTTATAAAATAAGAAAATAAGGTAGATAATAGAAAAGTAAGAGAGAGAGAGAGAGAGAGAGAGAGAGAGAGAGAGTATTAGAAAAAAAAAATATAGAGTAGGTAATAGAAAAGTAATAAAGAGAATATGAAAAATGATATTTTAAAAAACTGAAAAGAAAATATATGAAATTGTTGTTAAGTAAACAAGTTTTGGTTTTTTTGAAACAATGACATGGAAAATTTGGAAACTTTTCTAAAAACTATAACATGAAAACTGAAATTGAAAAATTACTAATTTTCGTTAACTAAATGCAATAAATGTCTTTTAATGGTTTATGTTTAATTTTGGTTGGAAATAAAAATTCAATTGTTCAAAAAAGAAAAAACAAATAAATTGATCTATAAGCATAATTAAGTATTTAACTAAACAATAACTAACTTTTAGTTTTATTCTTGATACGCATTGCTTAGAGGGTGTTTGGTTTTGCGTTATGAATGAGATTATTAGCTTATTACGTTACAATAGCACAAATAATTGGTTTAAAGTATTTGGATTGCACACGTTTGTGGTAACATGACTACGCATATCAATATACATTCAATTTCAAGGTCAAAGTAGCATTTTAAACCTCAACCCATTGACTTGTTACTTGTTAGCCCAAAGATAATTAGACAAACAATCGACAATAAGCTGTTAGCCCAACTAACGAATCCATCTTTCAGCCGAATTAGCTATTTAACTAAATAAAACCAAATTTTGAGTTTTAGTCACACGCTACTTAGTTTCAAATTTACGAATTTCATTTGTAATACAACTTATCCTGGTTCTTGAGAATGACTAACTTTGTTAAAGTGTTGCATCCCTAATTGATTCCTTTTGTGACACGGTTTATGTAGCATCACTATACTTACACAAACTCCATTTCATTTCGTTACATTCGAAGTTCAAAATAACTTTTTAAAATTTCAATTTCAATTATAAAATTTAGGGTTGGAAGGTTTGAGGCATAAATGTTTACGTATTTTGTATTATATTGGATGAAAGTTAGCTTTAATATGTTACACACTTCAATTAACCAATTTATTGATTTAGTTTATGATATAATAACTTTAAAACCTCTAATTTAGTTAATTATCTATAAAATTATATACGACTCTACTAGAAACCTACATATACATTTTAAATGTTTTAAAATAATCGTATCGAATGGTTTTTTTAACAACTAGAAGTTGGATTTTTACAAAACTTGATTGACAAATTACTGACGGGGGTGTCTACCAAAACTCATATGAATTCAACCTGTAGAATTTACTGACCAATATTTCCCTACAACTAAAGTCGGTCTGAAATCCATTAGTATTTGTCGTTTTTGACTAACTACCAACATCGGCCATCGGTAATGACACTTTTTAATAGTGAGTTAATGGTTGCATGATTTATTAATGGAGCTGTTAATCGTTGGTAATTATGGCGCTATACATGGTGCGTTTGTGTCGCATTTGCATCACTAATCCTTATTTTTGTTGTTGATTGCATCACGATTGTCCGACAGATTTCGAAGGCCCTATGCATGTAAATATGAAAGTAGAACTTAAAATATGAAAATTTTAAACATTAGACTGGTTAATTTAAAATTGAATTTTTCATACATAAGTTAATTGTCGTGAATTACAAATCTTATGTATTTGTATTATTCAATGAAAATCTTAAAATGGTGTATCATATGCTTAAAATGATATAAAATATAATGATTAACGAAAAAATAATAAAAAAAGTATATCATTCGAAATAGCAAAATAGGGGCTTTGTGCGGCCAACCTTCTCGCACACCCTAAATCACGGGTCTGGATTGCATCACTACTGGTGCCCACTATCGTGTCACTAATTGTTTGATGGTGTCACTATCTACTGTTGGTAAAAAATTTAAGTAAGATTATGTCAGTGTGAAATTAACATTTGGTAATCATTTTGGTCATGTAAAAATCCTTTTTCCCTAGAGATATGTGAGAGATGCTCTTTTTCCTTTGATAAATGTAAGGGCTATGAACTACTGATCTTATGTAAAGGGGTTAATGACTCACTCAACTAGCCATGTTAGTTGGTGTAAAAACATCATCCTTTTGGTTTTCATTTTATCAAATAACATTTCATCTCGGCCCTCGGTTTTAGGTTTTTTTTAATATGCCGAACAATTAGATCTCTTTCACACTAACAATGCATTAAAGCTCGATTACATGTCCTTGCGATATGATAGTCACTTAATCGTCTTAGATATAAATCATGCAAACTGAATTCGTAAGTTTAAATCTAGAGTACGTATAGACCGATTGTCCATTGTTTAATTTTCACGTAATACACCTCTGCCATATTTAGAGGGTGTTTGGTTTTGCGTTATGAACGAAATTATTAGCTTATTATGTTATAATAACGCAAATAATTGGTTTAAAGTGTTTGGATTGCATACTTTAATAAGTGAGTATTTGCGTTTAGAGTTAATCCTACCACACTTTTTCATAAGTTAACAAATGTAGCTTATTTGCTTAATAAGTGATTATTTGGTCATTTTACAAGTAAAAACGTAAATCCAAACAGTTTAAAACTGTTTATTTGATAATTATGATAGCAAATAGCAGAAGCTAAACCAAACACTACATTTTCAACAACACTTTTTGTTACAACTATTATCTGATTATTAGTTTTCAAAACGCTACATCACTTTTTCAAACGCAAATCCAAAAACCTTAGAGACAAACCCGTGTTTTAAAAATTTTTGGGGTCCAGCATTTTCAAGATGCTAAAATGATAGTTTAGAGGGATTAATGACTAGGTTGGTTGGACCACTACTGATATTATCAAGTCCAAGTATATTATTAGCATAATAATATGAAACTTAAACTTCTATTAAAGATCCTACAATTGACGATAAGTATTCATTTTTCAAATGATTAAAAAAGTATCTAACACACTATAACCGAAACAAGGAATGTAAAAATTAAATACAATAATAACATAAAACATAAATAAAATAACATGGGGTGGGTTCAATGAAGAACCTTATGCATCGAAGAACCTTGGAGAACCACAATGCATCGCTAGAAAAACTGAAATGCATCACGTAGAAATCGATGCATCACGCGGGAATTTGATACATCAAGTGGAAATAATGTAAAAATCGACACATCACTCGAAAATTTGATGCATCACGTGAAAATAATTTGATACATCAAGTGGAAATAATGTAAAAATCGATGCATCACTTGAAAATTTGATGCATCACGTGAAAATAATGATGCATTATGGGGAAATTGTGATGCATTTGTGATGGTATGGAGGTTCTTCAAGGTTCTTCGATGCATGGAGGTTCTCCATTGAACCCACCTCAAAATAACATATACAGCATATAAGTGTAAATTCTAGGTTAAAAGTTACAAAATTATGGCTTGTTACCTTATGATGGCATGATGCTCTGTATGTCCATGGACCCAACAATGCGTGCTTTGTTTATCGATGTGGATCGTTAGTTCAATTTGGCCCGTTTACCTAAAACTTGGGCAAACAATATTCTCTATTTGATATTTTTGTAAATAGAACAGACATGATTCATGTTTTAAACAATCAAAGCAATATAGCGGTGAAAGTTGTTTAATTTGGCTTGGCTGGTTTCATCATCAAATTCTTGGCCACACCAATATCCTTAGTTTGGAAAATCTTCAAACCATTTTATTATTTATTATTTGTTTTTCTATTAAAATATTGTCATATAAATGTTTTTTTCTGTTCTTTTTAGTAAACGAAAGTCAAGTTATAAACAATTGAGTGACACATACTATTTGTCATAAATTTTACATTGGATCAATTTTGACGTTTTAAAGATGGACAAGAAAACGACACAACATTGATATGTGTATGCGCAATTGTGCATACATCCGCCGGTTTAATGTTGTAAACACTAAACAAATCCTTAATATATACATACTACTTTCGTTTGGCTGGAATGAAAATTTGTGTCTTGTTCTATTTACTATTTTTGTAACAAAGAAAATAATGTTAATTTTTCTCAAAAATTATATTAATATTAATGTTGAGCTTTTTTTTCCCTTTTTAATTAGTAACCTAAACTTTAAAAATCGTCGGTTTGCCTTTTTGAAGCCTATATCTATTTTAATGTTTTGTTTCTTATATTATCTCACTTTTCCTTAGAAAAAATAAAGAAAATGAGATCATATGATATTTATATATGGTTTGGTTCAATTTAACTATCAATGCAACGATTTAGAGAAAACCCAAATCAACCAACGAAAATGACCAGCCAAATTCTTTTGGTTCTGTTGGTTTATTTACGCAACACAACACAAACCACAATCCCATGATGATGGGGTAGAAAAAGATAGATGTCGAGAGTCTTGTTCCTATCAATGATAGGATAACTGTGTCACAGATGATATACTGATATATTTAATTTTTATATGATTGCATTGGCATGGTGCTCTGTAGAAGTCCGCTAATCCCGCAGAAGGTTTGTTGGATTGTTGACTCGCTTTTCTCTCCACTATAGATGGAGTAGTTGTCTTGAGGCTTTTTTCAAATGATGAAGTACGTTGGACCTTTTTGAGTGATATTCTACAATCTTTAGACTTTAGTTATACATTTTGCAACTTATATTTTAATGATCTTGATGATAATTTTTTCCCTTAACAAAGTGTAGTCAACTTTATTCTTTTTGTCTTACTTTATATCATTATAAAACATATTTATCTAGCGGATAAAGCATCTCTAGATGTGTTCTAGGGAAGGAGACTACAACAAGGGGCCCAAATGATGCTAAAAGGTCCTTCGGTTCGTAAAAATGTTTTCTAATATAATTAAATATGAACAAACTAAAATATGTTACGGGTTTAGTTGACGAAAAATGATTAGTGAGAAGCTAAAAAATTTAAAACACCACAAACCCCGAGAATAAAAATTGAACTTAACATAACGCCAAATCCTAAACCAAATAACACCTTAACGATAGTCCAAAAACTAAATTGCATTGCGTATTTTATAAATTATTACCATGTGTTGGTAAACAAAGTTACGAAATGTTTTTAGGTCTTATCGTCATCAAGGCTTCCATGCGCATTTATTTTGAGGGATTTACGAGCAACGACATATAATTTTATTGATAAAACAGGGTGGTACCGCTGATTTTGTTTTATAAATGAACATTTAAAACTTTAAATGCATGATTAATTAACATTGTATTAGTGTGTGAACAAACCCTTTTTCTTTTAAAGAAAATCTTATTATAAAAATAACTAAAACCCTATCTGCAAGTTGCAAATAAGAGAACATCAATCAAAAATTACGCGAATAAGCCTCATAAAACTTCTCTCGATCTGGTCTAAAACAAGCCACTGGGATTACAACATCTTTATTATCACGACATCTTTCTTTGTGACTTTTGTTTATTTGTAACTTGACAAACATTTTGTAAGTGACCGTCCATTTACTTTATTGGGTTAAAATTGTCTTCCCATACTATACATGTATTTCTTTTTTAATAATATGTAACTGAAAGAAAGGAGTTTGTTACCATAATCGTCTGTTCAATTAAAAATATTGAACATCATAAATGTTATAAGTTATATTGGTGGTTATCCGTGTGAATCAAACGAATCTATCAATAGATTTATGAAATTGGCATATTTAGGGAACCGGGTGGATGGGTCTAGGAATATGGGCTATCTAACTGCCTACTGGGGCATTATGGTTAGGTTAGGTTAGGTGACCAAATCCTACTCTACAATCTACATGCGCTGCCTCGCTTTTTGCTTTAAATACCTTGTATTCCATTTATTTTTTCTCCTCAGACAACAATAGGTTAGGTAAAAAAGTACACGAAATAGAATCAAAATTTTGTCAGGCCAACCCTTAACTAGTGATAACTCAAAAAAAATTTAGAGGACAAACTTTAACGATGCTACGGGAGTGTGAGTATTTAAGGTTTTTAAAAAATTTCCAGATATTGAAAATTCAAGGCGGTTAATCTTGATTAAATAAAAACAAATTAGTAAAAGTTATAATGTCATTAACTGTTACAAATCAAAAGAATTTTTTTTTTCAAATCTTCGTAACTTTTTTTTAAAAAGTCAATGTATATCTATATCCATATATATAATAAAAAAGAACACAAAACGACATGTGTCGCCACGTTTGTTTACCTATTAATAAAATTATTAAGAGGTCATTTTACCTTTGAATGACAACTTAATGATCTAATTAAAAAATAAACAACTGCTAGGTGAATCAAATGTTTTTGATTCATTACAATTGACTGTCTCGCATAAAAAGATTCAAAAAAAGAACTATATTTAAATGATCAAAAGGCCAAAATACTGAAATTTCTAAATCCAAATATTGTTAATAGTTTTAAAGTTGAATGATATAATTATATAAATATATTACCGACGAAGTAGAGAGAATAAAAAAGACATTTCTTCATCTTGACCGTCGAAAATGTGACTAATCTCAACCGTCGAATCATAGGTCTATAATAAAAAGAAGTACAAATAAATTATAAAGTTTTTAAAATATATAAACCTACGTTAAATTATTATAAAGAACTATAAAAAATTATAAAATTTTTAATCGAAACACCAAAGTAACGCACGGTAAAATACTAGTTTATTTTATCAATACAAAACATGTCATATTATGTATGATATATAAATATTGAAATAGTCTTATGTGTTTTTAGTTGATTATGTTCAAAATAACGTCAATGACTAGTTAATTTATGTTTTAGGGTTGAAAGCTAATAATAAATCCATTCAAACAAGTTAAATAATAGTTGAAAGACTAATTTTGAAATTTCACAAGCAAAACACTTTGAAATTGAAAAAATTAACAACCATGTGATGAGAAATGATTGAAAAGTGACGTGGATTGGAAAATGAGATGACGTAGCAGATGATGTCAGCTAAATATAGTTGATAAGGGGGTCCAACGCCATGGGCCATCCGAAAGTTTGTATTCAAATGTGTTCGTATTATCGACCAATTTCGTTACGACTGATCACTGACGGTTGAGACGTTAAGTTATATTGAAGTGTTATGGCATATTAAACCCACAGAATAATTGATGTTCGGTTAACCAACTAAAAAATTGAAGAAGTGGCGGAGGCCAACAGGCAACAGCAGCACAAAAGGTGTCAGGTGAATTAAACGAAGGGCACGAGATTTCAGATGCATGCATGTCTTTTCATGACTTAAAAATATTCTCTCCATTAATTAAATTATCATACATATATAAGGGTCTAAATAAACAGAATGTTAACGTTCTTGAATTATTTGATGGCAAAGTTGTTTATATATAAAACGAATGAACGTTAATAATATTTTTTGTTTGTCGTTTACTTGATTGAATGAATCACGTGAATCTCATTTGTTCGTTTATGTTCGGAAATGTGTTCGAGTTAGACCTGACAATGGATCACTTTTGATCCAAATCCGATCCAATCCAAATCCAATTTTATGTTTAATGGGTCAAAGAAATCAATCCAATAATTCATTTGAAGATCCAATAAAATTGATCCATGGATCTGGATGAACAAATAGATCGATCCATGATCCATCTGGATCGATCCAATTAATTTAAAAAAAATACACATTAATTTATTTCACAACACCAAACCTTCAAACTACCCAACCCCACCTACCCCACCCTACTCTAAACCAACATACCCTACCTCACATACCCACCATACTACTACCCTACCCCTAACCTACCCTACCCCTACGTACCTTACCCCTACCCACCCTACAACCTACCTACCATACCCACTGCTTAGCCTATCCACCCACCTACCTCCTACCTACCCTACCCTACCCCTACCCTACCCATCGCCACCGCTTACCCTATCCACCCAACCTCCTCGTACCCTACCCCTACCTACCCCCTGTCCTACCCCAACCCTACCCTGTCCCTACCCTACACCCGTTTTACCTTATCCACCCACCGCTACCCCACACCTACTTTACCTCCTTTACCCCTACCTACCCTGCCACTACCTAACCCTACCCTACCCTTACCCCGTATTTACCACTACCTTACCCCTACCGACTCTACCCACCTCTTACCCTATCCACCTGCTGCTATCCCCTCCTACCTACCCTACCCCCTACCTACCCTGCTCTACCCTACCCTGCCCTACCACTATCCCCATAATCCACCGCTACCCCCACCTCCTACCCTACCTAACCCCTTACCCTAAGGGGTAGTGTAGGATGTAAGGTTTTGGGGTAGCGGTGGGTGGATAGGGAGGTTAAGGGGGTAGGTAGGGTAGGTAGGAGGTAAGGTAGGTGGTAGGGTAGGTTAGGGGGTAGGTGGTGGGTGGAATAGGGTAGGGTAGGGTAGGTAGGAGGTAAGGCGTGGTAGGGGTGGGTGGGTAGGGTATGTAAGGTAGGGGTAGGGTAGGTAGAGGGTAGGTAGTAAGGGTAGGGGTAGGGTAAGGGTAGGATAGGTGGGGGTAGGGTAAGGGTAGGGTAGGGTAGGTAGGAGGTAAGGCGTGTAGGGGTGGGTGGGTAGGGTAGGTAAGGTAGTAGTAAGGGTAGGGGTAGGGTAAGGGTAGGGTAGGTGGGGGTAGGGTAGGGTAGCTAGGAGGTAAGGCGTGTAGGGGTGGGTAGGGTAGGGTAGGGTAGGTAGGTGGGTAGGGTAGGGGTAGGGTAGGTAAGGTAAGGGTAGGGTAGGTAGGGGTATGGTAGGTAAAGTAGTAGGGGTATGGGTAAAGGGTAGGGTATGTGGGGGGGGTAGGGTAAGTAGGAGGTAGGCGTGTAGGGGTGGGGTGGGTAGGGTAGGGTAGGGTAGGTAGGTGGGTAGGGTAGGTAGGAGGTAAGGCGTGGTAGGGGTGGGTAGGGTAGGGTAGGTAGGTGGGTAGGGTAGGTAGGAGGTAAGGCGTGGTAGGGGTGGGTAGTGTAGGGTAGGGTAGGTGGGTAGGGTAGGTAGGGGTATGGTAGGTAGGGGTAAGGTAGGGGTAGGTGGGATGGGTAGGGTAGGTAAGGTAGGGTAGGGGGTAGGGTAGTAGGGTAGGGGGTAGGTAGGGTAGGGTAGGTAGGAGGAAAGATGATTGGAGAAGGATAGGGGGTAGGTAGGGTAGGGGTGGGTAGGTTGAGGAGTGGGAATGAGCAGTTGAGCGGTAGGTCAACGTGGGTCGTGGGGTAGGGTAGGATGGATCATAGCTGAAAATTGAAAAATTAAATGGGTCAATCTAGATCATGATCCATCTGTCAAAATAATTGGATCATAGATCAGATCATGATCCATTGGCTAATGGATCACATCCATAATCCACTTAATTAGATCAGTGATCTGTTGGATCATGATCCAAATCCAATCCAATCCATCCATTGCCAGCCCTAGTTCGAGTATGTTTGTTTTTTAAAGTATGATGTTTTAGAATATTCAAAACATCTTGAAAAGTATACATCAAACTTTTGAAAATATACTTTAATATGATATAACAAAGCCACATAAATTTCTATTTAAAAGATATGACGTGAATAATTAAATCTTAAAACCTAACTGAGTAACTAATCCAATTTAAATCCATCTCATTAAATTATAAACAGTTATATTATGTAACATCCACGGATTCAATTTGATGTATTTTGACTAATTAAGTGGAAAATTTATAATTAAAGTTAAAATTTAAGCAATTATTATGTATTTGGGTTATTTAGAAGTTTGTTGCTATTTTAAGAGAAATTTGAACACGGAATCATTTTATGGAGTATTATGAATATTAAAAGTTAATTATGATAATTCTAAGATTAAAACAGTATTTTATGGAACCGGTTAAGTCGAGGGGAGAAATGTGCAAAATGGTGAAAATTGGAATAAAAGAGCAAAAGGGCTTCATTTTCACCATCTCTCTCTCTCTCTAGACTCTCTCTCTAGAATTCTCTCTCTCTACATCTCTCTAAGATAAATCACAAACCGACCGTCGGATTTTCGAGAATTATACGTCATCGGAAAGATATCGAGGAGTACAACAACAATCTACAAACGGATTTCAGATTTCATACGAATTGAGGTAAGAATCGAACCTTTTTAAGTTATGGTTTTGGTTTTGAAGAACAGGAATCTCGAATCTATCATTTTATGCAAATTTAAGTTTGTTTTGCTTGAAATGTTGCTGGATTATGATACTATATGCATAGTAGAATCGAATACATGCATCATACATGATATAACACTGATTTTAGGCCTTAGAAATGAAGGATTTAAGTTGAAATGATGAACAGACTCGAATATGTCAAGAACAGAGTCGAAATGTAAGAACAGACTCGAGTTTGGTGCTAGATTCGAAGTTGTACTATTAGATTCTAAGGGGGAGGCTTCGAATCTGACATCAGATTCGAAGATGAATTCGAATCTGATGGGGGGGTTCGAATCTGTGCTAAGGGTTCGAATCTGATGTGTAAAATTCGAATCTGATGCTTGATTTCGAATCTAACCCATTAAATTCGAGTTTAATGCCTAAAATTAAGAATACTACTCCCTAGACTTGTGTATTTTGAATGAAACTCATAAACAACACATAAAATGTCATGAGTTATATAAAGGTCAATATATGAACATGAAATGGGTACAAACTTAGTTGTAATTCGAATTTGGATATAGACCCGAAACGGGGGAAAATATCGTCAAATTTACGAAACTTGATTATTATGGAATTAAATGGATAATGATACGAGGAATTGTTGTAATTGATAATAACAGGTCCCTTGTGGTGTTGTTTAACCCACAGTGGGGTACTTGGTGGATCCGGTTGAAAGCCCGAAGAGAAATAATATCAGTTTAAAGATAATACGCACCCACTGTGAGTACAGTAGATTTCGCATGATTATATCTGTTTTATGTTAAGCTTTGCCTGCTGAGACCTGTTGTTTCATTTGTTTGGTTGGAATTCTACTAACTTGCGTAGATTTAGATGCACATTCTTTCTTGTTGCATGTCCGTTCGATTGTTGTGCATCTAGTGATGGACCGGTGGGTCGCATCGTTAACTCTGATGTTACTGTGCTATATGACGCTGGAGCTGATCCCTCCAGGTCCGGTAGGCAGTATGTCATCCCCGATCGTTCGTTTGTCTCAGATGGTATGTGTAATGCCGAGCTTTGGGCTCGAAGGGGCTGCGGCTCTGGTCCGTACTTGGTGTACGAAGAGAGTATACGACGTTTGTCGTCGGGGTTACTTTTGGACTTCATAAATATTTATAATATGCGCAATCTATGTATTCACTAAGCATTCGCTTACGTTTCAGTTGATGAAATTTTTACAGGAAAAGGAAAATCAGCTGCGGGACCATCTAGCTAGGTTGTTGTTTGAAGCAAATTGAAGACTCAGTTGCTTATTTGGTAACTTATTGTTGAGATTAATGTTGTAATAAATTTGGGACAATGTAATGTAATTGAAGTTTTTAGATATAGACATGTAACCTTTGTAGCACCATAGGGTACCTTGAAACTGTTGTAATACTTTATTTTGTACTTTAATTGCTTCCGCACTTTAATTAAGTAATCTGATCATTATGTAATTGATGTATTGGTGATTAATCCTGGGTGTCTTGTTAATGGTGGTTGTTGTGGCAAGGGTGTCACACGAGATGGTATCAGAGCAGTAGTTTGATATCCAAGTGTCCGTGAGGTCTTGGTCTCAAACATTAAGTGATGACATGTAGTGATTCTAAGTAATGATCTGAACTAAGATAGGTTACGATCTAGTAATCTTAAGAATATTGACTATCATACGGGACAATTGGGCGGTGTCTATAAATAAATGACATGTTACTAAACAAGTTATATGTTTATATTTTCAGAACATGTCTGGAGGAATGACACCGGATGAAGCAAGAGAGATGATGCTAGCCATGATGGCTGAGCAGAATAAGATGATACAAGACCAGTTTCGGACTCGAGATGAGGCCGATGCTAAGAGAAGAGAAGATAAAAGGAAGAACAAAGAAAAAGAAAGAGAAGGAAATAATGAGGAACAAGATGACAACACTGGGTCATCTAATAAGCCTAGGGGTTGTCGGTTTAAAGATTTTAAAGGAAATGGAGCTGTAGAGTTTAACGGTTTAGGGAATGCTGTTGCCGCACTGGAATGGATAACAGCAATTGAGCAAACATTCCGAATCAGCGACTGTGCTGAGAAGGACATGGTTCGTTATGCAACTGCTATGTTCACAAATGATGCAATCATGTGGTGGAATGCCATGGTGACCGCTTTGACATTGGAGAAGATTTCTGTTATGACTTGGGCTGAGTTCAAGGACCTATTCACTCAGCAGTACTGTCCGGTTGATGAGCGCCGGAGGTTGGAAGCAAAGTTTATGGCGCTGGTACAGGGGACTAAGACGGTGTCCCAATATGCGGTGGAATTCACGAGGCTGAGTCTATTCGCGCCTCATCAAGTTGATACTGAAGAGAGGAAAGTGACCAGGTTCGAGGCTGGTCTTGACATTGAAATAAGGAGGGTTATGAGCAACGTCCGCTACCCTACATTTGCTGGCTTACTTGAGGCTGCCAGAAATGTAGAGCAGATTCTGATCATGTCGGGCTACTCTGTTGGGTCTGCTGCTGCTTCCACCAATCCGACACAGCCGTCACCGCCGAAGCGCCAAAGGGAGGGAGGATACTCGGGATCTTCCCGGTCTTCACAGTACTCACCTCAACAGTCGTATCGCCGACAATCTGGTTCATCTGATCGCGGTCGTGCGCGTGCATACTCCATCAACACTGAGCCGCAATATTGCAATAAATGTCATCAGGAGCATTTTGGCAAATGCCCTAACGGACGTGCTTGTTTTTGCTGTGGGGAGCTGGGACATTTTCAGAATGACTGCCCAACGAAGGGTGATGCTTGCTATAAGTGTGGGGTGTGGGGTCACTATAGCAGGAATTGTAGAAAGAATGCTCCAACGGCTGCTGTCCCATCATCAACACGCTCGTCTGGAGGTTCGAGTGGTGGTTCAGTTAACCGCCGGGGTCAGTCTCAAAGGGCACCTGCTCGTGCTTTCCAGATAACTGCAGAGGAGGCAAGGGAAAATCCGGAGGTCGTCACGGGTACGTTCATAGTTAATTCTATGCCTGCACGAGTTTTATTTGATTCGGGTGCCAATAGGTCGTTTGTTTCTACTATGTTTGCACAAAGACTTGCCATGCCACTATCTAGATTATCTGCTGTTCTTGATATAGAAACTGCTAGCAACACTCTAGTAAAAGTAGATCATGTCTACCGTAACTGCACGTTAGTAATTGAAGAGGTAGTCTTCAATTTGGACTTGATACCGATAGAATTCAGTGAGTTTGATGTCATAGTCGGGATGGACTGGTTGATCGAGAATGAAGCCCACATAGTGTGTAAGAGCCGAATGATAAAGATAACTACCCCGGAGGGGCGTGAGATATGTATATATGGGGATAGGAGAAGCGGGGATCTGTGTTTGCTGACTATTGCAAAAGCTCGAAAGCTTGTTGCAAAGGGGTGTGATGCATACTTAGCATATGCGATTGATGCTAAGGCAGAGAAGAGAACTTTGGCCGATGTGCCGGTTGTTTCACAATTCCCGGATGTGTTTCCGGAAGACTTGTCTGGCGTGCCGCCTGAGAGACAAGTTGAGTTTAGGATTGACTTGATCCCCGGAGCTGCACCGGTAGCTCGTTCTCCTTATCGTCTTGCCCCAACCGAGATGAAGGAAATGATGACACAGCTGCAAGAATTGTTGGATAAGGGCTTCATTCGGCCGAGTTCATCGCCATGGGGAGCTCCGGTATTGTTTGTAAAGAAGAAGGACGGCACGATGAGGATGTGCATAGATTATCGGGAACTGAATAAGTTGACGATTAAGAACAAGTATCCTTTACCGAGGATAGACGACTTGTTTGATCAGTTACATGGGGCTAGTGTATTTTCTAAGATTGATCTTAGATCGGGGTACCATCAACTGAAAGTTCGAGAAGAGGATGTGCCTAAGACAGCATTTAGGACACGTTATGGGCATTACGAGTTCTTGGTTATGCCTTTTGGGTTAACCAATGCCCCTGCTGTCTTTATGGACTTGATGAATAGGGTGTGTAGACCGATGTTGGATAAGTCGGTGATAGTGTTTATTGATGATATACTGGTATATTCTAAGTCTGAAGCAGAACATGCTGAACATCTGAGAGAACTGTTGGAGTTGTTAAGAAAAGAAAGGTTGTACGCCAAGTTCTCAAAGTGCGAGTTTTGGCTACAACAGATACAGTTTCTAGGACATGTTATATCTGGAGCTGGGATTTCGGTTGATCCAGCTAAAGTTGAAGCAATAAAGAACTGGGAGCCGCCGTGTTCAGCTACTGAGGTTAGAAGTTTCCTGGGGTTGGCAGGATACTATCGGAGATTTATCAAAGATTTTTCTAAGGTTGCAGTTCCTTTGACTGCTTTAACAAAGAAGAATGCACCTTTTGTTTGGGAGACTGTGCAGCAAGAGGCGTTTGACGTTTTAAAGAAGACTTTGAGTGAAGCACCGATACTTGCTTTACCGGAAGGTAATGATGACTTCGTGGTGTATACCGATGCTTCGAGGTTAGGGTTGGGCGCTGTATTGATGCAGCGTGGGAAGGTTATAGCGTATGCTTCAAGACAGTTGAAGCAGCATGAGAAGAATTATTCGACTCATGATCTGGAGTTGACCGCGGTAACGTTTGCATTGAAGTTATGGAGGCACTACCTGTACGGTACTAAGTGTCAACTTTATACGGACCATAAGAGTTTAAAGTACATTTTTAGCCAGAAGGAACTCAATATGAGGCAGAGACGATCAATGGAACTAATAAAAGATTACGATTGTGAAATTCTTTATCACCCCGGAAAGGCTAATGTAGTAGCCGATGCCTTGAGTCGGAAAGCGTATGCTAAGGATTGCTGCTATATGATGACATCTACCATGTTAACGTCTACTATTATAGATGATGTCAAGGCCGCTCAGGAGGAAGCCTTGAAAGACGAGAATGTTAGTGCTGAGGATATAAGGGTGTAAATGAAGAATATGGAAACAAGTGAAACGGGTTTGAAAGGTGTGTACGGAAGAATTTGGGTGCCGAAATATGGTGGTATGAGAAATGTGATCATTGAGGAGGCACATCAATCTAAGTTTTCTGTACACCCCGGGAGCACAAAGATGTACAACGACTTAAAGGCAGACTTTTGGTGGCCGGGATTGAAGAAGGATATCGGTCAGTATGTGGAACGATGTAGGACTTGCCAGTTGGTAAAGGCCGAGCATCAGCAACCGTATGGCAGTCTGCAACCGCTTCCCATTCCGGAATGGAAGTGGGAGCACATTACCATGGATTTTGTTACAAAACTGCCGAAGACTAGGCGCCAGCATGATGCGGTTTGGGTAATCGTAGATCGGTTAACAAAGTCGGCTCACTTCATACCGATTCGTGAAAGTTATTCGTTGGAGAAATTAGCTCAAATTTACATGAACGAGATTGTTTCTAGGCATGGAGTGCCTAAGTCCATAGTATCGGACCGGGACAGCCGGTTTACTTCAAATTTTTGGTCGGCTTTGCAAGAAGGGTTAGGGACAAGGATAGCAATGAGTACAGCTTACCGCCCGCAAACTGATGGTCAGAGTGAGCGGACCATCTTAACGCTTGAAGACATGATGAGATCCTGTGTGTTAGATCTCGGTGGCAATTGGGACGATCATCTGCCACTCATAGAGTTTTCGTATAACAACAGTTACCACGCTACGATCAAGAAAGCTCCGTTCGAGGCTTTGTATGGAAGGAAATGTAGGACTCCTACATGTTGGAGAGAAACGGGTGAAACACCAATCGCTGGGCCGGCCTTGCTTCAGGAAACAAACGAGAAGATACAGTTGATTAGGCAAAACATGAAGGCGGCCCAGGATCGTCAGAAAAGCTACTATGATCGGAGGCACAAGCCGATCAATTTTGAAGTGAATGACTGGGTCTATTTGAAAGTATCACCCATGAGGGGTGTTACTCGTTTTGTTAAGAGGGGCAAGTTGGCTCCGAGATTCGTCGGACCATTTAAGATAATCGAAAAAGTTGGAAATCAGTCATATCAATTAGAATTGCCTGAAGGGATGTCGGGCGTACATCCAGTATTCCACGTTGGGAATCTTCGAAAATCGTTTAACACTGGAAACGAGGATTGGGCCGACCATACTGAACTACAAGTTGATGAAAGGCTCCGATATGTTGAAGAGCCGGAGTGTGTGTTAGACACTAAGATGAAGAAGTTGAGAAGTAAGGAGATAGAAATGGTGCTTGTACGTTGGAAGCATCATAAAGGAGCAAATCATACATGGGAAACTAAGTCAGAAATGTTAAGAAAATATCTGAAACTGTTTGAGTCCGAGTAACTTCGAGGACGAAGTTGAGCGTGGTGGAGCCCATGCTGTAACATCCACGGATTCAATTTGATGTATTTTGACTAATTAAGTGGAAAATTTATATTTAAAGTTGAATTTGGGTGATTATTATGTATTTGGATATTTAGCAAAGTTTGTTGTTATTTTTAAGAAAATTGAACTCAGAAACAATTTTATGGATTATTATGAATTTAAAAGTTAATTATGATAAATCTAAGATTAAATCAGTATTTTATGGAACCGGTTAAGTCGAGGGGAGAAATGTGCAAAATGGTGAAAATTGGAATAAAAGAGCAAAAAGGGCTTCATTTTCACCATCTCTCTCTCTCTCTAGACTCTCTCTCTAGAATTCTCTCTCTACATCTCTCTAAGATAAATCACAAACCGACCGTCGGATTTTCGAGAATTATACGTCATCGGAAAGATATCGAGGAGTACAACAACAATCTACAAACGGATTTCAGATTTCATACGAATTGAGGTAAGAATCGAACCTTTTTAGTTTAATGGTTTCGGTTTTAAAGTAACTAAGAATTCGAATCTATCATTTTATGCAAATTTAAGTTTGTTTTGCTTGAAATGTTGCTGGATTATGATACTATATGCATAGTAGAATTGAATATATGCATCATACATGATATAACACTGATTTTAGGCCTTAGAAATGAAGGATTTAAGTTGAAATGATGAACAGACTCGAATATGTCAAGAACAGAGTCGAAATATAAGAACAAACTCGAGATTGGTATTAGATTCGAATGTGTACCATCAGATTCTAAGGGTGGTGTTCGAATCTGATGTTAGATTCGAAGGAGTATTCGAATCTGACAGGAGGAGTTTCGAATCTGATGTACAAGGTTCGAATCTGATGCTTGATTTCGAATCTGACCCATTAAATTCGAGTTTAATGCCTAAAATTGAGAATACTACTTTCTAGGCTTGTGTATTTTGAATGAAACTCATAAACAACACATAAAATGTCATGTGTATGAACATGAAATGGGTACAAACTTAGTTATAGTTCGAATTTGGATATAAACCCGAAATGGGGGAAACTATCGTCAAATTTACGAAACTTGATTATTATGGAATTAAATGGTTAATGATACCAGGAATTGTTGTAATTGATAATAACAGGTCCCTTGTGGTGTTGTTTAACCCACAGTGGGGTACTTGGTGGAATCCGGTTGAAAGCCCGAAGAGAAATAATATCGGTTAAAAGATAATTACGCACCCACTGTGAGTACAGTAGATTTCGCATGTTTATATTTGTTTTATGGAAGCTTTGCCTGCTGAGACTTGTTGTTTCATTGATTGTTTGAAATTCTACTAACTTGCGTAGATTTAGATGCACATTCTTACTTGTTGCATGTCCTTTCGGTTGTTGTGCATCTAGTGATGGACCGGTGGGTCGCATCGATTACTCTGATGTTACTGTGCTATATGACCTGGAGCTGATCCCTCCTAGGCCCGGTAGGCAGTATGTCATCCCCGATCGTACGTTTGTCTCAGATGGTATGTTTAAATGCCGAGCTTTGAGCTCGAAGGGGCTGCGGCTCTGGTCCGTACTTTGTGTACGAAGAGGATATCCGATGTTGGTCATCTGTGTTATCCTTGGGCTTCATAAAAAAATTTATAAAATGCATAATCTCTGTATTCACTAAGCATCCGCTTATTCCCCAGTTGTTGATTTTTATTTTTACAGGAAAAGGGAAGTCTACTGCTGGACCTTCTAGTTAGGTCGTTTGGAAGATTTGGGAGACTCGGCACTATTTGATCGGTAATTGTGATTTGGACAATGTTGTAATATATTCTGGATGATTGTAATAAATGTATGGGTGTGTAGACTTAGACTTGGTACCTTATAGCACCGTAGGGTGTTTAACACTTTTTGCACTACTTTATTTATGTTTTTAATGCTTCCGCACTTAATTTAGGTTATCAGATCATTATGTTATTGTATGTTGGTGATTAATCCTGGGTGTATTGTAATTGGTGGTTGTTGTGGCAAGGGTGTCACAAGTATTTATAGATTTTTTTTTAAGTTTTAAAACTTCAATTAAGTAAATAAGCTCATTCAAAACTCAAACCAAAACACCCACGAAGTGTAGGAGCCATCTCCAACTTATAAATAGGATTTTTATTTTTTATGTTTGATCAACATGAAATCATCCTCAATTTCAAGATTTTTATGTAATGTGAAGATCGTGCATTCAAGATGAATATCTCCATCCACTAGGTGAAGATATCCAACCTCAAGGTGATTAATTTCTTTTGGGATACTTGTGTAAAAATACGTTGAACCATTTTGTGATTAAAATCCCGATCATTTTTCATTGCACAAAATATCCACGATCGACTAAAAGTTATCAAAACGAGGTTTAAAAAAAAATGACTTGCAACCTAATGAACCAGTTGCAATCTGTTGACCAACCATTCATCTTCGACGAACCTTATTTCCAGCGAACTCACTTGTCTGTGTTTTGTGATTCAAATTCACATTTCTTGTTAATGTCTTTATTCAAATCTGTGTTTTTTGTTGGAATTTATATTTTAACGAAATTATGGTGGTCAGTGATGACTTGTCAACGGTAGTCTATGACTTTCAATCGATTACAATCGGTAATATCCCAATTTCGTGAGATTTTGACGGGTTGGAGGTTTTTGTGCGATGAAAAATGGTTGGAGAACCGTTTGTGAGTTTTTCACGTACAAAGTGATAGTCTAAGGCGACGTGTTTCATCCTGGAATGATAAACTGGATTGGAACACAGATATGTAGCTCCCGTGTTATCGCAATAGAGAGTTGGAGGGTGAGCCATGGTAATGCCGAGTTCATAAAGTATATTTTGTACTCAAGAGACTTCAGCTGCCGCATTGGCGAGAGCCTTGTATTCTGCGTCCGTAGAGGATCGTGATACCGACTTCTGTTTAGCAGATCGCCAAAAGATAAGTCCCCCAAGATATAATATGTATGTTGTAGTGGATCGGCCGACAGTGGAGACACCGCCCCCATCGGAGTCTGAGAAGGCCTTTAGGTTAAGTGTATATGCCCGTTTTAGGAAAAGACCATGATGTATTGTTCCTTTTAAGTAGCGAAGAACTCTTTTTAATGCTTGCCAATGTGTTTGAGACGGAGCATGCATAAATTGAGATAATTTGTTAACCGCAAATGAAATATCAGGTCTTGTGAAGGCAAGATAATGAAGGGAGCCTACTAGTTGGCGATAAGGAGTCGGGTCGACTGGGGGAGAGCCATCCATTAGTGTGAGAACAACTGATGAGGATAAGGGAGTGGCAACCTCTTTTGCACCATCTATGTGGAAGTGGGTGAGAAGGTCTTGAATGTGACGATGTTGAGAGAGAAAGAGACCGGAAGTGGTGGATTTAACCTCAATGCCAAGGAAGTGATGTAAAGGACCAAGGTCTTTGATGGAGTATCACTGACCAAGAGTGTGGACAAACTGGTCCAGGAAGGAAGGGGTGTTACCGGTGAGGATAATGTCATCAACGTAAGCCATGAAGTAACATATGACACCATCATGATTATAGATAAAAAGAGATGCATCAGCCATAGATTTGTGAAACTCAAGGGAGATGAGACATGTGGTGAGCTTAATGTACCAAGCTCGAGGTGTCTGTTTAAGACCATAGATAGATTTTTGAGTTTGCATACGTGGTTCGGGAATTGGGGATGGATATAACCTGGTGTTTGGAGCATAAACACTTCTTCATGCAAGGTCTCATGTAGAACGCGTCGTTCACATCAAGTTGACGAAGTGAGAGGGCTATGGAGAAAATAGTTCGAATGGTAACGAGTTTAGCTACTGGACTAAAGGTTTCAAAATAGTCTTTGCCGTATTGTTGTTGGAAGCCTTTTGCCACTAACCGAGCCTTGTATTTGGCAACGTACCGTCCGGGTGACATTTGACCCGGAACACCCATTTACAACCGATAGGAGTATGAGAGGAGCGTGGAACAAGCTCCCATTTGTCATTACGGAGTAAGGCATTGAACTCCGAGTCCATGGCTTTGCGCTAATCTAGAAGTTTCATTGCTTGAGTGTAGGTGTGCGGTTCAATAGTGGTAGGGATCGGGTGTAGGGTGGAGGTATTGATAAATGTGGAGTTGAAGTATTTGGGGTTTGGCTTTCGATTTCTTGGTGGGAGCTTAGGCGAGGATGAGGGCTGAAAGGATTAGTCATGGGTAGTAGTGGAAGGTGAGGAGCTAAAGGTGGCAGATGGGTAAGATGTTGGTTGGGGTTAGTAGCTTTGGAAGAGGTAGGTGATGATTGATTGGGTGAGATAGGTTCAATGGGTTTGAGTGGGGAATTGGTAGGAGGTGGATTGCATGACTCATGCAAAGGTGGTGGAACAACGTTAGGTGGACTTGGAATGGGAGCGAAAGGTACATGCTTATGTGTTGGAACTTGCGCAGATGAGACAAGAAAGCTGTAAACTGTAGGTAGAGTAGGGGAAGGGTGTAGGTTGTTTTTGTAGGGTAAGATGTAATTGAAAAATTCAACATGTCGGGTGTGATAGAGTCGTTTAGTTTTGGGATCAAGGCATTTATAGGCTGATTTTGATGGAGAATAGCCCAGAAAGATGCATGGGGAGGAGCGAGGTTGGAGTTTGGATTGGGTGTAGGGCCTAAGACAAGGGTAGCAAAGACACCGAAAGGATTTGAATTTGGAATAACTGGGTGGTGGTTTGAAAAAGAGTTCAAATGGACTTTGATGATCAAGAACCGAAGTGGGTAGTCTGTTTATTAGGTAAACAACAGTTTGAAAGGCATGTGTCCAGAAATGGAGAGGAAGACCGACGTAGTGTAGGAGGGCTAGCCCCGTTTCAACAATGTGACAGTGGCGTCATTCAGCTGTTCCATTTTGTTCCGGTGTGTGAGGAGGAGTGGTATAGTGGGAAATGCCATTTGCTTGTAAAAAGGAGGTAAGGCCCTGATATTCTCCACCATGGTCAGTGAAGAGGGATACGAGAGGGGTGGCAAAAGATTTTTCTACTAGTGATTTAAATTGTGGAAATAATGTTGCAACATTGGATTTACGTTTTATTGGATACAACCATACATATATGGAGTAAAAGTCCACAAATATGACATAATATTTAAACTGATCAATGGTGGTCTGAACGGGTCCCCACACATTTGAGTACACAAGTTGTAGTGGTTTGTTCACAACAAGTGAATTTTGACTAAATGGAAGTTTATGACTTTTATTAATAAAACAAGACGCACAATGAGAATGAAAATCAGACAAAGACTTTGAGGTAAGACCTAAATGTTTAATAATAGACATAAAATTTTTTATTGATGGATGACCAAGTTTGTGGTTCCCGTCCAGGAATGATGTCTTGATGGTGTGATTGATTTGAGGAGTGAATAGCATGGTAGCATGGTAAATGTCACCAGTGTTCTCCCCCCCGCAAGAGTCGCGCCCCCGTGCAAAGATCTTTCACAAAAAAATGAGTTGGAAAAAATTCACAAGAAACTTGTTAGCCTTGCATAATTTAGCAACTGATATAAGGTTCCCTTTTAAATGAGGAACACATAAAACACTAGGCAAATTTAAAGTTTTGTATGCAGTGCGCATTTGTTTTTGGCCGATATGAGAGATTTTAAGACTTTTACCGTCACCAAGAACGATCTCATCAGGGCCTCCACATTCAGAGAGATTGTGAAGTGTTGAGTGATTGGAGGTGACATGGTTGGAAGCACCACTATCAAAAAGCCAAGTTGGTGCAGGATTGGTGGAGCTAGATGTAGTAACATTTGCAATAGGAGTTGTACCTTGAGTATTTGCTATTGAAATATTATTTTCTTTGAGGAAACGAGAGGGCTTTCTATAGTCCTTGGTAAGATGACCAGGAATATTGCAATAATGGAAAAAATATGTGTTTCGATTAGAATAGTTTCCACCTTGCTGTGAAGAAGACCACTGGGAACTAGAGTTGCGATGTTGATTATAAGGTGGGTACCTACTGTTGGTGCGTGGGATAGTGGCCGACCCAGTAGAAGTTCGGGATTGACACCGATTGGGCTGGCGATTGGTGTAATTGACAGTGGTAAGTAATGGTTCGGTTGTCACCGAGGCAGCTTTTAGGGACCGTTCAAAGTCAAGGAGTTTATCAAACAACTCCGGATATGAGATCGGAGTTTCGCGGACTCTGAGCGCATCAACAATTGTGGTATATTCGTCACTGAGTTGTAAGAGGATATGGACAAGTAGGTCCTCTTCAGTCACTGGGTTTTGGGCAAGAGCCAAGTCGTCTACAATTGATCTCATATCATGTAAATAGTCTGTGATGGAATGATTGCCTTGTGGATTTTCGGCCAATTTGGATTTGAGAGAGATAATACAGGCTCGTGAGACGCTCGCGTAACTTGAGTTGAGTCTTTCCCATGCATCCAGGGATGTGTCAGCGGAGGAGATAATTGGCTGGATGGAGTCTGAACAGCTCCCTAATAGGGCACTGATTATGATCTGGTCTTGTCAAAACCATAGAAGATAGTCGGGATTGGGGCTAGTTTTCTCTTTGTCGGTTATGACTTTTGATGGTGGTTGAAAGGTACCATCAATATATTTGTAAAGGTCAAGTCCAATCAAGGTTGATTGAACCTGCTTCCTCCATACATGAAGTTTAAGGCTATGAGTTTAATAGGAAAATGAGTAGGGGCTGTGAGTAGAATAATGGTGGAATCAAGGTTAGCCATGTGTGGAGAGAAAGACAATAGAATTGAGGATCAGAACTTGTTTGAGCAATTTAGGCTCTGATACCATAAAGGGGTATGGAATTGCTAATGTATTAATTAATTGCATGTGTACAACATAGGGCTATTTATAGCCATTTACATCAAATGGAAAGGAGAATATTATGGAACTAAACTAGGAAATTTACAGCAACAATATATTGACCAATAATAGGTCAATTGGTTTAAATTCAAATTATAAATTGGAATCTTTTGAATGATCCGTAATAATATATGCATTTTTCTTTGAAAGTTAACACACACTACTACCTATATATTCTACACTACCACTTATGTATCAAATGAGACTTGAATTCACAACCATTTACTCGGAAAACACCATAATTGGTAACATTGGGCCAACTTAAGGCTCCTTAGTTAGGCCTATATATGGGTGCCTAATGTCTTATTAATAATCCGATTCACCATTAAACAACATAAATATTTTGGCAAAAATGCATAATATTTAACTTTTTTATTTGAAAGCCAGAACACATGTATACGGTAAGGATCTTTTATTTATATATATATATATATATATATTGTTGGGAATTCGTATCGTTTTTCATAAAAACATAAACATTAATCATATTAACGCACAACGGAAGCTTTTTAAAATCACGAATTCCGTACACGGATCATCAAGTATACATAAGATAAGTAAACGAGAAAGCAATAAAATCCGTACCTTTATATTCTATGACAAGAATACACGAATGAGACGCTCTCGGTATCCACCGGTGATGACACGATCGAGCGGTGCCAGGTATGCAATCAAACACACGAAGAACGGGAAAACCAAACACGTAAATGTGTGTTTGGTTCGTACGGCCAAGATGAAATCACACCACAACACACAACTGTGTGTTCGTGGTTTGTGTATCACACCAACCAAAACCCTAGATTTGTGTGTGTGTGTGTATATATATATATATATATATATATATATATATATATATATATATATATATATATATATATATATATATATATATATATATATATATATCTCACTTTGGGCCGTATGTATATATTAAAACTTTAATATATTAATATAATATATATCTTAATAATTATCTTTATTATTTAAACCTTATATAATTATCTCTATAATTATATACCCTTTAAATAATAATAATCTTTAATACATTATCTAATAATATATAAATGACTAGATAATTATTTATAATTATCTCTTATTTATTTGTTTATAATTATCCATCCAGTTATCCAATAATTAGATGATAATATCAATTCAAATAAATGTGTCTTTTATTTAATATCCAATAATAAATAAAAGACTAGATAATTATTTAATTATCATCCAATGACAATTAAATTACTACAATATCTAATATTGTACTTTTAGTCCCCGTACTTTGAGATATAATTAATCATCCATTAATTTAATCTCAATGATCATTTCGTGTCATAAACAATATCCAATATTATTTATTCAACAGTTTAATTGCATCTGCTCAGTTGTGCTCATCGGTGTGACCCTCAAGTGTTTTATGAAATCAGCCATGATGCAGTAGTAATGTCATCTTTACACACAATATACTAACATACTCCCTCTTGTGTAAGACGACATACTGTTCTGCAGCATGCGCCTAAAGGAGGTCATGGCTAGACACTTTAGGCAACCAAGGTCATAAAAACTCTGACTCCCATTCGGGCATTCTTGTTGAAACAGCCTTCCAAAAAGAAACTTAGGTTATATCCCATGCATCGCGATATTTCAATGTGAAAACTAGGCATGGATTAGATCAACCGTAGCAAATACGATTATGTTTCTCGACTCCCTGATCTCATACTGAACTGAAACAGACAGATTAGAACACATCAGTTCTGTCCGAGCATGGCCATGCATTTCTGTCAGTATCGATCGTCGAGGGGCCCAGAAATATCTCTTCTTAGTTAAAAGAAGGTGCAAATCCCATATTGACTATCTAGGCCTCCAGCACGACTCCCACTGCAACCAGCCTCGAACCGTTATGATCACCCAGTTACAAATGACGTTAGGTTAGGCCAAATGTACAGCAGCACCCGCACTAAAGTACGTAGACATCTCAGGTACTAAGGATTACCTTTTTGAGACGACTCATGACTATGATCCACAAAGTGGTCTCAATCGGTGGGTCAATCCAATATTTGTTCGCAACAAATACCTGTGAATTTGGTCCAACCTTTGCTATATTCATCACCCATGAATATCAACCAAAAACCACAGTAGCCTTTTAATTCTCGTTGTGGTTCCCACGACAACAAGCAGCTATGGAATGGTTTTAGAATAACTTCAAATTTATTCTTGGATTTCTAAAACATGCAAAATTGAACGACATTAAAGATATCATGTTGATCTCCTTTATCTCAATAAACACAACATGACTTCCATCAATTTAATGCTACTGTTCCTTTATCAAATGTAACGGTAACTCGATCAATCGAAAAATTAATTTCAGACATGATCTTAGTGGGAGTGTTCTCTAGTTAACTGACTTAACTTCCATTACCATTTATCTTTGAAAAATTACACTAGTTCTTTATTACAAATTCTTGTAATATTATTCAGATCCAATCTGAATCTCCTCACAAATTTATATCCATTATCTTTAGAGGAACTGGTAAATCACTCATAAAGACACCAGGATTAAAATTTAGGAGCTCTAGCAATTCAGATTAATTGCTACTAGTAATACGTTTAGATGTTTAGTCTTGAATATGACAGTATATGGTTTATCTATATCTTAACAAGATATCTTTAATAACATTGCGTTCAACATTTGTGATATGTATCCATAACCACCAGAACCTGGTTATCGACAACATTTTGTTGTAGTGTTCCGTCAAGTTTGCCGACGAGTGTTTAAACAAGTCAAAGGCTATTACTTGACTAACCATCACACAAGTTGTATACATTTCACATGTAATTTTATAAAATGCGATTACTTCTTGTCTAAACAATCCTGACTTCTCAAGTCTAATTATTTCTGACAAGTGAAGTGAATTAACCTCCATGTAACTCCTTTAAATTTAATTCTGCATTTTATTAGTTTCTATATAATCACGGATGACTATCCAACTCATATAATCTCTTGAACTAACTTTCAAGAATTAACAAGTTCAATGAAACTGCATTTGAACACTTGAACAATTTAAACAACAACATAGTAACCCTTTTTATCTGAATATGACTACTAGCTTGTCCAATCTCCATTGACAAGTTACTATGCAAGCTCCACTTGAATCAATAGTCTTTAATCATGGTTTAGTAATATTAAACAATAGGAATTTCAAGCAATAAATTTTCAACTCCAAAAATTTCTTTATCTATCACAAAAATATTTGCAAGAAATTCAACTACAAAGTTGTTTATACACCATGATAATCTATTGATGGCATGAAAAATAGTGTCCAGCAGAGTGTTCTCTAAGATGTCTCTATGCTCCCACTGAATCTGTCATCTATTTTCACTTCATTGTAGTCATTGCAGACATTATGCATAAAACTTTGTTCAATTTGGTATCACATATCCAAGAACAATAGAAGTGACTGATTCAGATACACGAAGTCTCAATGCGGTCAACCTTGACTGTTTCCAAGTACTTGGGACAATTCCTTACCTAGTGCCCAGTTTCCTAGCACTCAAAGAATTTGTCATCCTTGGATTTGACTTCTCTGGTTCTAGGTTTTAGCTACTTGTTAGCTTTAACCTCCGGCTTGGAAACTTACTTTCCCTTCCGTCTCTTTCCCTATCTTCTCTCCTTAATCATTCCCTCAGCAGTCTATAGCATCTGATGCAGCCCACTTATCATCTTCTCCGTGCATATTGTAACAAATTACAAATTGCTAAAATTCCTTCAATAAGGAATTGAGAATCAGATTCGGGGTCATGTCCTGTGTCACGGGATACCCAAGTCTGCTAAGATAGTCCAGATGACCTTTCATCTTAAGCAAATGGGGTCTAACAGCTGTTCCTTCTGCCATTCTGCAGGTGCTCAGAGCCCTAGTTGTATATGTTTCTCAGTCCGAGCCTGAGTCTAGAACATATCCTTTAGCCGGCGATACATCTGGCAAGCTGAGACGTCCATAAGACTAGTCCGCAGCTCAGATGTCATGGTCGTTAGCATTAGACAGGCAACATTGACCGAATCCTCAGAGTGCTTCTTGTGGAGATTTCTCTCCTCAACTGTAGCAGTCTCTGCAGGAGCAGATCCTGGTGCCCTTTCCAGAACATACAACTTTTACTCTGTACCCAGAACATTAGTCAGATCTTATTCCCAATTTTGAGCTTTCCATTTCCCGAATGGTCCTCAAAGTAACAATATTGCGCTTTTAGGGAAGATTTGCAATAGGAGGAGGTTGAGGATGGAGATTGACGTTATCATTGTTGTTGTTGTTATTATTGTTATTATTATTTAAACCACTTCTACCTCTGTCTTTTTCAACCATCTAAAACAATTTTTCAAAAATTAGTATTTGATTAACCATTAATAAATCAATAACCCAAAATTTAGAAAATGATTTATTAATCCTAAGAACCATTTTACTTATTCATGCACCCAACGGAGGCTGAACCTACATGAATAAGCTACTCAGACAGGCAACTTATTACCAATTACAACCTCTTTGCAACTCTTAGATCTTATGAGATTTTCAATTTCTTAAATTGATCATGTTTAATCTCATCCACACCTTGGGTAACAGTTTTACTGAGGAACCACCACTGACACACACCATATAACAACTGCAAGTCACTGGCCCAAGTCTCACTTAGGATCCGCAATGCTTACCTCACAGCTCTCCGAGTTTGCGGCGTAAGCACCCAACGAAGGCTGAACCTACTTACGACGACCGGTCACCGTGAGTGCCACTATATGGACAGTGTGCTATGTCAGATTTTTTAATTTGGGTTTATAACTAGTCTCTTACCAAGAACTAGTGGTCAGTCAGGTTAGTCCGCGGGCAGGATCGTTTCGGTTCTAAACCTTTCGGAAATTCCACAGCCCGAGCAAGACTGTCCTAGACACCACCTATTCTGGTAAACAATCCAGTTAATGTACCAGTTTAAGAATTTCAACTCTTTGATCATACGATATTCTAAAAATAAATTTCTTTATATTTGAAAAACTAATTTCATAAAAATGTCATATCTAACAACTGACAAAATAATTAAAGTTTCCAATTTAAACTTCCTTTTAAATACTTTAATTTTTCATCAAAAATGATTGTAGTTTTAATTTCTTTTATTTGTCTACATTGTCACCACAACCACGTAGATAAAATAATGCATAAAGAAAGAAAACATACAACCATACGGTGACATAGCCTTGCCAAAAACTAAATTGGTTTTGATAGCCATACGGACAAACCAGTTAGGTCAAAACCTAGGGGACAAAATCAACACACAAGGCAAGAAGGTTGAACTCTTTCAGCTCCCACTAGCCTCAGCATCCGATGATGTCTCCGAGCGTCCTTGATGGATGACCTCCTTCTTGATGGACATCTTCGTCAAGATTTTTACATAGTTTTAATCTAAATACATTTGCCTATTTTCTAACCTATTACAAATTACACATAAAACCGGGATTCAATTGGCACGCAGGCCTTCCCAAAAATAACCAATAATAAAAATAGCAAACATCACGATTAAATAAACAACCATCTAAACAAAAGGGGTCTCAAGGCTCGGCTATGTCACAAACATAAATAAAGCAGTAAAGCTTATTAATAATCCAGAATTCATTTTCATCTTGCCATGAAAATAATTCCAAGACCAATTAATCTACCATTAATTGAAGTAATCATGTCCAATGTCGTTCTTAAATCAAATACGGTTCGTAAACTCGAAATTAAGAAACACTTTCCATAATTAGAAACTTTTTCCCAAAAATTTCAAATTTAATTCCATCTTTGCATTATCTTTGGATTCATTACTATACTTTTCTTAAATTATTCAATTAACAATTCAAACACCTTTGAAACTTAAACTTACTATTTTAAGAAACTTTTTATTAAACAACCTTTAATAAATATAGTTTTATTTTCAAATAATATTGATAAATAATTTAAACTTCCTTTAAATAATTATCAATTAACTATTATTTAATTTAAACACTTTTCAAAATTAAATAACTAAACTTTATTTAAAATGTCAATTTTCTTAATAAACAATTTACCAAAATTTGATCATCTTTAAATAACACCAAAAACTTTTCTTTATGGTTTTAAACAATTTCTACCAAAAATGTTAATGTCGAGATCAAATCTCAAAACATTAAACCATGACCGAGCATGAAACTCAAAGTCACGATTTCATCAATTTGAAAATAGAATCCTTAAATTAAACTCTCTTTAATTTAACAATGCATTTTATGGAACTAAATATTAAATGCATAAATTAAATCTAGTTTATAAATTAAAATTACCATTAATTTTAATTTCAACATTAAAATTTAACTTTTAATTAAAACCGATTTAATTTAAACGACAAATTACTGGAAAACGAAATCGAACCAACTTAGTTAACCGACTCATACTCGGGTTCTATAACCCATATGAACCGAAAACAAGTAGGGTATTACACCCTTTGACGACTGAAATTAATCGAAGCCATTAATCAACTCACTTTGATTATTTCGATTTCCATATTCCAATTAATCGTTTAATTATCGAATCGGATAATGTTTAAACCGATTTGCGAATTTTATAAAAAAAACTAATAAAGTGTCCACTTTAATTTTATAAAATCGAAAACATATTTACATATATTTTGTCACAAATGTTTAAATATTAATAACCAAACACTTTTGATTTATTAATTCGATTTTAACGCATTTAATTTAATCGTTCGAGTTTAACCGTGAATTAAACGACACGACGGAACAAATAATCCATCACCTCGGTTACCACATCACAACCGAGAGGTCATGGGTCTCAACCCATGGCTGAAACCTCTAGGTTTGATTTCGCGAACCGAAACGTTTAATTTTCCGACTTTTAATCAATTAACACTTTTAAACAATCAAACATCAACTAAAAAAATCAAACATCAACTAAAAAAACGAACTAAGGTTTCAAAATCTCGAGTTTCGAGAAACTCCAAGGTTGGCCGAGAATCATGGGATTTCCAAAACCTTTGGTCGATTTTCTCCAAGCCAAATCAAAACCTTAAACGTTTTAATTATTGATTTCGATCGTTTAAACAATTTTAATTATTGAAAATCGAAACTTTAAGATTGTTGGACATAAATACTCGAATAATACTATCATTATGTTACTTGACGTCGCTCTGATACCACTGTTGGGAATTCGTATCGTTTTTCATAAAAACATAAACATTAATCATATTAACGCACAACGAAAGCTTTTTAAAATCACGAATTCCGTACACGGATCATCAAGTATACATAAGATAAGTAAACGAGAAAGCAATAAAATCCATACCTTTGTATTCTATGACAAGAATACACGAATGAGACGCTCTCGGTATCCACCGGTGATGACACGATCGAGCGGCGCCAGGTATGCAATCAAACACACGAAGAACGGGAAAACCAAACACGTAAATGTGTGTTTGGTTCGTACGGCCAAGATGAAATCACACCACAACACACACAACTGTGTGTTCGTGGTTTGTGTATCACACCAACCAAAACCCTTGATTTGAGTATATATATATATATATATATATATATATATATATATATATATATATATATATATATATATATATATATATATATATATATATATATATATTAATTAAAACTTTAATATAATAATATAATATATATCCTAATAATTATCTTTGTTATTTAAACCTTATATAATTATCTCTATAATTATATATCTATTAAATAATATTTATCTTTTATATATTATCTAATAATATATAAACGAGTAGATAATTATTTATAATTATCTCTATTTATTTGTTTATGATTATCATTCTAATTATCTCATAACTAGATGACAATATCAATTCAAATAAATATATCTTTTATTTAATATCCAATAATAAATAAAAGACTAGATAACTATTTATTTAAATTATCATCCAATGACAATTAAATCACTTACAATATCTTATATTGTACTTTTAGTCCCCGTACTTTTGAGATATAATTAATCACACATTAATTTAATCTCAATAATCATTTCGTGTCATAAACAATATTCAATATCATTTATTCAATAGTTTAATTGCATCTGCTCAGTTGTGCTCATCGGTGTGACCCTCAAGTGTTTTATGAAATCAGTCATGATGCAGTAGTAATGTCATCTTTACACACCATAAACTAACACTTTTGTATCTCGATGCATAAAAGTTCTCAATTGAACCTCCCTCTCTCTCTCTCTCTCTCTCTGTATATATATATATATATATATATATATATATATATATATATATATATATATATATATATATATATATATATATATATATATATATATAGGGGTGGGTTCAATGGAAAACCACTATGCACCTGAAAACTATGGAAACCTACACAAACCGTCCGATTTGGTGCATTTCATGAAAAACGCGGTGGCATGATCGTAAATAAGATGATGCATCACGCGGGATTTTGATGCATCACGCGAAAAATTTAATGCATCGCGCGGGATTTTGATGCATCGTGCGCGGAATTTGATGCATTTGTGGTGGTGCAGTGCAGTTTTTACAAGTTTTTAGGTGCATGGTGGTTTTCCATTGAACCCCCCTCTCTCTCTCTCTCTCTCTCTATATATATATATATATATATATATATATATATATATATATATATATATATATATATATATATATATATATATCTGTGTGTGTGTGTGTATGTGAATTCACATTTCATGCAATTCATCTTAATATTCATACAATCATATGAACAATTATCACAAACACATAATACCGAATGCTTTAATAGATGAGAAGAGAATATTACAATGGGTTCTTGAACAATCTTGAACAACACTCTTCTCTAATCAGATCTGTAGTCTTCTATTATGACTTCATATCTTTTCTAAATTGTTGACTCATGTATTTATACAAAATACAACCTATTAAATATTTACAATAAAGCCCCCTGAACTTTATACAATATAAATTGTTTACAACTCTATTATAAATTGTACCCAACATTCTCCCCCTTAGAGATGAAAACAACTTTCAATTAAAGTGCTCTGTTCAGGTTGATTCTTTTCTTGGATCTCTGAATATTTTTATAAAAGCTTCTTCTTTATTGTCTCTCTTTGATCTTCACATCTTTTCTTTTCTTATCTTCTCTTTTCTTGATAGCACACTCCCCCTTGGATCGTGAATAGCTTTCGATTCTCTCCCTTTATCAATTTTCTTGATAAGTTGTTGCAAATGTCTTTAGTTGTCTTCAATCTACTCAACTGTTGTCTCTGAACTCTAGCTTTTCTCCCACTCATGATGATCATAAAAATTATTAACATCATGCAAAGTATTCAGAGACATTAATGCATTGAATATACAGTAGATGAATTCAACAACAATTACAACTCAGAAATTATTAGAAATTGATATTCTCCCCCTCACACTGATATCTCTCCCTTTATACTAAACAAACTTATCTCACTCCCCCTAAAAAATTTCAGTCCCCCTCAAAAATTTCACTCCCCCTCGAATTGATAGGAAAATGAAACAAATTCATTTTGTGAAATTACGAGTCCAGGTCCACATAGGATTCCTGTTTGCACAATAGACATAATCTATGTGACCTACGTTCAACGCTGACATGATGTTAACACTGGTAGGATTTCCAAATAGTCATCGTGAAATCCTTTATCATGAAAGAATCACTCTTATTTGTTCCGGCTTAGTCACTTTGGACTAGCATTTTATAGTCACGCAGACTGTCAGACTCGATGTGTCCTAAATGTGTATATAATTAGCTCTAGACACAATGTGCATCAAACGAAGTCGGAGACCGGAGCAACTGTCTTCCTTGTTTCAACATCAATAATATCCAAATGATATATCGATAGAAATGTGCTATAACTCCGTGATTATTGAAACAGAAATCTTTTGAGAGATAACTGAGTGGTTGGTGGGGTTAAGTGCATGCGTCACTGGGTCCATGACGTCTTTTTCAATATCAAGTCGCCTAGGGCATGATAGATTATGTGGATTACCCAGCCTACACAGTGTAGGTAGGATTTTATTTTCTTCAAATCCTTTCTCAACACTCAGCTCTCTTCAATTTTCAACTAAGCTCCCTCCGGCTCACTTTTGAGAAATAAATTCAGTCAGCTTTACAACAAAAGCATGATCTGATGCACCACCATCTCCTTTCAATATATCCCTCTCATTTGCATTTTATGTCTGCTCGACCCTGTCAGTATCTCGTGATAACTGACACTTCTCAACTAATAGACCTAAAGAACCCTCACCCACACAAACTACAAGTGGTTTGCTTCTTGGGTAGGTCTTCCGGTTGTGGTTAGACCATAGAAGCGATTTATATGCCTATCACTCATTTTGGTGCATTATCGGAGTCAGCAGATTTATTTTAGCATTAAAGCTCATGGTATATCAAGAAATTTAGATCAGATGATCTCGGAGATATTGAGAAGGATGGAATGAGTATTTGAGAGATATCAGAATAAAATGTACAATCTGATATAAGATATGAAATGAATCAGACTTGTAAGGAAAGAATTAACACATGAAGAATTAAGAGAGAATTCTTACAAATGGGAGAACATCAAAGAGAATCTCAGAATCAATGAGATTTGCAAAATCAAAGAGATTAGAACAATTAATCTCAATGATGGATTCAGATAATCAGAAGAAAACTTTCGTTTCAGTTTTAAAAACTTTTTATGTGTGCAAAACATATTTTCGTGAAAATCACACACATTTTGTTTTTAAAATGAAGTCTTCGTCAAAGCACATCTGAAACTTCCCCTGGAAATAAGCACATAAAAGTAGTTAACTCATTAAAAAACAAATCCGGAGCAAAAAATTGTAAAAATAAAAACTCCCTCTTTGTCAATTCAGCGTCGGAGTTGAATTCAGGGCATGAATTCCAGAATGGTTCGTCGTTCAAAAACGGGTTCTAATCTAAATTGATTAGAAGCCTTTTGTCGCGGAAGCTTGGGTTTCAGTCTTATGTAACTGAAAGCCTTTAGCTCTGGTTCTACTCTGTTGTAAGTAGAAGACGTTGTTGCATTGAAGAATGTGTTCTAGTCTGGATTAACTAGAAGCCAACTTGAGTTGAAGCACGGGTCTTGATCTGAAGTAATCAAGAGCCTATTGAAATGAAGAACGGGTCCTGAACTGATTGGAACAGGAACCTTTACAAACTGAAGACTGGGTCTTGATCAGAAGTAATCAAGAACCTGAAATCTTGCAAAAAAAAAAATCAAGATGTCTTTGGTATCCTAACAGATTTGGATCCAGACTTGTTAGCACTTTTGGGTACCCATTTTAAAACAGGTTTTGGTACCCACTTGTACATGGATTTAGGTACCCGTTATAACTATCAGCTTCTCTCTCAAAAGCAGAAAACAAATTTCTTTGAGTATGAGAAAATTGAATATCTGAATTTCTAAAGAAACTTAATTTGAATGATCAGACTTTCGCGAACTCTTCTTTTTGAAAAACTGTCCGGTTCTTGCCTGATATCTTGACCGGAAGTTGTTCAACAATTTTATCTTTACCTCTGTGTATCTTTAACAGATAGTTAAGTTTAAGATCTGAAGAAGAATCAAAGTTAGAAAATTTAGTTGGATTTTTTTCACTTTCTGTAGATAAATCAGATTGATCAACTTTAGAGTTTGAACAAACTGAAGGATATTTAACGTCTGAGTCTTTTGAAGAAGAAAATTCATTAAATTGTTTAGAAGGATGAAGTATCTGATATTCTAATCCTTTGATAATGACCAAATAAGAATTTCTGTCATTATCAAATGATTGGAAATCAGTTTTAAAAAATTGTTCTTTTATTAAAAACATCTTTCTTTCATCTTCAAACAACCTAGATTTTGTTTTAAAATCTTGTTCTTTCAGTAAGAACGCATGTCTTTCATTCTCAAGAGAATCTTTAGTTGAAGACAACTCTTTTTCAAGAGCAAAAAATTCTTCCGATTTGTTTAAAACACAATTTTGATCAGTATGATTTATCTTAGTAGAAAGTAATTCTTCAAGATCTTTAACTTTCTTGTAAAGATCAGATCTTTCAGCCAAAAGATATTTCAGTTGAGTTGCATTCTGAAAATTTTCTTGTTTCAGATCATCAAGTTCATTAAGTAATTCAGATATTTTCAATTGATGAGCACAACTCTCAGAGTTTTGTTTTTCTTTTAAGCTCTGAAGTTCTTCATTCAGTATTCGTACGTCACGTAACGCCAAATGTTTTTCAGTATTTAACTGAACGAGAATGTCGTAATTGTTCTTACGAATCTTTTCAGATTCAGTAAGTTTGACAATCAGCTCAGACTTTGAAAATTGTTCAAACACCGTTATGAATTGCAGAAAAATGAACTTCCAAGATCTTTTATGGAAAACTGAGTGAATTTTGATAAAACTTTGAAAATTATATCTGAAAATGATAACTTGTGAAAAGAAAAAAAACAGCTTTGAATTGACTTTTTGACGTTGAAATTTCAGCTTTTCTGTAGAAAAATGCCCGTAACTTTTTTCTGGAGTGGATTGGACCTCGAAAATTTACCGAACAAGTTCTTGAAATCGTAGATCTCGGTTCATATATATTAATATGAGGATTTTTTAATATGATAAATTTATTTTAATTTTTAAATGTTTTATGGTTCTAGATTTTTAGTTAAAAGTTGGATGATGTTGTAGATTGTATTGAATCTCAACCCAAAAATATTGAACTTCAATATTGTTTTTCTTAGTTAGATTAATGTATAAAAATTATTCAACATCCGCGCGTTGCTGCGAGTTCAAAAATATTACATACAAAAATAAAAATATAAAAACAAATGAATAAAAATACTTTTTAAGCAATTCAAATAATGAAACACAATTGAATCAGGATCGAAGAGGTGAAATTGAAAAGCTGATATAGATTCAAAAAGAAAGACAAATGATACTGTTAGTTGGTTCCTATTATTGTTTTCTAGATTTTGCAATGTTTTAACTTTAAAAACAATGTCTTATTAAATTGGATCGGAACTAGATTTAATTAATTAAATATTCATAACCATAATTTGAACATTTGATATAGATTAGGTTTAATCGTCAATTTAATTTGTTTGTTTTACGATCAAATCAAATAAATTTAAAACGGTAATGTCTCTAATACATTCATTAAGGTTTGTCAACGGTATAATAGTAGTGTTTAATGTTATACATTATCATATTTAATAAAAAAAATCTAAACATTAAATAGTTACATTTTAATTATAAAGCAATTACATTAGAATTTTGTATTGTGCATTTGAATAATAAAGTTAAGTCTTTTTGTAACATCCCGGATTTGAGCCTGGTACGTGGATTTAATTTATTGGCTCTTTATTTTAATATTATTGCGTTGGTCCAATTGAATTCCGTTTCGTGGATTAAACGTGTCGAGATCGAGTGATACGTGTCTCCGGATTAATAATTAGTGGATTATTATTATCATTGAGATCGTGGATTTAATTGGGTCCAAATGATATTAACAGTGAAAAAGTGATATCGGGTCCGGGTTAATGGGTTCGGGACCGGCTAAAAATGGGAACGTATATGTATTGTTTCCCCTTTCTTCTCCCTTATCCACTTGAGAACCCCTAAAAGTGTATTGTGTGTGTTTGTGAGAAGCTCCAGCAGAGAAAATCAGCCCTTTAACTCCAAAATTTGCTTGGGAAGGCTTGGATTCAAGCTGAACATCTTCATCCTCTTGTATTCTTAAGGATTCTAAGGTAAGTGGCTTAAATTGGATTCCTAAATTGAGTTATATGTTGTGGATATTGTGGTAAGTAGTTTGTATGTGGTAAAGGATTGCTATGTAGTGATTATATATGCATTTTTGGGGCTGGAAATCGTGTATAAAAATGAGTATTACTCCTGGACAGCTATGGAAATTGCAGGTCAAGGGTACAGAGAACCGCTTGGTCGTGGCGCGAGCCGCAGCCTGCGTGGGGAGTTCCAGCTTGAGTTTTTAAAAGGGGTTTGGGGTCGGTATTGAGTTGGGTTATCTCGAGTTAAGGTCGAGTTATGTTATTTGAGTTTTGGGTCTCGGTGGGAGTCTCGTGAAGGGATTTTGGGCGTCGGTTATTCGTTTGGGAGTGTGTTTCGGGTTTAGTTCGATTGCGATAATTGTGTTCGAGTTGAGTTGTTCGATTATTGAGACTTGTGTTAATGTGTGATATCCGTGGTGTTTGCAGGTTCCAACCGATCGCATATCGAGCCGCAATAGAATTTCGAGTTCAGTTGCTTTTGGGTAATCGGTGAGTACACGAGTTCTTTCAAAACGCACATGCAATTTACGAGTCGTTTATGTGATTGTGATATATGTGTATGAGACTGTGTTGTAGCGCGCATGTATGATTTCCTCTACCCTATACGTGCTCTATGTGTTTGAGTGCAGGTGTCTGCGATACGTGATCGCGCAGGCTAACTGTCCCTAACCAGTCACGAAGTTTGAGACTGTATATATACAACAGTGTTTATTGCCAGGTCGCTCCTGTGCCTATTGAGTAGCTAACCGCTGCTTTGTGCAGCCTGTTAGCAGGGGAATGGCGTCCCCTTTTGAGCAGAGATATGTGTTGTGCCTTGAGCCGTGTTAATAGTGTTGAGATATCTTTGTGTTGTGTATGCTATGTGCTTTATCTGCAGAGTCTAACCCTCGCGTGCTCACGAGCTTCCCAGCTCACGTTTTCGAGTCTAATGTGTCTCAGGCAGTCATACAGTGGGATCACAGCAGCAGTAGCCGCCAAAGTAGGGGACGGGTCGGGTTAGAGCAAAGTGTGTGTCTTCGTTTGTTGTTTGCTGTTGTCATTTTTGAGAAACTGTTGTACTTGACTAGCTTATGTGTTGGTTATCGGTCGTTAATGTTTAACAGTCTCATCAGTGGCAATCTGAATCTGCATGTGACATGTTGTAATGACTTCGTGTTAAAGTTTAAATTAACAGTCGTTAATCCTATGACATATGCATTATGAGATGCTTGCGTTGTTGCCACTTATGATTGTATATTGATGTGGCATTTGTACGAGAAAAGTGGGTGTTACAGCTTGGTATCAGAGCTTGTGGTTTCAGTATTGAGTATCAGTGGATGCTTGAGCTTTGACCGTGTTCAGATCTGTGGGATTCTTCCCTGAGACTGAGTTTAGCGGAATTAACAGACCTAGCTTATTGTATAACGCTGGGTGGTCGATCTGTTATCTTACCTTTGTGATATGTGCAGGTAGTTATGGCGGATCATGACAAAGGATCCGGGCCAGAAAGGCCAGCTGGGGATGAATATATTCGCCGATCTGAGCTTCGAGAGGTCTTGGCTGAGTTTTATCGCGAGAGAGATCAGGGTCAGAGATCAGATCCTCCTCCAGTTACCAGTATTGAGACGGGGGTTGGTGCATCTTCTTCTTCTTTTGTGAGAGGCGGGTCCTTTAAGGCCTTCATGACAGGAGTCACGCCTCAGTTCAGGGGCGGTGGTGAGCCGGGTGCGGCTATGGCGTAGGAGAGAGAGATTGAGGCGGCTTTTCGAGTCGCCAACGTCGATCCGAGAGATATAGTCGGTTATGCGACCTATCTATTGAGAGGAGGGGCTTCGCAGTGGTGGAAGTCCATTGAGTCCTCGATGACTACAACTGCAGCATATGCTATGTCTTGGGAGCAGTTCCATGCTATTTTCGAGTTACAGTACATCCCCCGTGATGAGCGCCGGGAGATGGAGCACTGTTTTCTAGATCTCTAGCAGGACAGCATGACTGTTCAGCAATACGTGGACCTATTTAATGAGTATGCCTATTTTTCACCTCAGCATGTTGACACAGAGATCCGTAAGGCTGATGCCTTTATAGATAGTTTGCGATCGGATATTCGGGAGTTCGTCGGGCTTCACGACACCCCTACATTTGCGAGAGACTTGGAGTTGGCTCGAGTCAGAGAGAGAGAGAGATTGAGAGACAGAGGGGTCAGCCTCCAGCCCAGAGACAGAGGACGGGGACATCTGAGCAGTCCCCTAGTTATTGGTGAGAGCCCCAGGATTCCCAGAGAGAGAGTTAGCCCGAGCAGCAGCAGGTTCAGGGGCAGAGTTCAGGGTCCCGCAGAGACAGAGACAGGAGCAGAGACCGCAGGTCTAGGAGGTCTGGTCAGTATCAGGGGTCGGGGGCGGCAGGACAGAGTCAGGGACCGACGTCACGTTTCAGTGGTCCCAGCTAGAGTCAGAGTAGCGTGGGGCAGGGGTCTCAGCCATCAGGGAGCCGAGCCGACAGTTCATCTGGAGAGAGAGACTGCTTGAGATGCCGCCGTCGCCATTCCGGGTCTTGTATGCTGGAGCAGCCCCGCTGCTATCATTGTGGGCAGTACGGCCACACATTCTTTACTTGTACTTTGAGGGATTATCTCTGCTTCCGTTGTGGGAGGCCAGGTCATGTTGCTAGAGATTGTCCAGACGCGCCACCAGCGGTACAGGGGGCGAGTACCAGCGGTACTAGAGCCGAGCCGTCATCATTGACCCGTCAAGAGTCAGCGCCTAGAGGTCGTGGCAGGGTATTTCAGGCTACGGCAGAGGAGGCCCGCGAGTCTACAGATGTTGTTTCTGGTACATACATTCTAAATGAGCTTAGCGCTCGTATCTTGTTTGATTCTGGAGCGGATTGCTCATATGTGTCTGTTGTATTCTGTGCGTACTTTTTTGTGCCTTCTACTACTTTATCTGTTCCGTTGGTTGTCGAGAGAGTGGATGGTAGTACGGCATTAGTGAGCCGGATGTTTAGTGACTGTGTTCTTGAGATAGATGCGCATCGATTTCTGATTGATTTATTGCCGATAGAGATCAACAGTTTCGATGTGATAGTGGGTATGGATTGGATGACAGCCAGACAGGCCGACATTCTGTGCGCGAAGAAGATGATCCGCATACCCATTTCAGACAGTGAGACTGTGACCGTATACGACGAGAGGCGCCGAGGCGAGATCGGTATAGTTTCGATGGCCAGAGTTCAGAGATATGTCGCTAAGGGGTGTGAGAGTTTCCTGGCTTACGTTGTTGACGCCAGAAAAGAGAAGAAGACTATAGAGGATATACCTATGATCCGAGAGTTCCCTGAGGTATTCCCAGAGGAGTTGCCTGGGTTACCGCCAGATCGTCAGGTCGAGTTTCGCATAGACTTTATCCCTGGAGCGGTGCCTATTGAAAAGACGCCTTATAGGCTGGCACCTACTCAGATGCGAGAGATGATGTCACAGCTTCAGGAGTTGCTGGATCGTGGATTTATCCGTCCGAGTTTGTCCCCGTGGGGAGCGCCTGTTCTGTTCGTGAAGAAGAAGGACGGTTCAATGCAGATGTGTATCGACTATCGAGAGTTGAATAAAGTGACGGTAAAGAACCGATATCCGCTTCCACGCATCGATGATCTGTTCGATCAGCTACAGGGTTCGAGTTTCTTCTCGAAGATAGATTTGAGATTGGGTTATCATCAGCTAAGAGTCAGAGACGAGGATGTTCCGAACACTGCGTTTCGGACGAGATACGGCCACTATGAGTTTCTTGTGATGCCCTTCAGACTGACTAACGCACCATCGGCTTTCATGGATTTTATGAACAAGGTGTGTAGATCTATGTTGGATCGGTTCGTGATAGTATTCATTGACGACATCCTGATATATTCGAGGAGTGCCGAGGACCACGAGCAGCACTTGCGAGAGGTGTTAACCGTGCTGCGAAAGGAGAGACTATATGCGAAGTTCCCAAAGTGCGAGTTTTGGTTGCGCGAGGTCCAGTTTCTGGGGCATGTTGTGACCGTCGGGGGTATTTCAGTGGATCCGGCGAAGATAGAGGCCGTTATGAGTTGGGAGCCACCGAAGACTGTGACTGAGATCCGCAGCTTCTTGGGATTAGCCGGGTACTACCGCCGCTTCATTCAGGACTTTTCGAGGATTGCCATGTCGTTGACGAGATTGACACGGCAGTCCGTTCCTTTCGTGTGGTCCGATGAGCAGGAGTCAGCATTCAGAGAGTTGAAGTCCCAGTTATGTCAGGCTCCAGTGTTAGCGTTGCCCGAGGGTACAGAGGATTTCGTGGTCTACTGTGATGCGTGGGGTACTGGTCTGGGTTGTGTCCTGATGCAGCGAGGCAAGGTGATAGCGTATGCGTCGCGACAGTTGAAGACTTACGAGGAGAACCATATTGTGCATGATCTCGAGTTAGACGCGATAGTGTTTGGGTTGAAGATATGGCGTCATTATTTGTATGGTTTGCGGTTTGTGGTATACACAGATCATAAGAGTCTTCAGTATCTGTTCTGTCAGAAAGAGCTGAATATGAGACAGCGGCGCAGCCTAGAGTTACTGAAGGATTATGATTGCGAGATTCAGTTCCATCCTGGTAGGGCCAACGTGGTGGCCGATGCATTAAGCCGCAAGGCGTGTAGCCAGACAGTGGTTTCCTGAGCAGCGAGGCTCGAGGTCACTTCGACTCTTGTGGAGAGTTTGAGACTCGCACAGTTAGAGGGTCTACGAGCAGAGAATGTGAAGAGAGAGCGGCTTACAGGTCAGCTTGATGTTCTGAGCAGAGACAGCAGAGGCTTGTATGTATTCCATGACCGTGTCTGGGTTCCGAGAGTCGGTAATCTGCGTCAGTTGATATTAGATGAGTCGCACCGATCGAGACTATCTATCCACCCCGGGAGCATCAAGATGTACAGAGATTTGCGTGAGTTTTACTGATGACCTGGGATGAAGAGAGATGTGGGGCGATATGTCGAAGAGTGCATGACTTGTCTGCGCGTTAAGGCCGAGCATCAGAAGCCTCACGAGCATCTGCAGCCTCTGGAAATCCCCGAGTGGAAGTGGTATCATATCACGATGGATTTTATCGTTAGACTTCCACGCATGGTTCGAGGCAATGATATGATCTGGGTGATTGTGGATCGGTTGACGAAGAGTGCTCATTTTCTAGCGGTTCGGGGCACCATTACTATGGATCAGTTGGCTCGGTTGTACATTAATGAGGTGGTCTCGAGGCACGACGTTCCGATGTCGATTACGTCCGATAGAGATAGGCGGTTTACTTCGAGGTTTTGGCAGATCATTCAGCGCGAGTTGGGGACTAGAGTTCAGTTGAGCACAACGTACAGACCTCAGACAGACGGGCAGACAGAGCAGACAAATCAGACTCTCGAGGATATGCTCCGAGCGTGTGCGATTGATTTTAGTGGTAGTTGGGACGTTCACTTGCCGTTGGTCGAGTTTGGGTACAACAATAACTACCATACCTCCATCAAGATGGCTCCGTTCGAGGCGCTTTACGGGCGTAAGTGCCTAACCCCTGTGTGTTGGGGCGAGGTCGGCGAGCGACCTATTAGTGGGCCCGAGATGCTACAGGAGACGAGCGACAAGGTGGCGGTCATTCGTGAGCATATGAGAGTAGCGCATAGCCGAAAGAAGACTTATGCCGATCCTCGTTTGACTGAGCTCGAGTTTAGCGTCGGGGACCGTGTTATGCTGAAAGTATCGCCGTGGAAGGAAGTTATCAGATTCAGACAAAGAGGTAAGCTGAGTCCGCGGTACATCGGTCCGTTTGAGATTATAGCCAAAGTTCGAGATCAGGCATACAGATTGAGACTGCCTCCCGAGTTGGCCGGAGTCCACGACACGTTCCATGTGAGTCATCTAAGGAAGTGTCAGGCCAAGGACGATCAGTATGTGCCGTTATCTGAGATCACCGTGGACGATCACCTGTGATATGTCGAGTAGCCCGAGGCAATTACTAACCGAAAGGTGAAGAGATTGCGGAATAAAGAGATTGCATTAGTACTCGTTCAGCGGAGGCAACATAAGGTTACTAGCGCTACGTGGGAACCTGAAGCCGATATGAGGAGCCGGTATCCGCATCTGTTTCAGTTGACGAGCTAGATTCCGGGACGAAATCTTATTAAGAGGGGAGGATTTGTAACATCCCGGATTTGAGCTTGGTACGTGGATTTAATTTATTGGCTCTTTATTTTAATATTATTGCGTTGGTCCAATTGAATCCCGTTTCGTGGATTAAACGTGTCGAGACCGAGTGATACGTGTCTCCGGATTAATAATTAGTGGATTATTATTATCATTGAGATCATGGATTTAATTGGGTCCAAATGATATTAACAGTGAAAAAGTGATATCGGGTCCGGGTTAATGGGTTCGGGACCGGCTAAAAATGGGAACGTATATGTATTGTTTCCCCTTTCTTCTCCCTTATCCACTTGAGAACCCCTAAAAGTGTATTGTGTGTGTTTGTGAGAAGCTCCAGCAGAGAAAATCAGCCCTTTAACTCCAGAATTTGCTTGGGAAGGCTTGGATTCAAGCTGAACATCTTCATCCTCTTGTGTTCTTAAGGATTCTAAGGTAAGTGGCTTAAATTGGATTCCTAAATTGAGTTATATGTTGTGGAAATTGTGGGAAGTAGTTTGTATGTGGTAAAGGATTGCTATGTAGTGATTATATATGCATTTTGGGGCTGGAAATCGTGTATAAAAATGAGTATTACTCATGGACAGTTATGGAAATCGCAGGTCAAGGGTACAGAGAACCGCTTGGTCGCGGCGCGACCCACAGGAGCCTAGTGGCGCGAGCTGCAGCCTGCGTGGGGAGTTCCGTCTTGAGTTTTTAAAAGGGGTTTGGGGTCGGTATTGAGTTGGGTTCCTTCGAGTTAAGGTCGAGTTATGTTATTTGAGTTTTGGGTCTCGGTTGGAGTCTCGTTAAGGGATTTTGGGCGTCGTTTATTCGTTTGAGAGTGTGTTTCGGGTTTAGTTGGATTGCGATAATTCTGTTCGAGTTGAGTTGTTCAATTATTGAGACTTGTGTTAATGTGTGAGATCCGTGGTGTTTACAGGTTCTGACCGATCGCATATCGATCCGCAATAGAAGTTCGAGTTCAGTTGCTGTTAGGTAATCGGCAAGTACTCGAGTTCTTTCAAAACGCATGTGCAATTTACGAGTCGTTTATGTGATTGTGATATATGTGTATGAGACTGAGTTGTAGCGCGCATGTATGATTTCCTCTACCCTATACGTGCTATATGTGTTTGAGTGCAGGTGTCTGCGATACTTGATCGCGCATGCTAATTGTCCCTAACCAGTCACGAAGTTTGAGACTGTATATATACAACAGTGTTTATTGCCAGGTCGCTCCTATGCCTATTGAGTAGCTAACCGTTGTTGTGTGCGGCCTGTTAGCTGGGGAATGGTGTCCCCTTTTGAGCAGAGATATGTGTTGTGCATTGAGCCGTGTTAATAGTGTTGAGATATCTTTGTGTTGTGTATGCTATGTGCTTTATCTGCAGAGTCTAACCCTCGCGTGCTCACGAGCTTCCCAGCTCATGTTTTCGAGTCTAATGTGTCTCAGGCAGTCTTAAAGTGGGATCACAGCAGCAGTAGCCGCCAAGGTAGGGGTCGGGTCGGGTTAGAGCAAAGTGTGTGTCTTCGTCTGTTGTTTGCTGATGTCATTTTTGAGAAACTATTGTACTTGACTAGCTTATGTGTTGGTTATCGGTCGTTAATGTTTAACAGTTAGATCAGTGGCAATCTGTATCTGCATGTGACATGTTGTAATGACTTCGTGTTAAAGTTTAAATTAACAGTGATTTCCGTTAATCCTATGACATATGCATTATGAGATGCTTGCGTTGTTGCCACTTATGATTGTTGTATATTGACGTGACATTTTTACGAGAAAAGTGGGTGTTACAGCTTGGTATCAGAGTTTGTGGTTTCAGTATTGAGTATCAATGGATGCTTGAGCTTTGACCGTGTTCAGATCCGTGGGATTCTTCACTGAGACTGAGTTTAGCGGAATTAATAGACCTAGCTTATTGTATAACGCTGGGTGGTCGATCTGTTATCTTACCTTTGCTATATGTGCAGGTAGTTATGCATTATAAGATGCTTCCGTTGTTGCCACTTATGATTGTATATTGACATGGCATTTGTACGAGAAAAGTGGGTGTTACACTTTTTCATACGATTAAACATAAAATAATAGTTTCAAAAGACAACTCCAAACATAATTATAATTATAATTATAATTTGAAGTGTGTAAGAAAATATTGTAACGATAAATGTTAAAATAGGTGTAAACAAAATCTTATTAAAACAGAAGGGCTAAATAAAAGATAACGATAAGATAATGGTGTGTTATGAAAAATTAAAATTTAACATATAAAAATAAAGAAAAAATGTCATTAGTTTACTCCATGCATTTGAATAATGAAGTGTCTTTCATATAATTAATCATAACTCCAAACATAAGTATAATTAAAATCATAATTTTAAATATGTAAAAAAAAATTGTAATAATTGTAAGGTCTACCACTGACAGATCTATCTAGACGCGGATCCGTGAACGAGTGCGGAATCCTCGTTTACGGTCAGACGGACAACTCTCAACCAACGGAAACACGGAGACTATTAGACGCTGAACGAACGACACACGAACGATCCTACGTACTAATTCTCTCCGAAATGGGACTCACCTAGCTGATAAACTCGAGATCGCCTATCGCTTAATTCCTCACGAATTCTGCCAAAGGTCTACTAATGATTCGAGTCTATCCCTAATTATAGGCCCTGATTCGAGTCTGTTGTGGGCCAACCTCGAATCTGGCCTAAGGCCTCATTCGAATCTGTCCATCTGACAGATTCGAATCTAACCTATTCGAATCTAAGGATACATTCGAATCTATCACAGATTCGAATGTCTTCCTTAACCTATTCGAATCTAGCCAATACATTTAAACACTTACGTGATGAAACTTATGTTTTAACTTATGTTTGACATACTCTTTGACTTTTATGTTTGAACTTCTTGTAATATGTTACATCAAGTTCAAACACACAATCAATAACAGACAAACACATTTTAAACATATATATCAAATTACTGGATAACTCAGAATATTACTTAAATCATAACGTAGATCGATTAGACTGCTATCGTCACACAGGGTGTACCAACAGACTCCCCCTTGACGATAGCTTCTAATTATTTACATGACATCAAATTTAAGTACTAGAGCTATAGATATTACTGCCTGCATATAACCCTGCATCTATACAAACTTTAACTACCTTTTGGAACTTCCTGGCTTCAGATCTCCATGGTTCAGTGAAGAATATAGGCTGATCGTGAAGCTTCTTCAGGTCGTCCTTAGATAGGTTTATCAAATGCAGTGGGTCGTATACTTTCAAAATTACCTGCTCGTCTTGATCCTCCATTATAGCTTCAGCAGTATCAATTTCCAGGTACCACCACTTCATGTTGCTCAAAACATTTTGTGGCATTGGCTTTATTGGCACTCTTTTCAAGCATTTCACCGGCTTGTAGATCATTCTAGCCCACGGTCTTCCAGTATGAGGATCTATTCTTGATCCATCCTCGACCCTCTTGCCTGTTCTCGGTTTAAGCCTTTCAAATTTGCCTGATCGCCCTTCTTTCCTGATAATTCTTTCAATAACGCTCGCGTAGGGATCATTTCCAATGTTGATCAGTTCTTTCCAGGCTAACTCTTTGACTTCAATCTTGGGCAAAGAATTAAAAGCTTTCAGTGTCCGCCTCAAGTATTGAAGTCCATCTCTTCTTTTCAAAATGAACAGCTGCAGTTCTCTGTCAAAGAACCAGCTGATAATGCCTCCTGAGAAGTTCCCAGCACCTGGAACTCTCATCTTCTTCTTCATCTTCAAACTCTCTTTCTTTTCCTCTTTCTTGAACCAAAGATTGATCAAGTCAGTCCTAGATGGCTCCATCTCGGCCTCTTCAAGTTCATTATCCTCGACTGAGGCTACTTTGATATAGTCAATGTCAATCACATTATGATTTTGTCCTTCATATAGCTCCGTTACTGGTGTGTTATGAAAAATTAAAACTAAAAAGAAAAAAAAAACAAACCCACGCCATTGGCCTAACACATTAGTAAATGTGTGTGTGTGTTTATATATATATATATATATATATATATATATATATATATATATATATATATATATATATATATATATATATATATATATATATATATATATATATATATAGAATCAGGTTCATTAGCGTACCTATGAGATTGCAGCGTACCCTAATGTGAATGATCATTCACATATATTTTTTTTTGAATAGACATGTATAAGATAACATTATAAGATTTTTTTTCAAAAGAAGCAACATCATAAATCTTGTGAATGGTAAAAAAAGATCATGTGAATGGTCATTCACCCTATTCACATAGTGTGAAATGACCATTCACACAGATGACCATTCACATAAATTTGCATAGAGCATTCACATAATTTTTAAGGATACAGAAAATGTGGATCTATGTGAAATTCATATATCATGTGTATAACATTAAATTAAACATGGTTATGTGAAAAAAATTTTAAAAAAAGTTTTTTAAGGTTGGTACCTTCGGGTGCACTTGATTTCGAGAGGTACTTATTTGAACCTAACTCTCTCTCTCTCTCTCTCTATATATATATATATATATATATATATATATATATATATATATATATATATATATATATATATATATATATATATATATATATATATATAAAATATAATATGGGAAAGTGATTTTGTCACTTAACCACCTCCAACTCTCCAACACTTTTCCAACTTTCATTAAACACCTCACCATTACAAGTCTTTTATATAACTATGTACAGATTTTAGTAATTTACTATATCAAATACAATTAACCTCAATTTGTAATCTAATAATGCAAATGTTAAATTTTTTTGACAACCAACACTGCATAGTAATATTTATCTCATTATTAATATAAAATTGAGCTAGGTTAATTACCTCATATTTATTTCACTGTTACAACTCTTCCATCGTTAAAACGATTCCATCCACGGAATCAACCCCAATTGAACAATGTCAAGTTTTTTTTCCTTCATCTCGACTCTAGTCTTCCACGTCAACAACAAACTATGATCATGTTTCTGGTGAACCAACACCATATCAATAACTTTCTTTCTCAACCGAGTAACCTTCTCTTTTATAATAGCCTCCGATTAATAAGTATATCGAAGTTTTCCATTAATTTGCACATCGGTTAGGGGAAGAGTCACATAAGATCATTTTCAAAAAGAACTTCGACGTTTACCAATACATCATTCCGACTATTTAAGCCAACCATCAATGTTTCGCTTAAGCAATTCATTCTTTGTCTTGGTACCCCTACTCAAAGGGCACTTGAGGTTCATCCCATAGTCATGAAATCATATCTTTGAAGCATCATTTAATGCAACACTTTTGATGTAGCACTTATAAAAAATGTTGCTTTTATTATAAATTTAGTTATAAAGCAACACTTTTACGATAAATGTTGCATATAATGATTTAGTGCAACACACTTCAAAAAGTGTTGCAAATTTCATTAAAAAATGTAACACTTTTTTAAATGTGTTACGATTTTCATTAAAAAATGTAACACTTTTTAAAAGTGTTACAACGTTGATAAAAAAAATGCAGCACTTATTTTAACCGTTGCATTTTTAATGTAAATATGTGATACTTTTTAGAAGTGTTGCATTTAAAAAAAAATTTAATATATATATATATATATATATATATATATATATATATATATATATATATATATATATATATATATATATATATATATATATATATATATAGATTGGGGTTCTATTGAGAACTTTTGTGCATCGAGGCACCATTGAGAACTTTTGTGCATCGGACTATCAACCAAGGGTGCAGAAAGGGCATTTAGGGGATATTAAATGTATGGAAATTATTTTTGAATTTAAATGTTTTTAAGATAATTAATAGCTAAATTTGGTATGAAAATCACCATTAACTTCTTTCCTAAAACCACTCCCTCTTTCTCTCTATCTCTCACTCTCCTCTCTCTTAGCCCCCTCTTGATTTTGGAAGAGATGAACGATATGCATGATTTATGTTTGTATGAACGATTCATGTTTGTATATTGATGTATTTTGATTTTGGAAGAGATGAACGATATGCATGATTTATTTTTGGAAGAGATGAACGATATGCATGAAAAGATGAACGATATGCATGTATTTTGATGTATTTTGAATTTGTATTATTGTTGTTAATTTTGGAAGTGTAATAATTAAATAAGGATTGCATAATTCCTGTTTTACCCCTCCGCGAATTTCATTATATGCACTTAATGCATAAAACTTTCTATTTAATTACCCTTTTGCCATTTGATCTAACCCACACATTCTTTTCATCCAAGGGCCAGTGGAGGTTCTTTTGTGCCTCGATGCACAAAAGTTCTCAATGGAACCTCCCTCCCTCCCCCCCCCCCCTCTCTCTCTCTCTCTATATATATATATATATATATATATATATATATATATATATATATATATATATACATATATATATATATATATATTTATATATATAACTTTTTCTTCTGTTGTAACTATTATTTCTAAAAAGATAACACACGTGCTGCTTCACAGTCTCGTTCTTCACATGTACGACTTCTTCTTCATGCTAACTCTTTACCTTCTCCAGCAGCTCTACTCCTTCTTCGGCGACTACGATTGAGCAGAAACCAAACCTTAAAATTAGAAAACCCGGAAAAAACCATTCCAAATGGTTTGGGTTCGAATTGTACCTAAAAACCGAACAAAATATCCACAACCGAACCGGATTATTAAAATATTTAAATTTTTTTATTTATTATATTAGTCTTAAAATATATCTAATATTCATTAGGTTATGAAGTTTACTTTACTAGTTTACTTGGCTATTCTGTGCCTTGACGCTCCTCTACCAGTTTACCTTGCCTTCTGCCTTCTACTCCACAAGTCCACAACTTCGAGCCTCCAATCTTTGCACTTCACAAGTTCGCTGCCGCCCCACCAGTCAACCACCATCGACCCCAGCCCCACCACCGTCAACAACTCAACTCCACCACTCCAGTCACTAGACCACGACACCACCATCGTCCCTTCTCCTTCGGTTTACGTGTCCGTCGACTCCTTTTCTCCTTCGATTCCTGTGTCTGTCAACTCCCATCTCTCCACCACCGGTAAACCAAATAATAGGGTTTGTGAGTTACATATTTTATGAGATTGATTTGATGTTAATATGCTAGTATATTATGATTTAGGTTTAATAGATTTATGTTTTGTCGTTCTTCCTCTTTGTTTTCTCTAGCATATGATTTTTTTAAGATTTCTCATGCTACTTTACTTGATTAGGTTCTCAATTGTGTATTTGCAGCATTTCAGAGAGCTTAGCTTTCCTACTATCTCATTAGTTGGTCCAAATGAGGCATCTATTCACTATGAACCAGAAGCTAAAACGTGTGCTGAACTTGATCCAAATAGCATGCATCTTTATGTTTCTGGAGCACAAGTATTTTCACATCTGTGCAATTTTTATTAATTGACTAAATACCTAATTTAGATCAAAATTTGGCACTTCGGAATTTGTCATTATATAATGGAATTGGACTACCTCACCGGTTCATCCTGTGAAGGTCAAGTTCTTTTTCTCTATTGAACACTTATATAACTAAGTGTCTTCTTCTTTTGCTCTTAAAATATATATTTTTTACTTTTTACATGGTAGTGCTAGAAAGCAACTCGCATCATAATCAAAACTCAAAATATAGAGTTTGCTCTTTGGACTTTGGTCACGATTGATGTTATGTCCCACAGTATTAGCTTAGTTTCTTCATATTCACAGGTATTCATTTTCAACTTCATATGAACTTGTTATTATATTTCTATTTGTCTATTTGATATGGATTGTTGGATTTGTTAAGTTGCTAGTGCTAATTAACTTATTAAATTTTATATAGCCTAAATGAGTAAATAACTAAATACTAATTAGTAATTATAGTTATATACTTGAAATCTTGAATGACTTGTTTAATATCTAACATAGTTACGACCTCGAATAGATTTTGAAATAGTGTTTTGTAACAACCTAGCTTTTAACCTGACTTTTAAATTCTGTATTTGTCTTAATAATGTAATGGTAATTACGTTATTTTTTTGTAATTTATTTAAAGTAATAAGAAAGTATATAATTAAGTTAATTATATATATGTATGGATTATCAAGTATCAAATTTAAAAGTGATGGAATAAAAATAAATTTTAGGGCTAATTTGTATATATCTGTTGCTGTTTCTGTCAAATACACAGTACACACATGCATGCATACAACCGAGAAAACAAAGGAAAAGAAATAAAAATGGTTGTTGTTCTGTTTTTGTCACATACGATCAGCACACACACATCCGAGATTCACCTTTGTGAATCTTGGTTCTTTCCACAGCAACACCATACTTAATTTATATGCAACAAGGACTGATATGTACTACTTTTTTGGTGCATCATACATCCCGAGATTCAGTTAAAAAGGAAAAGGATTGCTGCTGAAATATTTCTGTTTGAACCATAAAACATCCGAGATTCACAATTTTGTGAATCTCGGTTCTTTTCACAGCTGTACACACTCACTTAAGTTTATACATATGAGTTAAGGGTGAAAAAGGGGCTGTTTTATTGTCCTAGAAACATCCGAGATTCACACAAATGTTGAATCTCGGTTCTCCCATTCTATGCAAATCACACACACGACAACTACACTTTCTGTTTCCTTTCTATTTTTACTTATTTCAGCAGCCAAGACAGTCAAATTAAAGAGTGTTTGAAGCTTCTATTTAATAGCAAAACACATACATATGCATCTAAGACATGGCCGAAGGCCATATGGCCTTCTTGGACCTCTTTTTCGACCAAAAACAGAACGCAAAACACATGGACAACAGCTTATTCTAAATCTCAGAATTTTGATTTCCAACTTGGAATTAATGCTTCAAATTGCTAACATGATCAAGTAGGTTCCTAACTAGAACATGCATGCCTTTTAATTCAAACTTGCAACACTAACGTTTGTTTAAATTTTGATAATTTGAAGTTGAAGTTGTGTTTTTTAAAACCCACAGTGTCGTGGCTTCACATTGAACCTAAAAAAGATGTTTAAGATGTTAGATTACAAACAATAAATGTAATTATAATTACATTATTAAGACAAATACATATTATAGGTTCAAGGATTAATGTGCAAGTATAGAGGTCTATTAGGGGCAAGAACTGATAGTTGAATCCATGATGTTGCAGAACTAAATACACTCACAGGGTTGAGTTTTGGAGTCTTCACAACACTCCAAAAATGTGTCAAATGTGAATGACTCTTGGATTTGTGAGCAACCCCTCCTTTTGGCATGAGTCTCAGACTTATACATACACATTACACCTATTTGTCTCGGAGTGCTAAGCCACCTAAACCACATGCTGCTGCTACTACCTGGGACTTTCTGCCCTTTATCTGTCCGTCTGTTTTCTGCTGTATAGCACCCCTCCCCGAGACTTACAAATCTTGGGATCTTCATGTTAATGTACTACTAAGTTACACTTAGAATATATGCAAGTCTCTGAGTCCTATGGCCTAGTACTAAATCTCGGAAGCCATCAAGAATGAACAAGTCCCGGACCTGTTTCTGATTACACCAGCTGCTGTCCATTTCTAGCTTCACACTCCGAGACTTATATGTCTCGGAGGTGTCCGCATCATAGCAACAGTGCAGAGGAGCATAACAAAGATCAATGGTGTAAATAGGCTTAGTATGTCACTGACACATACAAGGGACACCACTCCGAGACTATATAAGTCTCGGAGCCCCTCTCAAAATGCACTAGTAGCAACAATGGTCCGCCTATATACCCATATGTCTTCGACTTTCGTTCAACCAAATAATATTAAGTCTCTGAGTTGTTTTGGCCTCACCAATTCAGACCTTCCATACTCTGAATTCAGATTAAGTCCAACACACAATCACACAAATGATTTAATTGAAGCTTTATGAAAGTTTTTTGGTCAAAATTTGATGGTTTTGAATCAATTTCCATGGATATGCATTTGGGTTCCGTAGCCGTCAATCAGCAGCACATGTTCATATATATTTGATGAATTTAACATGAATTTAGCTTGGTTTTGATGTAGATTCTTGTATCTCACATTCTAGCGATCAATTTCCAACTTGAATAGCCTATTTCCGTCAAGAAACAAAAGAGAATTCTAAGAGCGAAGTTGTTATGTCTATAGAGAAGTGAGCAACGCCGTTTCTTTGTTAATTTTGTTGCAAATGCCATTTAGCAACGTAATTTGGTTATTTAGCAATGAAAACTGATCGTTGCAGTTTGCAATTTTACTAGTAGTGCCATTATGGCTGTCATGTGCAACGAAAATGATGGACGTCGTAGACTTTATGGCAGAGTTGTACTAATAAGTTGATAAAGATAGTAAATGGTGGGGAGACATCGTATATTGTCCCGGGGGAGGTCATTGAGTCATTTAAAGCTAGTGTTGAAGCTGAAAATGATCAGTTGTTAGAGACGAGAAGGAAGTGTTTGATGAGGATCATGAAAGAAAAAAGTCAGATTTAGAAGCGATTAGAAATGATATTGACAACCAACGAGAAAAATTAGTTGAAGAAGCATTGGAAAGGCTTGTAGAAAAGTTACCTCCTGGAATTCTGCAATATTTAGGACGAGTTTTGTCCACATGTATTATATGATATGAAATATTTTACTTAATTTGTTGAATTATGTTACATTTGAAGTGCATGTTTTAGAGATTTTTTTCTTTATAATTTTTAATCTTTTAATTTACCAAACACACTAACGATATTGTGTGTTGGTTTTCTATGTTTCTGGCTAAGTTCTTTTGGAATATGCAAAAGCATGCGCAGAGCTTGCAAAGATGAAGAAATGAAGCAACAAAGTCATATGAAAGAAATTTCAAGTCTATTTTTTTAAGAATATACGTTTTGGAATTGTAATAGACTCCTTTTTGTGTTGCTTCTAAATTTCATTGTGGTTATTTTTTGTATTAGACCTTAATATTGTTGGAATGCAATTTGAATGATATGGTATTACTTCTATTATTATTCCATATTATAGAATTTGATATTATATGAAGAAAAATATTACAAATCAATATATTAATTTATTGTATCTGAATTAAATGAAAAAGAATAAGTGTTGCAATATGCCATAAATAGTGTCACATTCAATTTTGTTAAAAGACCATAAAAATGTCACATTTGATGAATAAAGTGTTGCCATAGCTTAATAACAATAAATCATAAAGTGTTGCATTAGAATGTAATAAGTGTTGCATCTTAAAAGTGTCGCAATGATAAAATATATGCAACACTTTCAAAATGTGTTGCATATTTTGAGAAAAGTGTCGATTTAGACCTAAGGCGACATCGGCTAAGGTGGCATTTGATAAAGTGTCACATCAGCCCTAATGCAACACTTTTAAGGCCTAATGCGACATTTTGTCGGTGTTGCATTAGGGTCATTTTGTAGTAGTGAGAATTCAATCCTCCTTACCAATGACACAATTATAGCTGCACAACATATTCACGTTAAATGAGCCAATATCGTTTTGTTGCATCAGTGACATAACACAGTCACAAATACAACACACCGCCATTGCATCTTGTCGTATACTACCACTATATTGAACGATATAATGGTGTCATTTTAAACAGTGTAAAATTTCCTAATCAATAACTTGAAGTCAATTATTTGTCAGGACTTATCTTTTAGTTCTTAGTAGCTTTGAAATGCCACTTCTACGAATTCCAACATTCGACGGAACCAATGTTTAAATAAACATAGCTTCAGAGAAATATCACATAATGCATATGAATGTAGTTGTGATCAAGTTAATATTAATTAAATAAGGCCTCTATATCAAGGCTTAGAGCTTAGCCCTCATCTACTAACAAGTTTAGGGTTAAATTATTTACATTCAAGTGGGTTGGGTAGATAGGCTCTACTCAAAAGTGTAAGCCAAGTATAATACTACTCTTAACTTCGGAGTTACAACTTGATGGCAATACTAATGACACAAATTCACATTACTTGTAACTTTGTGCAACCCGTCACCCTACTTGTAACTTCAGAGCATTATGCTTTATCTCATAACTTAGAGCATTTTCTATTCATCACTTCTTCATATTTTTTATGGGTTTAGTGCCCAACCTTGATATTGAGGTTGAAAAAATGGATGTTAAGACAACTTCCATTCAGAATGACTTTGATAAAGAAATCTATATGAAGAAGTGTAGGTCCCAAAGGTTTCCCAAGTATGTTAATAGAAGCTGTAGAGGGGGGGGGGGGGGTGAATACAACTAATTCTTTAGAATACACTTTTCTTAGTGTTTGTATGTATATATTAACATTTGTTAAAATTATAGATAAATTTGGATTTCGGAATGATCCAAACTGAGATGACAGAAACAAAAAACTATAAACTAATCTAATACTCACTCAGACTAGTTACAATGATTTTACTCACTAAAGTTCACTCACTATTTATATAAGACACAGACAGACAACTTTGAGATGGAAGAACTTAGACACACTTAGCTATTTTACTCTAAGTTGAAAGCAGAACTTGCATGCATGAAAAACACACTTTACTTTGCAAATGCACGTTCTAGACTTGTGGATGTCTCTCTTGATATCTTCAATGAAAGCTTATTTTATACTCACTCAGTGAATCTAAGTGAAGCTTCTTCATTGGTTGTAGAGAAAATGGGAATGTCTTGAAAAAAGACAAGGATACTTTTCTGTACATCTGACAAATCAGTCTTTGTCCACTTGATGCAGAATCTTTGTCTTTTTCTTTTTGTCTCTGTTGTCCACATCTTTACCTTAAATAGAAATGTCAACTTTAGACCTTTACTCTTTATGTAATGCTATTTTGATATAATAAATGGTCGGTCACCCATTTTAGATATCCCTTTTGTCTTCATGCTTCAGAACAGCTTTGGCAGAACTGGCAGCTTCTGATTTTCCACTTTGTCTTGAGTTGTAGACTAATCTTTTCTTTCAAGACTTTGCATGAGGACATGGAAAAGAATTCCATAAAGTGTAAGACATGTTCATGAAGAACAGAACACTATCTTGAGTCAAAACTGTTCAACAGACATGAATAGCTTAGATAGTTTCTATCAAACTCGTCCAACAATTATGGACAACTTTGACAATCCGCCAAGTTACAACGAATGTAACAGTGTAAATGGACTTAGGCTGATTTTGTAAATCACTTATCAATTTTTAATAAGACATTAAAAAGCCTTAAATTCTCCCCTTAAGTGTATCAATCAGGTTTGATTAAGAATCTCCCCCTATGATAATGAGCAGGTTTGATTGAGGCCTTTTGTGCCTAACAATCACCCCCTATTTGCAATATCCAGCCTAAAGCTGACTTTATCAGTTATCACTATATACATTTTCATTACAGTTGCAAAGATGAAGTTACAACATATAAGTAAAGTAAAAGATCAGTTTATATATACTGAAACTTACTTAAACAACTAATGTTTACAGAAACAACTAATGTACAATGAAACTTCAACACTTTGGACTGTTGATGTTGGGAGCAGATAATGGCAAGCCTGACCAACTGATGATCAGCTTCCATTCTTCATCTACACATCACTTGTAGATGGGCCTTGTTCATTCTCAATTCTCTTTTCTAAATCATCAGCAACTTTGAGAAGCTTTTCTTGTTCCAAACCAGCTATCATCACTTTTCTGAGTTTAACAACTTTCACCTCTTCTCTGAGTTAGAAGAATTCTTGGCCGACCAGCTCCCCTCTTTCATGATAGGCTGCTAACTGATTCCATATTGCCACTCTCCATCTGGAGTGTTTGGCAAAAGCATCCATGAACGTGAAGGCAATGATCTGTTTGATACCAGCTTTGAGAAGATCTGAGGCTCTTTAAAAACATATTTTCTTGGACAGTGGGTCCACAAAGAACAGTCCAACCTCAGGATCTTCAATAATTTACCTTCAACAGGTTCTACACCTTTAGGCAGAATGTGATCCATACCTTTGATCTGAGTGGCATAGAAACCTTGTTCAATCAGCTTAATTATCTCCTCAAGCTCTGAATCCTTCTTTTGTCTTCTGGGCTTGATCTTAGGTTCCAACTTGGAAGTACATTTGATAATATCTTTTGGAATCAAGCCCAACCCTTTCTCCTTTTCCATCGGCTTATTTACAAATGCCCTGACTGTTTTAGCAGTTTCAAATTTTGAACTACCTAGGGCAACTGCAAGCTCAGCCCATTCATTGTACCCCAATCTGGCTATATCAGCTGCTTCATGTGCTTCCAGTTCAGGGCCATCAGCACCATGTCTTGTGATTTGAAGCTTCCAGGGCTGATCTTCTTTAAGATGGGAACATCTTTGACAATGGTTTCCTTGGCAATTCTTCTTTCAGCAACATCAAAGAACTTCTTTCTTGCCAGGTTGTCAGAGTGGAATTGAGTTCTAATAGATGAAAGAGTATAAGACACAGATTTTCCCTTGGTCACTGAGACCTTAGAGCTTTTTTCCTTTCTCATTTTCCTTCCCACTGTCTGACCCTTTGATTGCCTCCTCCAACTTCTTTTGAACTACTAAGGATGACATTTTAACTTTCATTGCCTCCTTGGCAGCCAAAACTTGAGCAGCTTTCATAGAATCCGCTTCCTCTTTTCTCTCCAACAACTCAGTCTTCTCTTGTTTCCACTTATAATAGATTTCAAGTGGAATTTTCATTTCTTTTGCCTGAGCCTTATCATATTTATGCTGGAGCAGTCTTTCAGCCTCTGTATCCACAACAGCTTTGCCTTTTCCTTTGGCTGCTGTGGATAAGGCCATCTCAGTTTCTTCCTCTTCCTCTGATGATTCTAGGATAAGCTGTATTCTTTTGCTGGGTCTATCCTAAGGAATAGGTTCCTCCCCCTTAGATGGTGTAGGGCGTGGAGACCTAACCTGAGTAGGATCAGCTATCCCAGAAACATTGGATGTACCTGAAGCATCACCAATTGTTAGATGACCTGCTGCATGTCCAATTAAAGCTGACTTCTCCTTGGACGGAGATGAAGATTTCTTCTCCCCTTTAGAATTAGTATTTGAGGCAGATTTCTTCTCCACCTTTGAAGGAGATGGCATAGACCCTTCAACACCAGTGCTGCCCAAAGAAACGGATTCAACAGTCTTGGCAACAACAATTTTGGTAACAGGTTTATAACCTACCAGGCTATGCACTAAGAAATCCAGGTTGTCCTGAACCTCAACTAACTGGGTAAGGTAGGATGCAAGGGAGGATGATTGAGAAGTGGCAGTGGCTGAAAGAAGGGAAATAGCAGCCCTGTCAGTGTCACTGAACATCAAACTCTTAAGTTGTGCAAGAGTAATATTGATAGATTCTTGCACATCTTCCAAGCCTGATGCCACGGAGTTGGACAGAGATACCACTAAGGTATTCAAAGAGGCTAAAGTTAAGGGCAAAGAGATAGAACAGGTTTCAGCTATACTTGACAGTTGTTGGGAAACAGCTGCCAAGCTGGACACAGAGTCATGTTGACTTGAAATGAGAGGGGAAAGTGAAGTAGAGAGTTGTTGCAGCTGTGTAGTGAGTGCAAGCAGCTGAGAGAAATAGTCAGGTTGTGGAGAGAGGAATGGAAAGGATGTCTTGAAAGAATCAAGAAACCCTGTAATCTCGCAGTCACTGAGTCTACAATAGTAGAAGGAAGGGTGGTCATGGAATTTTCTAAAGAGCTAACCTTGTTGGACAGAACCGTAAGATGTTCCTTCAAAGAAAGCTCTTTTGGTGATGGAGGAGTGTGGGTGGATTGTTTTGATTGAGTTGATGGAGATGAAGGTGAAGATGGAGGAGTGGTAGGTTCACTTAGTGATGGTAAGGGCACAGTGGAAAGTAGTTCCATGGCCTGTGCAAAGGACAAGTGACCTAATTTAGAGGGATCAAGGATACCATCAGCAGTGGCTAAACCTGCATCATGAGGTGAGGTGATAAAAGATGCTGTGTCACACCCCGTTACCCCGGTTGGCAACTAGGCGTGACGTCGCAGAAACAAAGGCATAATCATTATGAATGACTTTTAAATGAGACGTTTTCGAAATACATAAAATATAAATATCGTTTTATAGGTATCCCAAATTACAAAGCCACTAGTGCAGAGATTAAAATACATGAAAAAAAGTTTATGTTATAAAAATTAATCTCCGCAATGTTTGGAATGCACGAAGACTCTGAAAAACTTGTTGATCTTGTAAACGTGCCATGAACATGATACCTTAGCATTTACGGTCCTGAGAAAAACATGTCAAATACGTCAACATAAAGTTGGTGAGTTTATAGGTTTACTCGATAAGTAAGACATTGTATGGAAACACAAGATTTCAGGAGTTGTAAAATAAAAGCGAATCATATAATTTAAGTATTAACATAAGCCTCATGACCCCGAAACTTAAGTTATGAGTGCCCTTGTGGTATTCAACACCATAATACCAAGATATGTCAAATAATTATGCATCCTTTTACAATTGGCGCGACCAACCTGGATGGGGGCGTCAACCCAGATAGATCTATCCACAATATTCACGTTTACGTAGTAATTAACGGTCCATGATTGAGGGCGGTGGTGAAGTAACAATCTTATGTAATACGAAAAATGATTCAAGTACTTGTGTCCATATAAAATAAAATGTTGACCATGTATTCTCACCCCAAAATAATACGAGCAATTAAAAATGGGGCTATGAAAACTCACCGTAAAAAATGATGACAAAATGTGCGTAAAATGGAAGTTTCGTTGATGACTTGTGATGACCTTGATGTGTTTAACCGTGTCCTAAATGATGTGAGGGACTTAATATCTACCATAAATTATAATATGCATGTATCTTGGTTTTTATGTTTTTAAATCACCTAAATTAACAAGTTCATAAATCAAACCTACTTAAAAACGTCAAGTTTATATATATAATTTTCCAGCTTTTATCAAGGTTTTTCGGCCTACTTTGTCGCTGTTTTTGACCAAGCTCCCAAACGATTTGGGCTTTGGTTTTTCATATTAATAAGACTACTATATAAAATGAATTTTTCAAGGTAAAAACGGCCATTTTTCGAGGTGTTTAGGTTAGGGAAAAGGCTCGTTAAAAATCCTATGTTGGCCATTTTTGAGCTGCTAGACTTTTCGGTTCCCAAATAATATTTGTGGGTTCAAAACTCCATATTAAATTATGAAAACATTCAGATATTTAGTTAAGACATAAATCTAACTTTTTAAACAAGAATCAACTCATTTCGTTAAGTTTTGAATTAGTTATGATTTTTCAAAGTCGATGTAATATTTCTGCCGAAAATCCGGATTTCATATCCTTGAAACAACTTGTGATTCTTGTTGTTTATTCAAAAACCACATGTATAAAAGGCTATGAAAAAGAGTAGAAGACTTGTAATTACATAAATAAAAGAAGTAATCAGTTAGTGTTAAGGTAGTATTTACTTACTTTGATGAAGTAAAACAATGAAAAAGAGTAGAAGACTTGATCTTGAATTGTAGCACCAAAAACTTTCTAGAAAAACTTGAAGAACAAAAGTTGCAAACTTTTGGTCTTTTTGGGAGTCTCTTGGCCGATTTTTTTGAGAGAAAATGAGAATGTTTTTGCTCTTAGATGGTGTGAAGAATGAGAAGAAATAACTCTCTATTTATAGAGGAGTTTGGTCTTTCAAATGGAGGTGGATTGTGAATCTAAGATGAAGTGAAAGGGAGATGATGAAAAGGATTTGATTTAGATGGTGAATGGGTTGTGTAATAAAAAAATAAAGTCAAACTCTATGAAGTACTACCTATGGCCAGATTTTTGAAGATTTTATAATGTATTTTCATTTTTTTGTATTAGGTATTACAAAATGTATTGTTGTATTTTCCTTTTTATATAAATTCATAAAAACTTATGAATGTATTAGTTTAATGAATTATTTTAGTCTTGCATAATTAATGTTACGTAAGTTTGTTAATGCATGATTAGTGTCACTAATCTTAATTTAATTATGTACTTAGTTGAATTAATCCATCATATCGTAAATCGATCGGATTAATTAATTAGCCATTTCATCGCACCGATGAAATTGTTTCTAATTGAAATGAATTTCCTTATGAAATTTGTTAATCACATTGATTAATTGCTAATGACCATTGATTAGGTTATAACTTGCTAATAACTACTTATTAAGTTATAATTGCTAAATTGATTTTGTGCCAGTTGTTACAGTCTGTTAAGGAAATTTCGTCCCGAAATATTATCGTGAATCCTCAGGGGTCTTGTTAATTGAGAAGAGGTGAGGTACTTCTGTTTCATTTGATCTTCGCGTTCTCAAATGAATTATGGACCACGTTTGGAATTCCATCTGACTTTACCAATAGGAATGCGACTTTGCTTTAATCTTTTCACCTGACTGTCCATGATTTCTACCGGCTCTCGACAGAACGAAGTTTATCATCAAGTTGAATCTCTTCCAAGGGAATGACAAGTGTTTCATCTAACAAACGCTTCTTCAAGTTTAACACGTGGAAGGTATTGTGCACGCTGTAAAGTTCTGGCGGTAGGTCTAACCGATAGACTACAGGACCAATTCTCTTCAGGACTTTGAATGACCCGATGTAACGAGGATTCAGCTTTCCTCATTTTCCAAAACGTACTACGCCCTTCCATGAAGACACTTTTAGCAATACTCTTTCCCCTACTTGAAAATCCAGAGACTTCCGCCTCACATCTGCATAGCTCTTCTGATGATCGCGAGCAACTTTTAATCGATTCTGAATCTGCACTATCTTTTCGGTGTCTTAAGTATGATTTTTGGGCCCGTGACTTGACTCTCCCCAACTTCGGCCCAGCAGAGAGGTGATCGACATTTCCGTCCATACAGTGCCTCAAATGGAGGAGCCTTGAGACTCGTGTGATAGCTGTTGTTGTACGAGAACTCCACTAAAGGTAAATGAGTATCCTAGCTCTTTCCGAAATCAATTACGCAGGCTCTTAACATATCTTCTAGGGTTTGGTTTGTTCTCTCACTCTGACCATCAGTTTGAGGGTGATATGCGGTACTCATATCCAGGTTTGTACCCAAAGCTTGCTGTAATAACTACCAAAACCTGGATATGAATCTGCTGTCTCTATCAGAGATGATTGAGACAGGCACTCCATGCCTAGAGACAACTTCCTTGAGGTAAATTTGAGCCAACTTATTCATCTTGTCGGTCTCCTTGATTGGTAGAAAGTGCGCGGACTTCGTTAGGCGGTCGACTATTACCCAAATGGTATCGTACCCACTTGATGTCTTTGACAGTTTTGATATGAAGTCCATGGTTATCCGTTCCCACTTCCATTGGGGAATCTCTGGTTGCTGCAGTAATCCAGATGGTTTCTGGTGTTCTGCCTTAACCTTGGAGCACGTTAAGCACTTGCTGACATATGTGGCAATATCAGCCTTCATGTTAGGCCACCAGTACAGCTCCTTGAGATCATGATACATCTTATTGGATCCAGGGTGAACGGCGTATCTTGACTTGTGTCTTTCATCCATAACCAGCTTTCTTACTCCATCAAAGCTGGGTAAACAGACTCTGTTCATGAAGTATTAATTCCCATTAGCCCTTATCTGAAACTATTTATCCATTCCTCTCAGGACTTCATTCTTTATATTTTCCTCCTTAACAGCTTCCACTTGCGCATCATAAATTAAGGAAGGAAGGTTTGGCTGAATGGTCATCACTAGGGCTCGTACTCTTAACGGCTTAGCTCGTTCTTTTCGGCTCAGGGCGTCTGCAACCACATTAGCTTTCGCCGGCTGATAGCGAATCTCACAGTTGTAGTCACTCAACAATTCCATCCAACGGCGCTGCCTCATATTCAATTCTTTCTGGTTCAAGATTTGTTGGAGACTCTTATGATCCGTGAATACAGTACACTTCGTACCGTACAAGTAATGTTTCCAAATTTTGAGGGAAAAAACTACTGCTCCCAGCTCTAAGTCATGCGTTGTGTAATTCACCTCGTGAACCTTTAGTTGTCGTGAAGCGTAGGCTATGCCCTTATCCTTCTGGATTAACACACAACCCAACCCATTGTGTGAAGCATCGTAGTAAACTACAAAGTTCATGCTTCCTTCGGGTAAGGACAAAATAGGCGCGCTGCACAACTTGTGCTTCAATAACTGGAATTCTGCCTCCTGGTCATCACCTCAATCATACTTAATGTCCTTTCGGGCTAATTCCGATCGAGATCTGGCGATCTTCGAGAAATTTTTGATAAATCACCTATCATACTCGGCAAGACCTAGGAATTGGCGTATCTCTGTGTGCCCAATTCTTGATGGCTTCGATATTTGTAGGGTCAACTTGAGTTCCTTTATTGTTGATCCCATGACCAAGGAATTTTACTTCTCTTAACCAAAATTCGCACTTTGAAAGTTTGGCATACAGTTTTATTCTTTCTCTAACAACTCCAAAATTAGCTTCAAATGCTATTCATGTTCTTCCTTGTTTTGTGAGTAGATTAAGATGTCATCTATGAAGACAATCACAAACTTGTCCAAATACGCTTTACACACCCAATTCATAAGGTCCATGAATACGGCTGGTGCATTGGTTCTTTATGGTTAGCTTATTTAGTTCCCGATAGTCGATGCACATTCGGAAAGTTCCGTCCTTCTTCTTTACAAACAAAACCGGAGCTCCCCAAGGTGAGGAACTCGGTCGAATAAATCCTTTATCCAAAAGTTCCTGCAGCTGATTGGACAGTTCTTGCATTTCCGATGGGGCTAAACGGTATGGAACTCGAGCCACTGGTGCCGCTCCTGGCACTAAGTCGATTTGGAATTCGACGTGTCTTGATGGTGGGAGTCCAGGCAGGTCTTCTCGAAAGATGTTGGGGTAATCGCGGACTATAGGAATATCTTCGAGCTGCTTCTCCTTCGGCTCCTTTTCTGTCATGTGGACTAGGATTGCTTGACAACCCTTTCGCAGACACTTCAGGGTCCTTAAACATGAGATGATGCTTACTTTGGTGTTTCTCCGTTCCCCTTGGACAGTTAGGACCTTTTTTTTTGGCTAAGGGTATGCGCACCGTCTTCTTATTGCACACGATTTCCACACGGTTCTTCGATAACCAGTCCATGCCTATAACTACGTCAAAACTACCCAGTTTGACGGGCAATAAATCTATTTCAAATTGTTGACTGTTGGGAAATATTCTAAGTATGTCAAGCTGTTAGTTAGATTTTTCAAGCTATTAGTAGTATTTCTGTGTAATTACAAAGTTCAAGCTGCCAGTTCAACAAACTCAAGCTGCTAGTTTAAAAGTTTAAGCTGTCAGAGTTAAAAGTTCAAGCTGCTCAACAGATTGATGACAAAAAGTGCTGAAATTCAGGAAGTGATATATATTTCAAGATCTTCCAAGCATATCTACTACCAGAGAAATCAGAGTACATCAAGGAAACAAATCAGAAGGCTATAAATATAGATAAACTAGGTCTTTCTATTGTAAGTGTGTGTGCAAGTCCTGTAATCGTGGCGCTTTATTGTAATTGGTTTCTGATAAGTTTCTCAAGTCTCTAAGGTTGTAAAACCCTAAGAACAATTAGTGTTCTTCGTATAATCAAACAGATTAGAGGTGATTGCAATCAGAGATTTTGGCAATATAAAGGTTTTAATATTGGTTATATTTGTTTGAATATTTGTTCTTTATTTGTTCTGAAAGTTTTCTTAAAACAATTAAGTGTTATTCCGCAAACTTCTTAATTGGACTTTGATTCAAAACAAGGTTATTGGTTTATACTCTGAACTATTGAAACCAGTTAATCTTAGGTGATTTGATTTTGACAAGTGGTATCAGAGCCACAGGTTTTATTTGTTATTCTTTGTTTTTAAAGTCAGAAACTTTCTTCTTTAAAATTTTTTTTTTCTGCAATGGAGTTTGAAAATAGCAGTAGTGGATCTGGGCAAGGACTCAAAGTGCCTATGCTCAAACCCACTGAGTTCGAGATGTGGAAACTCGGGATTCAACAACACATTCAATTTATTGACTATGCCCTATGGGAAGCTGTTGAAAATCCTCCTGCAGTTGATCCTGAACTAGATGTTGAGGGCAAACCAAAAAGAACACGTCCAAAAACTGAGATTGAAAGAAAGGCTAGAGTGAATGATTGAAAGCTCTTACTCTTTTACAAATACCCATTCCTAATGCTTATCAACATCAGTTTAAAAATTTTATACTGCTCATTCTCTTTGGATTGCCTTAGAGAAAAGATTTGCTGGCAATGCTAGCACCAAAAGGAACCAAAAGGATTTCTTAAAACAGCAGTATGAAAACTTTTCTGGTGGCAAGAATGAAAACCTTACTCAAATTTTTGATAGGTTTAATAAGCTGATAGGTGAATTCGAGAGTGCTAAGGTCAGTCTGGATCAAGATGAAGTGAACAGAAAATTCCTCAGATCTCTTGGTGAAGAATGGACAGTCTATGCTGCTCAATGGAGAACCAAAGACACTTCAGTGAAATAGAGTTGGATGATCTCTACAAATAAAGTGGCAACATGCTATGTTGACTATGAGGGCCAAAAGAATTCTGAAAAGGACTGGCAGACCAAACATTCAAGCCAGAACAGAAGGCAAGCCAGCATTTGACAAATCAAAGGTTGAGTGCTTCAAATGCCATAAACTTGGACATTTTGCTAGAGAGTGCAGATCACAAGGTCAACAGCCATCAAGACCCCATCGAACCAATCAAACATCATCCTCACAAGCTCTTGTTTCTCAAGAAGACAATGTGTTTGACTGGAGTGACCAGACAGAAGAGGAGTTTCAGAATCAAGCTCTTATGGCAGAAACTACAACTGTCACTTCCACTGATTTACCATCTGAGGTAAATGCTAAACTCTGCTCTCAAACATGCAAAAATATGGTTAAAAAGTACAGAGATCATAATGGGAGCATGTGCAAAACTCTAACTAAGATGGAAGAAAGGAGATATGAGTATATGCAGGCTATAGAGGATCTTCAAAAACAGATCAATGACAATAAGGATAATGAGATTCAGATGGGACATGATAGAACATATCATGAGTGGGAGTAAAATGAACTAAATGAGAAAATAGAGATCCTAATAAGAAATTAGATGAGGCTGAACAGAAGGTGTTAGAAGCAAACAAGAAAGTAGAATCTATAAATATAGACTTGGGCAGCTTCAAGCTGGCCAACCAAAAGCTAGAACACCTAATGGAAGTCCAATTTAAAGATAGGGTCAAATCTCAACTTAATCCCAAGGAAGGTATAGGATATAAGGCTACTCCACCCCCATATAATAACAAATACATTCATCCTATGAGTGAAGTTGCTGATAGGCTTGTGAATGAACCATTAGATGAGAAAATGAAAACTGTAGATCCTATCCTTGAGGAGAAGCCTGAATCTAAAGATGAATTGATTCAAAATGAAGGCTGTGAGTGTAAGGAAGCTGAAAGTAACTCCAAAACAATGAGTGAACCTATAGGACCTCCTACTTCCAGTTCTATCAGAACAAACAATGTGAAAGGAAAAGAGAGGATGAGTGTATGCAATAATGCTCCACGTGTTTCTGTACCTTCTAACTGTAACATTGCATCTTTTTCCAAAGCAAATAAAAAAGGTAAGACTGTTCCAATATGCACATGCCAAAAGCATGGTGTCCAAAAGTTTCCCACACAGTAGCAGGTGAGGGGAAATCAAAGGAACAAGAACCAGTTATGGTCACACAAAACTGGTTCTCCAATCAAAACAATCAAAAGATGTTCCATTGTGGCAGGAAAAATCATTTGGCCAGGCACTGTTTATATAAACCATCTGTTACAAAACAGACTGTGGTTCAAAAACATGTGGTTGTTCAAAATTTAAAAGTTTCGAAGGCCCAAACATCTGTCACACCAGTTCTAAAGAAGACAGTTGATCACAGGTACTTAAAAGTCAACAAAAAACAGCCTATGCACCAAAAACAAGTTTTAGCAAAATCTAAATCAAACATGACAAAGGTATAGTGTGTTAAAGGTAAAAACACAGGTCAAACTGCTAATGCAAGTGTTGAAACTGTTAAACCAAAAGTTGGAACTGGTAGTGCAAATTATGAAGCTGCTAGCACTCCTAACCCAATTCCAACTGCTCAGTCTAAAACTGGAACTGGTAGTGGATCTTCTGAGACTGTTAAAGAAAAGGTTGGAAAGAACACCTGGATACCTCATGTCATAACTAAATACTCTTCACAAAATCCACCAGTGGATCTTACTAAGTTTAAAAAGACACAAACATTATTTATTTATGTCAATGCACAAGGACAACCCAAAACCAATTTGGTTTGGGTTTACTCCACTACTAACTAAGCTTTTTCTGTGCAGGGCAACCACAAGACCCAACATAAGACAAGATGGCATATGGACAGTGGATGCTCTAGGCACATGACAGGCAACTCTAAATGCTTGTCAAATTTCAAAAGCTTTGGAGGAGTGTTTGTTGCATTTGGTCGAAATTCCAAGGGAGGTAAGGTAACAGGTAAGGGTACTGTCAAAGCAGGCAATATGATATTCAATGATGTTTTGTATGTTGAATAGCTGAAGTACAATTTACTAAGTGTGTCTCAAGTTTGTGACAAACAAAATATTGTTTTATTCACAGACTCTGAGTGCATTGTCCTCTCAAATGATTTTGAAATTCCTGAAAATCTTGTTTTACTCAAAACACCAAGAAAGGACAATGTCTACTATTTGGACACAAATCTATTATCCAAATCAAATAGTTTAAGCTGTTTGATATCCAAAGCATCATCAAATGAGTCTGCTCTTTGGCACAGAAGGATGTGTCACATGAACTTCAAATCCATGAATGTTTTAGTCAACAAGAACTTGGTAAGAGGTTAACCACAAAATGAGTTCATTTGGGATGATCATTGTGTCGCATGTCTCAAAGGCAAGCAACACAAAACTTCTCCTAAGGCCAAGGAAATATTTTCAATCTCATCTGCTCTTCATCTTATTCATATGGATCTTTTTGGTTCAACAATTGTTTTGAGTTTGAATAAAAGAGCTTACTGTTTAGTCATTGTTGATGATTTCACCAGGTTTACATGAGTTTATTTTCTCAGGACTAAGGATGAAACTGCTAAGCTAGTCAAATCCATTATTCTTAAGATTGAAAACCAATCCAACTTAAAAGTTAAGGTGATCAGGTCAGACAATGGAACCGAGTTTAAAAATCATATCATAAACAGTTTTTGTGAGTCTAAAGGCATTACAAGGCAATATAGTGCACCTAGAACACCACAACAAAATGGTGCAGCTGAAAGGAAGAATAGAACTTTAATAGAGGCTGTTAGAACCATGCTAGCTGATTCCAAACTGCCAATGACCTTCTGGGCAGAGACAGTAAATACAGCCTGTTATGTTCTAAATAAGGTTCAAGTGGTTCAGTCACAAGGGAAAACTCCCTATGAGTTATTCCATCACAGGATTCCCTTATTAGCCTTCCTAAAAACTTTTGGTTGTTCTTGCACTATCCTCCAGACTAAAACTCACTTAGGTAAGTTTGAAAGTAAGGCTGAAGAAGGATTCTTTGTAGGATACTCTATTCAAAGCAAAGCCTATAGGGTATATAACAGTGAGTCTAAAACCATTGAAGAGAGTGCCAATGTTAAGTTTAAAGAAAACACTACAAATGTCAAAGGCACTGGTCCTGATTGGTTGTTTGATTTAGATTCACTAACAAATTCTTTGAGCTTTGTTGAGTATTCTGCAGGAACTGTTGGAAACAGTATTGAAACTGCCAGTACAAGTTCTCATGCTGGTAACACAAATACTCAAGCTGTTGGCACAAAGTCTTCAACAAATGCAGATTCTGCTACATGGGATGAGTATACTGTACTGCCACTTCTCTCTTGTGACCCACCTAGGGTCCTGATTGACCAAGAAGACATCTATACAAAGTTTGAAGTGTCAATCCCAAGTTCTAAAGTAACAGCTCCAACCAATAGGGAAACAGTCCCATTTCCTGATCAGACTGTTACTGAAGCAGAATCATCAAGTGGTACCATTGGTGAACATACAAATCTGGGAAACTCATTTCAGACAGAATGGGAACCGACACTCAGGGTTCACAAGTATCATCCTCCTAATCAGATAATGGGAGATCCACGCACTCCTGTGCAAACAAGGACAATGATTCACAAGGAATCAACTGATACTGAATCAGCAGTCCCTGAATTTAGTCTAGCTGCCTTTGAACATGCATGCTTCATGTCACAATTAGAGCCAAAGAAGGCATATGAGGCACTGAAAGATCCATCTTGGATTGAGGGAATGCAAGAAGAACTTTTACAATTCAAGATTCCAAATGTATGGACTCTAGTTGACTTGCCTAAAGGTAAGAGGGCAATTGGTACAAGATGGGTGTTCAGAAACAAGAAGGATGAGAGATGTGTAGTGGTCAAGAACAAAGCAAGACTGGTAGCTCAAGGATACACTCAAGAAGAAGGAATAGACTATGATGATGTCTTTGCCCCAGTAGCAAGGATAGAAGCCATCAGATTGTTCCTAACATATGCCAGCTTCAAAGGGTTCAAAGTGTACCAAATGGATGTGAAATCTGCATTCTTATATGGTACAATTGAAGAATACGTTTATGTGTGTCAACCCCCTGGATTTGAAGACTATAAGTATCCAGAGAGAGTCTACAAGTTAGACAAAGCACTCTATGGACTCCACCAAGCCCCAAGAGCATGATATGACACTTTGTCTTCATATCTTCTACATAATGGATTCAAGAGAGGTACTCTGGACAAGACATTATTCACAAAGTCCATCAAATCAGAGATTCTTCTTGTTCAGATCTATGTTGATGATATCATCTTTGGATCAACAAATGACATTCTGTGCAAGGAGTTTGAAACTTTGATGCACAAGAAGTTTCAAATGAGTTCAATGGGGGAACTAACTTTCTTTCTAGGATTGCAGGTCAAGCAGAAACCCACAGGAATTTTCATAAGTCAATCAAAGTATGTAAATGACATCCTGGAAAAGTTTGGATACAAGGACACCAAGGTTGCCAGCACACCAATGGACACTCATAAACAGCTTGATGCAGATAAAGAAGGAGTGGATGTGGATATTCATTTGTACAGATCCTTGATAGGTTCACTAATGTATCTTACATCTTCTAGACCTGATATAATGTTTGCTGTTTGTGTTTGTGCCAGGTTTCAATGTGCTCCAAAAGATTCACATCTGTTTGCTGTTAAGAGAATCTTTAGATTCCTCAAAGGTCAACCAAAATTGGGCCTGTGGTATCCTAAGGACTCTCCTCTTGATATCACAGCTTACTCTGATAGTGACTATGGAGGTTGCAACATAGACAGGAAATCCACAACTGGTGGATATCAATATCTAGGAGCAAGACTAGTCTCTTGGCAGTGCAAAAAGCAGACCACAGTTTCCACCTCACCCACTGAAGCAAAATATGTTGCAGCTGCCAGCTGCTGTTCCCATGTGATGTAGATACAGAACCAACTGAGAGACTACGGTGTGAACTTTCTATCTAATCCTATTTACAATGACAATTCAAGTGCAATCAGCATTGTACAAAATCCAGTGAAATTTTCCAAAACCAAGCACATAAACATTAGATTCCATTTTATAAGGGACTGTAATGGGAATAAATTAATCCAAGTTACCAAAATTCATACAGATGATCAGTTAGCTGATCTATTTACAAAAGCATTTGATGTAGGAAGATTCATCTTTCTGGTATCAAATATTGGTATGGTAAATATGGATTAATTTGCTTTTATTTATTTCTACCTTATAAAATGAGACAACCACTTATTATAGTTAAGGGGTAGACACTGTTTCATTGGATGCTGTTCATTTTTTTAACTAACAGCTTGAGACTATTCTCGAGCTGCTAATTCATTTTCTCGAACTGTTAGTTGTTTCACTTGGTCTGTCAAGTGTGTAAGGCATTTCCGTCATTACTAATGAGATTGTGTGCAGGACTAGATATTTTTGAAAAGCCAAACCCTTAAAAGTCCTAGTTTCGTTTGATTGCAACTACCAGTTGCAAAAATATCTTCCACAATCTTTACTTCTTCTCTCTTTGTGCGATTCTCACACAGTCGTTCAAAACCCTAAATCCCCGTCGTTGTGATCGCTAATGGAGTTTGTTAAAGAACACAACTGCCTTCCCAACTTTCTCAAACACGCTGAACTACAGCCATTCCATGATATGATGGATTTTCTACGTGGGTCTAATATCCATTATGCTCTAACTATCAATCCCACTATATACGTTTCTCACATAGAGCAATTTTGGAAATCAGCCACTGTAAATACCATCAATGGAGTCACTTCTTTTGCATCCATCATTGATGGTAATCCCATTACCATCACCGAGGAGACTATACGACAACATTTGCATCTTCAAGATGCCACAGGTATATCTGATCTCTCCCTTACTGCTTTACATGAAGGTCTTTTTGAAATAGGGTATAGGGGCCCAACTGATTCTTTTACCTTCTATAAAGCACACTTTGGTCCTAAATGGAAATATCTTGTACATAAAATTCAACAGTGTATAAGCCTTAAAAGGACTGGTTGGTCTAAATTTTCTTCAAATATTGCCACTGCTTTAGTGTGCTTATCAACAGGCCAACAGTTCAAATTTTCAAATATGATTTTTCAAGGGATGTTAAGGCACCATGCCTTAAAGAATGAGAAATTTTTGATGTATCCACGGTTTTTGGCAGAAATAATTGCAAAATCTTGCAATCATTTTAAAGTATATAAAAAGGTACATGTTTCCCATAGGCACTCTTTACCTACTATTAAAAGACTTTTGAAACCAAGTGCCAATTTTCACAGTGTGGATGTCCCTTTGCCTCATGCAATGCAGGATGTCCATCCAAGAAACAGAGGAGAGGGTTCTGAGCAGGCTCAGCCATCTATTACTGCTTCACCCCCAGGACCCCAACCCACTCCTTATGATACAAATACTTCCTCTGCACCTTCTACTATACATGTCTCCCCAGCCCCCTCACTTAAAATATATAAACGAAAAAGGGTTGTAGAAGCTCCTTCCTCCTCAGTCCAATCCCCCAGAGCCAAATAGCTTTGTGCAGGGGGACACTCCTGCACAGAATATCGATAGGGAACCCATTGAGGAAACTCCCTCCCTCAATTTGGAGGTGAACATTCCATCAGAGGATGTTCATATGGGATTTGTGGCTGGTGCTACTGATGTCTCTGCACAAGGGGCACAGGACACTACCAACATCACTAAGACCACACCCATGGCAACAGAGGGTGTGCAAGCACCTTCTGGAAGTCCCCAATACCAAGAACAAAGGGGCCCAGATGTTTCTACTTCTGGAATTGATGCCAGTGATAGATCTCAAATCCCACTCTCATTTGATGATCTTGAGGCTAGTCAGCAAATTATGTCATTGATGGATCAACAATTGAAACCCGTTGTAGCCATTTTGGAACATTACAAGTCCATTATTGCTGCACAGGGATCACAATTCACAGCTCTGCAACAACTCACAACAGCCCAACAACAAAGACTTGATCAGTTTCACCTTGTGTTCACGTTATGTGGTAACAAGATCATACAGCTTGAGAAGATGGTTCGATCCCTGCTTGCAAAGGTTTTTGGTCCCCCTGATCAAACCAATGCATCCAAAAAGGAGGAGAATCAGGAGATCCCTCTTCCAGTCCAAACAGCTTCAACTTCACCAACAACAACTTCCGTTTCCAGGCTGACAGTCCCAGCAGTTTCTGAAGATGTTAGTCTAGAAGCTCAAGCTGTTCCTATTAAACCAAGTGGAGTGGTCATCAGAGAAGGTTCTCAAGCTCCTGCCCCAGCAGTCCAAGCCACATCTTCAGCAGCAACTACAGACAAGGGAAAGGGCATTCTGATTGAGCCTCCAAGGATTAAATTCATTTCAAATGAAGCCCATGTTGCCCATGATGCTGAACTGTCTAGAAGATTGGTAGAATACAAGATCAAATCCTAGACCAGCAAACCCATGAGCCAATGGGAGATGATGAAACATTAGGAGATTACCTAAGAGGGTTTGTGGTCAAAGAGAGCTAGAAGAAGAGAAAAAGGCCAACAGGGCCTTCAAAGGCAGAACACAGAAGATTTTTGATTAATTTCTCTGCAACAGCTGGTATATCGAAGGTTATTGCTCAAACCTGGTCAACTGAGAAGTTTCAGGCTCTATACGAAAGAGAAAAAGAAAAGAAAAAAAAAGCCTCCAAAGCCTCCCAACAAGTCCAAGATCCACAAGAACTAGCTCAAACTGTTGCTGATGTTCCTGAACCTGAATCTATCCAACTAGCAAAGTTTGATCAAGTTAAGAGAGTGTTGTTTGATCAACAACTGCAAAAGGCTATGGAGATTGAAAAGATCCTCGACCAGCATGACTTCTCCAAACCTCCAATTACTTATTGGTATGCTAAGTCAATGGATGACATTGATTTAGTATATCATTTTGTAATCAAAAGAAAAGCTGGTCCTGAGAAAGAATACAAGAGCCTAATCCAACTGGTTCAAAGATTGACTAGAGATGAGCTGACACAAATGCAAAATATTGGAAGTGCCAGTCACTCTAGGTCACCAATTGTATGGGTTCAGACAAATTAGAAAGATCTCAGAAGCATTTTTGATCCAGAATCCACCAGAGTGGATATAGAAGCTGCCAAGGAAATGAAGATTGTACAGGTTGATTTATATGCCAAATCCATGACATATAGACTCAAGCTTGCAGACAGATCCAACAGATTTTACAATTTTGAATTCCTTGATTTGCCAAAAGCATGACTACTCCAGATGAGTTCTATGAAGATTGAAGGTGATAAAGTGGAGATAAAGAGAGAATTCATAAAGGCTATAAGGCAAAAACTTTCACAGTTATAAGTTTTTGGATGCCTTAGTTTGTATATAACAGTTTTACTTTGTTTTATTTCCTTATTTGTATAGAAACTTAAAGTCTTGTGTAAAGAATTTAAGTTAGGGGGAGATTGTTGGGAAATATTCTAAGTAGGTCAAGCTGTTAGTTAGATTTCTCAAGCTGTTAGTAGTATTTCTGTGTAATTACAAAGTTCAAGCTGCCAGTTCAACAAACTCAAGCTGCACTCACTGTGTTCTGTAAATCATTTCTCTTTTCTGAATAGTTGGTTATGTTGGATGATCGATGGGTAGTCTTACATTAGGTTGTTTTTCAAAATATGCACAAATCTTTTTAGGTTAGGTGATGTGCTGCCAGAGTTAAAAGTTCAAGCTGCTCAAAAGATTGATGACAGAAAGTGGTGAAATTCAGGAAGTGATATATATTTCAAGATTTGAAGATCTTCGAAGTATATCTAGTACCAGATAAATTAGAGTTCATCAAGGAAACAAATCAGAAGGCTATAAATATAGATAGACTAGGTCTTTCTATTGTAAGTGTGTGTGCAAGTCCTGTAATCGTGGTGCTTTATTGTAATTGCTTTCTGATAAGTTTCACAAGCCTCTAAGGCTGTAAAACCCTAAGAACAATTAGTGTTCTTCATCTAATCAAACAGATTAGAGGTGATTGTAATCAGAGATTTTGGCAATATAATATTGTTTATATTTGTTTGAATATTTGTTCTTTATTTGTTCTGAAAGTTTTCTTAAAACAGTTTAGTGTTATTAGTTTAAACTCTGAACTATTGAAACCATTTAATCTTAGGTGATTTGATCTTGACATTGACCTACTAGTTCTAAGGAACATCCTCGAATTATGTTATTCATTTTCAGTGTCTTACCGTCAGCAACCTCTATAGCATACGTGGCACTTAATGAGGGTAAGAGTGGCATTTATCTGCTTACTAAACTTTCTGGATATAAAGCTCATTTCAGCACCGGTATCAAACAGAATAAAAGCATAAGTGCTGTTGAGAAGAAACGTACCCGTGACCACATCGGGATTCTGTCTTGCTTCCCCACTGCCCATGACAAAAGCTCTTCCTTGAGCTCCCCCGACATTCTTCAACTTTGGCCATTCCTTTTTGAAATGGCCAACAACTCCACACTCAAAACACCCTTTTTGAGATCCGTTGTTGGTGTCGGGATTGGAAGCTCTGCAATCCTTGGTTAGATGACCTTGTCGCTTACACTTGCCACAGGGATTCGTACACTGTCCGTTGTGATGATATTTGCACTTACTGCAATAGCGTTTGTTGCCAGTGTAGCTTTTCTTGGATTCAGACCCAGCTACGTAGGCCTTGATTGTCTCTTGTTTCTTTTGCTGATTCCCCAAATTCTTTCCTGAGCGGTCCTCCCACTTCTGCTTGTTGTCCGACCATTTGGCAGCCGCCACCCCTTGGCGTACTACCTGTTCCATCAGATTGTTTGCCATACGGATGACATTTTGGATTGTCGTTGGGTTGGAAGAGGTGACGTTTCCTTAGATCTGAGGAGAGAGTCCCCAGATGTATCATTCCACTCTTTTGTACTCTGGGATGACCATCCCGGGACATAAGAGACTTAGCTAGTGAAATCGGTTGGTGTATCCGGTGATGTCCGTCCCTTTCATGGACGGATTCCAAAACTCCGCTTCCATATTTTGGAGTTCGCTTCGAGGGCAGTACACATCTGTCATCATTTGTTTTAGCTCAGCCCAAGAGAGTTGATAAGCCACATCAATTCCCACTGATTGAACATTGGAGTTCCACCAAGTAAGGGCTCCATCCTGAAGCATATGAATAGCAAACTTTACCTTGTTTTCTTTAGTGCAGTTGCTGACTCGGAAGACGGACTCCAATTTCTCGAACAATCGAGTAAGACCAACAACACCCTCTGTGCCATTGAAATACCTGGGTTGGCAGCCTAAGAAGCCTTTGATGCTGCAACCCCATGGGTTATTTTCCACCCCTACAGCAACTCTACTGCTTCCGGATCCATTTTGGCGGTTACTTTCTAGAGCTGCGATGGCATCAGCTACCCTTTGAGCTACTAGTCGCTCAATTTCCGCGTTGTTCATCCTTCGTGGTGGCATGATCATGAAGTTCAGAGAAAATTAACAAAGTGTAAGAAGATAAGTCTATGGGTTTGAATTTTTCTAAGGCAGATAGTCACTACATATCATCAACACAGATTTATAAATAAACTTAATTTTTCATTAAATATTGCTTGATATATAACCTTTTACAACATGGGGTCGGGGTTTCCCCGAAAAATTTCAAGCCTTAACTTGACTAGAAAATACGCCAAGCTATAAGTACAAATACTACAATAATAAAGAAAGCACTAGGTGTGAGACGTCTCGGGGTCTCTCCCTGCTCTAGAGCGCTGAGGCGTTGTGCTAGTGTGGCGTTGCGTGCCTCGCACTCCGCTAAACGTTGTCGGAGCTCTTCTATTCCATCTTGGTGGATTGATTGGACATGCTGGTTGGCCAGTAGATGTTGGAGTTCTGCAGTTCTTCTCACTCTATCCTTGTGGTGATGTCCCCGACCTCTTGGCTAAGCTGCCTTATTTGGAGGTCGTGTCGGGTGGCTCTTGCCACCAGTAGAGGCACAGTTTGGGCAGCGGGTTCCTGAGCGAGGGATGAGGTCGGCTCGGAAGATGGTCCTCCGATCTCAAAATGGGATGGGATTCCCTCCTCCCGCCTCTATTCTTGGAGGGTGTCTGACATCCAATTCCAACGTCGGGCGTTTACCCGTCGCCGTTGCGGTGGGCGTGGTTGGGAAACTGGGACTGGGATAGACTCTCGTCGGGGTATTATTACCCTTTTTCGTGCGGTGAATATCATGAGGGGACCATTGGGATGTGGGTGATAGGTTTTGTGGGAGGGGACTTGGGGATGATAAGGTATGTATGAAGGGTCCACCGGAGATGGTGGATCCTCCTCGGATGGTTCTCCCCAACCGCTCATGGGTTCTTCCTCTTCCATGGGTTCTTCTTCTGACTCCTCCATTGGTTTTTCTACAGAGGGGTCTTCTGACTCGATAAAAATCTCGTAGTCCTCTTGGTCCATGGGTACATACTCGTCCTCGGAATCAGAGAGAATAATGATTGTATTGTTCGACATTTTCTGAAATCAGGGTTCAATTATAGTTGTTTTAGTCACTAGCAAAATGTTTTAGTTTTCTTGTAGCAGTTATAGTCTAGGGTACTAATGCAACCTAATTCACTATAACCATGTCTCTGATACCAATCTGTCACACCCCGTTACCCCGGTTGGCAACTAGGCGTGACGTCGCGGAAACAAATGCATAATCATAATGAACGACCTTTAAATGAGACGTTTTCGAAATATGATAATTCAATATTTCATGAATTCATACATTAATAAGCACACTCATGGACAACAATCTGAATGCAATATATCGAATGATCATAGAGAGAAAAGATTACATTGGAGGTTCTCGGCTTTCTTGCAAAGCAATCCTTCTTTCTCTCTAATCAGATCCGTATGTGTGTAAGTGATCACCTAACTCTATATATGTCTTTTATTCTATTAACTGAACTATATATATATATATATATATATATATATATATATATATATATATATATATATATATATATATATATATATATATATATATATATATATATATATGTATATACATATATGTATATATATATATATATATGTATATATATATATGTATATATATATATATGTATATATATATATATGTATATATATATATACACACACAAAATTGATAGCTATTGTGTATTTACAATAAAGCCCCTGAACTATTACAAAATACTGTTATCAACTCTATATATAGTTGTACCCAACAATCTCCCCCTTAGAGATGAAAACAATTTTCAATTAAAGTCTTGTTCAGGGTGATTCTTTTCTTGAATCTTCTTCTTTTCTTTGATCTCTTCTGAGACTTCAAATCTCTGTCTCTCTTCTCTTCAATCTGTAATTCTTCAGATAAAATCTTCTTTATTTGTCTCTCTTTGATCTTCACATCTCTTCTTCTCTGATCTTCTCTTTTCTTGATAGCACGTGTGACACCCTTGCCACAACAACCACCATTAACAAGACACCCAGGATTAATCACCAATACATCAATTACATAATGATCTGATTACTTAATTAAAGTGCGGAAGCAATTAAAGTACAAAATAAAGTATTACAACAGTTTCAAATCACTCTACAGTGCTACAAAGGTTACATGTCTATATCTAAAAACTTCCATTACATTACATTGTCCCAAATTTATTACAACATTAATCTCAACAATAAATTACCAAATAAGCAACTGAGTCTTCAATTACTTCAAACAACAACCTAGCTAGATGGTCCCGCAGCTGATTTTCCTTTTCCTGTAAAAATTTCAACAACTAAATCGTAAGCGAATGCTTAGTGAATACATAGATTGCGCATTTTATAAATTTTTATGAAGCCCAAGGATAACACAGATGACCAACATCGGATATCCTCTTCGTACACAAAGTACGGACCAGAGCCGCAGCCCCTTCGAGCTCACAGCTCGGCATTTAAACATACCATCTGAGACAAACGTACGATCGGGGATGACATACTGCCTACCGGGCCTAGGAGGGATCAGCTCCAGGTCATATAGCACAGTAACATCAGAGTAATCGATGCGACCCACCGGTCCATCACTAGATGCACAACAATCGAACGGACATGCAACAAGTAAGAATGTGCATCTAAATCTACGCAAGTTAGTAGAATTCCAACCAAACAAATGAAACAACACGTCTCAGCAGGCAAAGCTAACATAAAACAGATATAACCATGCGAAATCTACTGTACTCACAGTGGGTGCGTAAATAAACTTTAATCAATCTTATTTCTCTTCGGGCTTTCAACCGGATCCACAAAGTACCCCACTGTGGGTTAAACAACACCACAAGGGACCTGTACGTCAGTTGTAACAACATATCGTGTCAATATCTTGTTTAATTCCATAAAACCAAATTTTTATAAGTTTTGCAAAAATTTCGACCCTAATTCGGATCCATGTCCGAATTCGGATCTCACCCGAATTCGGACCCCAATTCGGTCCACACATATATATATGTCCAAATTCGGATCCTTTGTAAATTCGGACCACATCCGAATTCGTACCATACTTGTCCTAAATTCGGACCATAGCCAGTTCGGTCCCTCATCGAATTCGGACCACCATCCGAATTCGGTTTCCCCAACACTTAGAAATTATTTCTGGTTTTTTATAAATCAACACTTCGGACCATATCCGAATTCGGTCCCCAACCGAATTCGGACCCCATCCGAATTCATACACTTAGAAAAATATTTTACTAATTTGAACATCAACATTTCGGATCCTGTCCAAATTCGGTCCGGATCCGAGTTCTTGCCAGATCCGAATTCGGACATCCGAGTTCATATCAGTGCAGTCTTGATATTTTCCAGATTTAATCCAAGTCATTTTTGGTACTAATTCAATGTTCGAAATAATTTATGCCAACATAAATATTCTTACTTCTAACCACTTTAACACTATTTTATAACATCTTTACATATCAAATTGAACCCCATTTTCATTTTATTCCATTCCGTCGAACACACACACTTAAAACACACACAAATCTCTAGAAATCAAACTTATAGTTCGAATCAGGAGCTGAAATTCAATATATAGCATCTCATATACTAGATTTAAACGAATCTTCAACTATATATCACATGCATCCATAATTGCAACTCCAAAATCAAATTTTCGGTTCATATAAAAACCGAACCAAAACCACCAAAATCGAAGTGTTGATGAAATTTTTACCTTAATTCGATGATTGCAGATGTTTTAGTTCCTTGAATGCAATCTGAATCCAAATTTCCAGCTTCAAATTTCAACTTTTGATGATCTTCGAATTTAGAGAGAGAGAGAGCCGAGAGAGAGAGAGAGTTCTAGTGAGAGAGTGTATTTGCTTCAAAATGGGTGGAAATGATAATTTTCCCCTTTTTATTTCCATCATTCAACTCTTGGCACATTTCACCCCTTCACTTATCCGGTTCCATAAAATACTAATTTTTATAAAATAAAGGATTCCATCTTTATTTTATTTTTCTTAACAATTATTAATAATTTATTCACTTAAATAACTTTAAATTTCTCAATTTCTAATTGAAACAACAAACTTTATAATTAATCCAAAAACTCCGTACCAACTTTCATAATTCAACTTAAATTACAAATTTAAACTTAATAAACTTCAAATATAATAATTTAAATCCGAGGATGTTACAGCACACTTTAAATCATGAACAGCTTTTCTCTATTTCTCCCTTCTTCAATTGTCTTGATATGTATTTGCAATTGTCTTCAGTTGACTTCAATCTACTCAACCATTGTCTCTGAACTCTAGCGTTTTTTCCTCTCATGATGATCATAAGAATTACGAACATCATGTAACATATTCAGAGACATAAATGCAATGAATTTACAGTAGATGAAATACAACAACAAATAAAACTCAGAATTATTACAAATAGATTTTATCCCCTTTAAAACTAATATCCTCTCCCCCTATACTAAACAAATCTATCTCACTCCCCCTCAAAAATTTCACTCCCCCTTGAATTGATACTATATCTTTTCAGAACAAAAAACAAAGCTTTTGAACTTTGGGGAAAATGACATTTTGTGAAATAACGAGTCCAGGTCCATATAGGATTCCTGTTTGCACAATAGACATAATCTATGTGACCTACTTTTAACGCTGGCTTTTTTTACACTAGTAGGATTACCAAATAGTCATCGTGAAATCCTTTATCATGAAAGGATCACTCTTATTTGTTTCGACTTAGTCACTTTGGACTAGCAGTTTATAGTCACGTAGACTTTTAGACTCGATGTGTCCTAAAAGTGTATATAATAAGCTCTAGACACAATGTGCATCGAATGAAGTCGGAGATCGGAGCAAATGTCTTCCTTGTTTCAATATCAATAATATCCAAATGATATATCGATAAAGATGAGCAATATCTCCGTGATTATTGAAACAGAAATAATTTGAGAGATTACTGAGTAGTTGGTGGGGTTAAGTGCATGCGTCACTGGGTCCATGACGTCTTTTTCAATATCAAGTCGCCTAGGGCTTGATATATTATGTGGATTACCCAGCCGACACAATGTAGGTAGGATTATCTTTTCTTCAAATCCTTTCTCAACTCTCATCTCTCAGCATATTTCAACTAAGCTCCCTCCGACTCACTTTTTCAGAATTAAAATCAGTCAGCTTTATAGAGAAAGCATGATCTGATGCACCACAATCTCCTTTCAATATCTCCCTCTCAGTTATATTTTTCTTCTGCTCGACCCTGCCAGTATCCCATGATAACTGACACTTCTCAACTAATAGACCTAAAGAACTCTCACCCGCACAAACTACAGTTGGTTTGCTTCTTGGGTAGGTCTTCCGGTTCTAGTTAAACCATACAAGCAATATTTATGCCTATCTCACAGTTAGGTGCATAATCGGAGTCAGCAGAAATAATCTTAAGCATTTCAGCTCATGGGATAGCATACAAAGAATGATTAGAATTAGGAGATAATGTCTAAAATGAATTTGGGGAATGATGAGTTAGGAGATATCAGAAAGAAATGGAAAATCTGATATATGATATGAAAAGAATCAAAATTTCTTGAAAGAATTAGCACCTGGGAGATAACGGGAGAATCCAATATGAATTAGAAGAGTTATAACAAAGGAAATCTCAGAAGAATTGAGATTATGCAAATCAAAGAAATTATATCAATTAATCTCAATGATAGATTCAGAGAATCAGAAAAAATTTTCTTTTCAGCTCAAAAATTCTTTTTATGTGTGTATCAAATATTTTCGTGAAAAATCACACACAGTTTTTGAAAAAATGTCATCATCAAAGAATGTCTGAAACTCCCCCTGGAAATAAGTACACAAAGCTAGTCAACTCATAGAATAGAAATCAGGAGCAAAAAAATATAAAAATAAAACTCACTCTAATTCAATGCAACTTCGGAGTTGAATTCAGGGCAGTAATTTCAAAAAAATTTGTCTTTCAGACTCGGGTTTAATCAGAAATGATAGAAGCAATTTGTTGAGGAAGCTCAGGTTTTAGTCTGAAATAATTGAAAGCCTTTAGCTTGGGTTCTAACCTGAGAAGTACAAAAACCATTTCCGATGAAGATCGGGTTCTACTAGAAGCCATTTGTTGCGGAAGTTTGGGTTTCAGTGTGAAATAACTGAAAGCCTTTAGCTTGGGTTCTGTACTGAGAAGTAAAAAAACCATTTCCAATGAATATTGGGTTCTACTCTGATGTGAGTAGAAACATTCTTGAGTTGAAGCACGGGTCTTGATCTGAAGTAATCAAGAGCTTATTGAAATGAAGAACAGGTCCTGAACTGATTTGAACAGGAACCTTTAACCTGAAAAATTTAAGATGTTTTTGGTATCCAAACAGATTTGGATCCAGACTTGTTAGCGCTCTTGGGTACCCATTTCAAAACAGGTTTTGGTACCCACTGGTACTTTGGTTTAGGTACCCAATGCAGATTAAAACAATCAGCTTCTCTTTCAAAAGCAGATAACAAATTTCTTTGTGTATTTGAAAATTGAATATCTGAATTACTAAAGAAACTTGAGTTTGAATTTTCAGACTTTTTCAAACTCTTCTTTGTGAACAACTGTTTTGTTTTAGCTCGTTTCTAGTAATACTTGGTGTTTTTCTGTGAAATTCTTTTTTGTGAAGAATGACCAGTATTTCCAGTAACTTTAAGAAAATTTGACTTTGAAGATTCACCAGTGTAAATCTTTATCGGAAGTAGTTCAGTTATTTTATCTTTGCCTTTGTGTATCTTTAACAGATACTTAAGTTTAAGATCTGAAGAAGAATCAAATTTAGAAAATTCAGTTGGATTCTTTTCACTTTCTGTAGATAAATCAGAATGATCAACTTTAGATTTTGAACAAACTGAAGGAATCTCACCCTCTAATTCTTTTGAAGAAGGAAAATCATTAAATTGTTTAGTATGATGAGATATTTGATCTTCCAATCCTTTAATAATGACCTAATAATAATTTTTGTCATTATCAAATGATTGGTAATCAGTTTTAAAAGATTGTTCTTTAATTAAGAACAGCTTTCTTTCATCTTCAAACAACTTAGATTTTGTTTTAAAATCTTGTTCTTTCAGTAAGAACTCATGTCTTTCTTTCTCAAGAGAATCTTTAGTTAAAGATAACTCTTTTTCAATAGCAAAAAATTCTTCAGATTTGTTTAAAACACAACTCTGATCAGTATGATTTATCTTGTAAAGTGTTTCTTCAAGATCTTTAACTTTCTTATACAGTTCAGATCTTCCAGGCAAAAGATATTTCATATGAGTTGTAGTATGAAGATTCTCTCGTTTCAACTCAGCAAGTTCTTTATTTAATTCAAATATTTTCAATTTAAGAGCACACTTCTCAGAATTTTGTTTGTCTTTTAAGCTCAAAATTTCTTCCTTCAGTAATAATACATCACGTAAAGCCAAAGCTTTATCTGTATTTATCTGAACAAGAATGTCATAATTGTTCTTACGAATCTTTTCAGATTCAGTAAGTTTTTCAATCAGCTCAAACTTTATAAAATGTTCATATGTCATTTTGAATTACTTGAAATTGAATCTTCCAAATTCTTTTAAGGAAAAATTGAGTGATTTACTGACTGAAGCTCTGAAAGTTTGAACTTGTTAAAAATCAGCTCTGAATTTGACTTTTTGATGTTGAAATTTAAGTTTTTCTGCAGAAAAATGCCCGTAACTTTTTTCTGGAGTGGAATTAGGCGTCAAAATCTCGGTTCTAGCTTCGATTTGGCGTATGGTAGGTCTTCTAACGATGTTCCAGTCAAAAGTTATTGCCAATTTAAGCAACTAAGTTCAAACAGTCAAAAGTATGATGAAACTCGAATGAATAACTATCAAACTCGAACAATGAAGGCTCAAACTCGAATAAAGAATCACCAAACTCGAATGAAGAAGTATAAAACTCGAATGATTGAGTATGAAACTCGAATGATCAAGAATGTAACTCGAATGAAGCTTATTGAAACTCGAATGAAGAATGATTCAACTCGAATGTGAAATGAATGAAACTCGAATGAACCTGTAGTCCAACTTGAATTACTCTATATGAAACTCGGATGACTCTCTGTGAAACTCGATTAAAAAAGCAATAAACTCGATTGATTAATCATGAAACTCGATCAATTAAGCATGAAACTCGATTAATAAAGCATGAAACTCGATCAATTAAACATGAAACTCGACCAATTAAGCATGAAACTCGATTAAGGCATACATCAAACTCGAATGAAACTATCTGAAACTCGATCAAAACTACGAATTTAGTGTTGCCCGAGTTTGATAAGAAACTGAAAAAAAAAAAGTTCAAACACACAAATTTTCAACAAAAATTCTCCAAATTACCTCAAATTATGATCGAGTATGTGTTTTTCACACATCAAAAACTTTTGTGAAACAACTTTGGGTAATTTTCTATTAAAAACCAAAATTCGATTGAAATAGCTCAAGAACACACACTTTTTTCAAAAAATCTGAAAATTCTCAATTAAATTCTGTGTGTTTAGAGATAATATTTGATGCTTATATCATCAAATTCTCCATTAATTTTCGCACATTCGATCCAAAATTCATTCCATTTCATCCACAAAATCAAAATCCACAAATGATTTTCTGAAATTTTAAAATTTCGATGAATGTAACAGTGTTAAAAAAAATTTACTTTCAAAATCAAAATTCACTCAAATTCAGCCATATTTGCCTCTGATACAAATTGATAATTCAATATTTCAGCAATTTATACATCAACAAACACACTCATTAACAACAATCTGAATACAATATATCGAATTATAGAGAGAAAATATTACATTGGAGGTTCTCGGCTTTTTGCAAAGTAATCCTTCTTTCTCTCTAATCAGATCCGTATATGTGTAAGTGATCACCTAACTCTATATTGTAACATCCGGCACTAAACCAGGTTAGCAACAATGACCTAATATGTATTTAATAGTCAATTATAGCCTAATCAGTGGTCATTAGAAATTAATCAAGTGATTAACAAGGTTTATTAGAAAATTCAACTCAATTAGAATCAAATTCATCGGTGCGATGAATCGGGAAATCAATTAATCCGATCAATTTACGATATGAGGGATTAATTCAACTAAGTACATAATTAAATTATGATTAGTGACACTAATCATACACTAATACAATTACTTCACATTAGTTATGCAAGACTAAAACAATTCATTAAAACAATGCATTCAAAAGTATTTATGAATTTACAAGAAAAGGGAAATACAAGAATACATTCTAAATACTTTTATACAAAAAAATATATATAAATACATGAAAATAATCCATAAAAATCTGGTCATAGGGTAGTACTACCCAAGATTTGATTTCAATTAATTTATTTCCCAACTCCATAACCTTTCATAATCAAATCTTTCACACCCCATTCTCCTTTCATTTCAACATGATCTTACACTCCACCTCCATTTGAAAGACCAAGACTTTGCCTATAAATAGAGGGCTTCCTTTTCATTATTTTCACACCAAAATATCTCTTTCTCTCTTCTCAAAACCGGATCCCACACACACACACACACTACAAACATTTTCATTCAAGTGTTCTTGGTGAAATTCAAGTGTTCTTGGTGAACTTCAAGTGTTCTTGGTTCAAATCTTGCAAGAGTTCCAACTTCTTCTCAATTTCATACTCCAAATACATCAAAGTAAGTAAATACTAACTTATTTCATCATATATTTATGTTTATATAAGTCTTGCATAATATATATAATCACCAACAACAACAAGTTTCATAAAAACTCAAGTTTATAAGTTTCTAGTTTTATTTTTAAGTTGTTTCTTTAAATGTGTTTATGAATATATGAACACATTATAAAAGTGTTAATATTATGAAAACAAGTGATATATATGTGTTTTTATAACTATTATGACTTTATACAAGTAGTCTTTGAATAAACAACAAGAATCATAAGTTGTTTCAAGTTTATAAACTACGGATTTTCGGCAGAAAATTATATCGACTTTGAAAAATCATAACTAATTCATAACTCAACGAAATGAGTTGATTCTTGTCTCAAAAGTTAGATCTATGTCTTAACTATAGATCTGTAATTTTTCATAATTTATTTTGAAGTTTAAGACCTCCAGAAATTATTTGGGAAACCGAAAGTTTGACAGCTCAAAAATGGCCAACATAGCGTTTTTAACGAGCTTTTTCACCAACCTAAACATCTCGAAAAATGGCCGTTCTTGATTCTAAAAATCCTTTGTATATAGTAGTTTAATGTCCTAGAAAACCAAAGTCTAAAACATTTTGGAGCTTGGTCAAAAACAGCCTCAAAGTAGGCCGAAAAACCTCCGAAAAAGCTGGAAAATTATATATATATATATATATATATATATATATATATATATATATATATATATATATATATATATATATATATATATATATATAAACTTGACGTTTTAAGCGGTTTTTATTTATAAACTTGTAATGTTAGGTGATTTAAGACATAAAAATCTATAAATATATATATCATCATATATTAGAGATATTAAGTCCTTATTATCATTTAGGACTCGTTTAATCTCGCTCGGTGCATCATCCGTCACTTTACGCTAAAAGCTTTTCACGTTAGATTTTTGCCATCGCAATTCCGGTGAGTTCTCATAGCCCCTATTTTCACACTGTTATGTTTTGGGGATGAAATACATTCTTCGTTTTTATATGGACACAGAAATATTTTCATTTCTATTATGTATTACACATTGGGTTCCATTAGCTCTGATATCATGAACCGTTAATTGCATTTATTCGTAAGCGCGAATATATTGTGGATAGATCTATTGGGAGTCATGTTCCCCACTCGGGTTAGTTGGATTGGCTAACAGCGAGTGCATATATATTCAACAAACGGTATTACGTATGGGAATACTGCACAGAGCAAACTCATTTTAAATTAAGCTTCGGTTGCATGATGGTTTATATGTAATACATAACAAGGAATTTATGATTTTATAAATTCAACCTCTATTATTGTTGTCCATACAAGTCAGATTTACGTGTAAACCTATGAGCTCACCAACAATTTTTGTTGACGTATTTTAGCGTGTATTTTCAGGAAATTAAGGCAAGTATGCCTCGGACGTATTTTACTTTCAAGCTTCCGCATCCATGGAGTCGCATGCATATTCAATTTAACGGAGATTTAGCTGCATTATTTTGAATATTTTAATTATGTAATTAAATCTCTGTATTTGTGCGAACTTCATTTCTCATGTAAAACATTACTATGCTTTAAAGCTTTAACGATGTATTTTAAAAACGTCCATATAGTGGTCGTTCATTATGATTATGGTTACGCTTCCGCACTCGTCACGCCTCGCTGCCAACCGGGGTAGCAGGGTGTGACAGATTGGTATCAGAGCCATAGTTATAGTGAACTAGGTTGCAGTAGTACCCTAGACTATAATTGCACTTAAGTTTTGCTAAATATTTTGTAACTAACTAAAAGACTATGCATGGACCTTGATAGCAGAAAACATGTCCCGCCAAGAGATAATCGTTTTGTCCGACTCTGAAGAAGAGTATGCCCCTTTAAGCCCGGAAGTCACAGAGGTGTTCGTAGAAGAGGATCCATCAGAAGAGGAAGACCCCTCTGAAGAAGAAGACCCAATGGAGGAATCCGAGGAAGAACCCATGGAGGAAGATAAATCCGGAGACGATCCACCACCCCTAGTGGTCCCCTCTTATATCCCGTATCACCCAGAGGTTCCATCATTCACACCATACCGCCCTCACCCCAATGGCCCAAAGATGCTCTATACACCCCGCAAGAAAGTTTTCATGCCAAGACGGGAGTCTATCCCCGTGCCAGCACCACAACCAAGTTCACCACCAAGACGACGGTCAAATGCCCGAAGATGGGGCTGGATACCAGAGACCCTCCAAGAATGGAGGCGGGAGGAAGGAATCCCTCCCCACTTTGAGATTGGAGGACCATCCTCCGCACCTATCTCACCACTCACTCAGGAAACCGCCGATCAGACCATACCACTCTTGGTAGCACGGTCTACCAGGCACGATCACCAAATTCGGTCACTTAACCTAGATATTGGAGAATTGACTGCCCGTCTGGAGTGGGAGGAGATTCAAAACTCCAATTTATACTGGGTTAACCAGCATGCTCTCACCATCCAACAGGATGGCCTGAATGAGCTTCGGCAGCAACTAGCCGAAAGCCAAGCTCGGATCGAGGAGCTGACTTTGCGCCTCAATGCCTTAGAAAAGGGAGAGACCCCTGATCACTCCCACACCTACTACCCCCCTCTATCTTTGTAATATTTGGAACTTATTATGTAATAGTGTAGGACTAAAATTTTCGGGTAATAACTCGCCCCCAATGTAAGAAAATTATGAATGATTAATGAAAATTGCAAGTTATTTATGAAATTGTGTTTGATGATTATAGTGTTGTGCCTTAAGAAAAATTTACATCTTTAAGATTCAACTTCTTACGCTATGCTTTTTCTTTAAAATTTTAAGATAATGCCGCCGAAACGAGCAATGAACGCTGCTGACATTGAAGAGCTAGTCGCACAAAGAGTGGCTGCCGCTACAGCCACGTATGAGGCAAATAGGAATAGCTCAGCTAATGGAGATGGTGGTGCTAGCCGCACCACGGGAGGAACTGAAATCCACGCAAAAGGTTGTGGAATTAAAGGATTTTTAAGTTGCAAACCCCGGTACTTCAACGGAACCGAAGGAGCCGTTGGCTTGATACGGTGGTTTGAGAAGTTAGAATCTGTCTTTCGTGTCAGCAGATGTGCTGAAGGAGATAAGGTGAAGTTCACTGCTCACACTCTACAAGATAGCGCCCTCACATGGTGGAATTCCTATGTCCAGTCTGTAAGTATTGATGAAGCCTACCAGCTCACATGGTCTGCGTTGAAGCAAATGATGACAGACGAGTACTGTCCGAGAAACGAACTTCAGAAGATGGAATCGGAGTTCTGGAACCTGTCGATGAAGGGAACGGATGTAGCGGGGTACACCAACCGATTTCATGAACTGAGTACTCTATGCCCTCAGATGGTGACCCCGGAGTACAAGAAAATCGAACGTTACATTTGGGGACTCGCTCCTCAATTTCAAGGTAATGTCACTGCCTCCAACCCATCCACCATACAGGATGCCATCAGGATGGCCAACAATCTGATGGATCAAGTGTCCCGGAGGAATGAAGCCAAAGCCGGGGAAAACAAGAGAAAGTGGGAAGACAAGTCTGGAAAGAACACAGGTTCGCAATCCAAGAAGCCCGAGACCATCAGGGCTTATGTAGCAGGATCTGAATCGAGGAAAGGCTACACGGGTACCAAGCCTTACTGCACCCAATGCACCTTTCATCACAACAAGGGTCCCTGCCCAACTTGTGGAAAGTGCAAACGTATTGGCCATATGTCCAAAGATTGTAAGTTTGGAACCCCGGGTGTCAATGGCGGAAATCATAGAGGCTGCTTTGAATGTGGAGTTACTGGGCACTTCAAGAGTGAGTGTCTGAAGTTGAAGAATGGTGGAGGAGCTCAGGGGAGAGCTTTTGTGTTAGGAGCAGGTGACGCTCGTCAAGATCCCCACGTAGTATCAGGTACGTTTCTTTTAAATGACATTTACGCTTACGTACTCTTTGATACTGGGGCTGATAGGAGCTTTATATCTGATAAGTTTAGTAGGTAATTGAATGCCACTCCTTTTCCCTTAGACAACTCTTATGCTATAGAACTGGCTGACGGTAAAATAATAGAGACAAGTAGTATCATTAAGGAGTGCACAATGAAGCTGGCAGATCATCCCTTTAAGATAGACTTGATGCCTATAGAATTCGGAAGTTTTGATGTAGTAGTTGGTATGGATTGGTTATCACACAATCATGCCGAGATTTTGTGTGGTAAGAAAGGGGTACGGATACCACTCCACAAGAAGAAGTTCCTAACAGTCCAAGGAGAAAGAAAGAACCGACAGTTGAATGTCATATCCGGCCTAAGAACATTAAAGTGCCTTAGGAAAGGTTGTCATGCAGTACTAGTACAAATTATAGAAAAAGAGTCGGAGGAAAAGCGACTCGAGGATATTCCAGTGGTTTGTGACTATCCGAAGGTCTTCCCGGAAGATTTGCCTGGACTTCCGCCAACTAGGCAAGTAGAGTTTCAAATCGATTTGGTGCCGGGAGCTGCACCGGTTGCAAGAGCCCCATATAGACTCGCCCCTTCTGAGATGCAAGAGCTATCCAATCAATTACAAGAGTTGATGGATAAAAGATTCATTCGACCAAGTTCCTCACCTTGAGGAGCTCCGGTCTTGTTCGTGAAAAAGAAAGACGGATCCTTCAGAATGTGCATAGACTACCGAGAGCTAAACAAGTTAACGGTAAAGAACCGCTACCCTCTCCCCAGAATTGGTGACCTGTTTGACCAACTACAGGGATCTAGCTTCTACTCTAAGATTGATCTGCGATCCAGTTATCATCAAGTAAAGGTTCGGGAAGAAGACATTCCCAAGACAGGATTCAGAACTCGTTATGGACATTACGAATTCCAGGTAATGCCATTCGGTTTGACTAACGCACCAGCCGTATTCATGGACCTCATGAATCGAGTGTGTAAACCGTATCTGGACAAATTTGTAATAGTGTTCATAGACGATATTCTCATCTATTCCAGAAATAAGGAGGAGCGTGAACAACATCTCAAGCTGATCTTGGAGTTGTTAGAGAAGGAACAGTTATACGCCAAATTTTCAAAGTGTGAATTTTGGTTGCGAGAAGTTAAATTCCTTGGACATGTGATCAACAGCCAGGGAATCCAAGTTGATCCATAAAAAATCTAGGCCATAAAGAACTGGGTGACTCCTAGAACCCCCACGGAAATCCGCCAATTTCTAGGACTTGCCGGTTATTATAGGCGATTTATCGAAAACTTCTCAAAGATAGCAGGTTCCTTAACAGAATTGACTCGGAAGGATGTGAAGTATATCTGGGGTGAAGAGCAAGAAAAGGCGTTTCAACAGTTAAAGCAAAGATTGTGTAGTGCACCAATTCTGTCCTTACCTGAAGGGACTGACGGTAAAATAATAGAGACAAGTAGTATCATTAAGGAGTGCACAATGAAGCTGGCAGATCATCCCTTTAAGATAGACTTGATGCCTATAGAATTCGGAAGTTTTGATGTAGTAGTTGGTATGGATTGGTTATCACACAATCATGCCGAGATTTTGTGTGGTAAGAAAGGGGTACGGATACCACTCCACAAGAAGAAGTTCCTAACAGTCCAAGGAGAAAGAAAGAACCGACAGTTGAATGTCATATCCGGCCTAAGAACATTAAAGTGCCTTAGGAAAGGTTGTCATGCAGTACTGGTGCAAATTGTAGAAAAAGAGTCGGAGGAGAAGCGACTCGAGGATATTCCAGTGGTTTGTGACTATCCGAAGGTCTTCCCGGAAGATTTGCCTGGACTTCCGCCAACTAGGCAAGTAGAGTTTCAAATCGATTTGGTGCCGGGAGCTGCACCGGTCGCAAGAGCCCCATATAGACTCGCCCCTTCTGAGATGCAAGAGCTATCCAATCAATTACAAGAGTTGATGGATAAAGGATTCATTCGACCAAGTTCCTCACCTTGGGGAGCTCCGGTCTTGTTCGTGAAAAAGAAAGACGGATCCTTCAGAATGTGCATAGACTACCGAGAGCTAAACAAGTTAACGGTAAAGAACCGCTACCCTCTCCCCAGAATTGATGACCTGTTTGACCAACTACAGGGATCTAGCTTCTACTCTAAGATTGATCTGCGATCCAGTTATCATCAAGTAAAGGTTCGGGAAGAAGACATTCCCAAGACAGGATTCAGAACTCGTTATGGACATTACGAATTCCAGGTAATGCCATTCGGTTTGACTAACGCACCAGCCGTATTCATGGACCTCATGAATCGAGTGTGTAAACCGTATCTGGACTAATTTGTAATAGTGTTCATAGACGATATTCTCATCTATTCCAGAAATAAGGAGGAACGTGAACAACATCTCAAGGTGATCTTGGAGTTGTTAGAGAAGGAACAGTTATACGCCAAATTTTCAAAGTGTGAATTTTGGTTGCGAGAAGTTAAATTCCTTGGACATGTGATCAACAGCCAGGGAATCCAAGTTGATCCATCAAAAATCTAGGCCATAAAGAACTGGGCGACTCCTAGAACCCTCACGGAAATCCGCCAATTTCTAGGACTTGCCGGTTATTATAGGCGATTTATCGAAAACTTCTCAAAGATAGCAGGTTCCTTAACAGAATTGACTCGGAAGGATGTGAAGTATATCTGGGGTGAAGAGCAAGAAAAGGCGTTTCAACAGTTAAACCAAAGATTGTGTAGTGCACCAATTCTGTCCTTACCTGAAGGGACTGGAAATTTTGTGGTGTACTGTGATGCCTCACACAATGGATTAGGTTGTGTGCTCATGCAAAGGGATAAAGTCATTGCTTACGCATCACGACAGCTCAAAACTCACGAGGTGAATTATACGACTCATGACTTAGAGCTTGGAGCAGTGGTGTTTGCTCTCAAAATATGGAGGCACTACCTGTATGGAACTAAGTGCACGGTGTTCACAGACCATAAAAGCCTTCAACATATTCTGAATCAGAAAGAGTTAAATATGAGGCAGCGTCGTTGGGTTGAACTACTTAGCGATTATGACTGCGAAATTCATTATCATCCGGGGAAGACGAACGTCGTAGCCGATGCCCTGAGCCGAAAGGAATGGGTTAAACCCTTGAGAGTCCGAGCTTTGGTCGTGACTATACAGTCAAACCTAAACTCTCAAGTCCGCAAGGCACAAGAAGAAGCAGTCAAGGAGGGTAATCTACTGGATGAAGCCTTGAGAGGTATGGATAAGCAGTTTGAAATTAAGCCAGATGGATGTCGATACTTCATGGGCAGAATTTGGCTACCAAAACTCCGAGAAGTAAGGAAGCTGGTCATGGATGAAGGGCATAAGACAAGATATGCTATCCATCCATGGTCAGATAAAATGTATCTCGACTTGAAAGGAATGTACTGGTGGCCAAACATGAAGGCTGACATTGCTACCTATGTCAGCAAGTGCTTAACATGTTTGAAGGTTAAGGCTGAGCACCAAAAACCATCTGGATTGCTAGTTCAACCAGAAATACCCCAGTGGAAGTGGGAAAACATAACCATGGATTTCATCACCAAGTTGCGAAAAACTTCTGGAGGTTATGACACTATTTTGGTGATTGTGGATCGACTTACCAAAACCGCACATTTCCTGCCAATCAAGGAGACTGATAAGATGGATAAGGTAACACGAATCTATCTTAAAGAAGTCGTCTCAAGACATGGAGTACATGTATCAATTATATAAGACAGGGACAGCCGGTTCACATCAAGATTTTGGCAGTCATTGCAAGAAGCACTGGGTACACGCTTAGATATGAGCACAGCCTATCACCCGCAAACGGATGGTCAGAGTGAAAGGACGATTCAGACTTTGGAAGACATGTTAAGGGCATGTGTCATCGATTTTGGCAAAAGTTGGGACAGGCACCTGCCATTAGTCGAGTTTTCCTATAACAATAGCTATCACTCGAGCATTAAGACCGCCCCATTCGAGGCACTCTACGGGTGAAAGTGTCGATCACCTCTTTGTTGGGCTGAAGTAGGAGATAGTCAGATTACTGGACCTGAGATCATCCAGGAGACTACAGAAAAGATAGCCCAGATTCGTAACCGGTTAAAAATCGCGCGGGATCGGCAGAAAAGTTATGCAGACGTTCGACAGAAGGATTTGGAATTTCAAGAGGGAGATCAAGTAATGTTAAAAGTCTCGCCTTGGAAGGGCGTAATCCGTTTTGGGAAACGAGGAAAACTCAATCCTCGTTATATCGGACCATTCAAGATCACCAAAAGAATTGGCCCGGTAGCTTACCGACTCGATCTACCCCCAGAGCTTAGTAGCGTTCATAATACCTTCCACGTGTCCAATCTTAAGAAGTGTCTGGCTGATGAATCTCTCGTTATACCCATGGACGAGTTGGAATTAGACGATAAGTTGAACTTTATTGAGCAACCTGTAGAAATAATGGACCAAGAAGTCAAGAAACTCAAGCACAGTCGGATCCCGATAATAAAAGTCAGATGGAACTCTAAGCGAGGTCCTGAATTTACGTGGGAACGCGAAGATCAGTTCCGGGAAAAATACCCTCACCTGTTCTCAAATACTCAAGCAGTGGAGAACACGAGCTAATTTCGGGACTAAATTACCTTAACAGGGGGACACTGTAACATCCGGCACTAAACCAGGTTAGCAACAATGACCTAATATGTATTTAATAGTCAATTATAGCCTAATCAGTGGTCATTAGAAATTAATCAAGTGATTAACAAGGTTTATTAGAAAATTCAACTCAATTATAATCAAATTCATTGGTGCGATGAATCGGGAAATCAATTAATCCGATCAATTTACGATATGAGGGATTAATTCAACTAAGTACGTAATTAAATTATGATTAGTGACACTAACCATACACAAATACAATTACTTAACATTAGTTATGCAAGACTAAAACAATTCATTAAAACAATGCATTCAAAAGTATTTATGAATTTACAAGAAAAGGGAAATACAAGAATACATTCTAAATACTTTTATACAAAAAAATATATATATAAATACATGAAAATAATCCATAAAAATCTGGTCATAGGGTAGTACTACCCAAGATTTGATTTCAATTTTTTGTATTTCCCAACTCCATAACCTTTCATAATCAAATCTTTCACACCCCATTCTCCTTTCATTTCAACATGATCTTACACTCCACCTCCATTTGAAAGACCAAGACTTTGCCTATAAATAGAGGGCTTCGTTTTCATTATTTTCACACCAAAATATCTCTTTCTCTCCTCTCAAAACCGGATCCCACACACACACACACTACAAACATTTTCATTCAAGTGTTCTTGGTGAAATTCAAGTGTTCTTGGTGAACTTCAAGTGTTCTTGGTTCAAATCTTGCAAGAGTTCCAACTATTCTCAATTTCATACTCCAAATACATCAAAGTAAGTAAATACTAACTTATTCCATCATATATTTATGTTTATATAAGTCTTGCATAATATATATAATCACCAACAACAACAAGTTTCATAAAAACTCAAGTTTATAAGTTTCTAGTTTTATTTTTAAGTTTTTTCTTTAAATGTGTTTATGAATATATGAACACATCACAAAAGTGTTAATATTATGAAAACAAGTGATATATATGTGTTTTATAACTTTTATACATGTAGTCTTTGAATAAACAACAAGAATCATACGTTATTTCAAGTTTATAAACTGCGGATTTTCGGCAGAAAATTTATATCGACTTTGAAAAATCATAACTAATTCATAACTTATCGAAATGAGTTGATTCTTGTCTCAAAAGTTAGATCTATGTCTTAACTATAGATCTGTAATTTTTCATAATTTATTTTGTAGTTTAAGACCCCCAGAAATTAGTTGGGAAACCGAAAGTTTGACAGCTCAAAAATGGCCAACATAGCGTTTTTAACGAGCTTTTTCACCAACCTAAACATCTCGAAAAATGGCCGTTCTTGATTCTAAAAATCCTTTGTATATAGTAGTTTAATGTCCTAGAAAACCAAAGTCTAAAACATTTTGGAGCTTGGTCAAAAACAGCCTCAAAGTAGGCCGAAAAACCTCCGAAAAAGCTGGAAAATTATATATATATAAACTTGACGTTTTAAGCGGTTTTTATTTATAAACATGTAATGTTAGGTGATTTAAGACATAAAAATCTATAAATATATATATCATCATATATTAGAGATATTAAGTCCTTATTATCATTTAGGACTCGTTTAATCTCGCTCGGTGCATCATCCGTCACTTTACGCTAAAAGCTTTTCACGTTTGATTTTTGCCATCGCAATTCCGGTGAGTTCTCATAGCCCCTATTTTCACACTGTTATGTTTTGGGGATGAAATACATGCTTCGTTTTTATATGGACACAGAGATATTTTCATTTCTATTATGTATTACACATTGGGTTCAATTAGCTCTGATATCATGAATCGTTAATTGCATTTATTTGTAAGCGCGAATATATTGTGGATAGATCTATTGGGAGTCATGTCCCCCACTCGGGTTAGTTGGATTGGCTAACAGCGGGTGCATATATATTCAACAAACGGTATTACGTATGGGAATACTGCACAGAGCAAACTCATTTTAAATTAAGCTTCGGTTGCATGATGGTTTATGTGTAATACATAACAAGGAATTTATGATTTTATAAATTCAACCTCTATTATTGTTGTCCATACAAGTCAGATTTACGTGTAAACCTATGAGCTCACCAACAATTTTTGTTGACGTATTTTAGCGTGTATTTTCAGGAAATTAAAGCAAGTATGCCTCGGACGTATTTTACTTTCAAGCTTCCGCATCCATGGAGTCGCATGCATATTCAATTTAACGGAGATTTAGCTGCATTATTTTGGATATTTTAATTATGTAATTAAATCTCTGTATTTGTGCGAACTTCATTTCTCATGTAAAACATTACTATGCTTTAAAGCTTTAACGATGTATTTTAAAAACGTCCATATAGTGGTCGTTCATTATGATTATGGTTACGCTTCCGCACTCGTCACGCCTCGCTGCCAACCGGGGTAGCAGGGTGTGACATATATCTCTTTTATACTATCAACTGAACTATATATATATATATACACACACATACACACACACACACACATAATTTACAACTATTGTGTATTTACAATAAATCCCCTGAACCATTACAAAATATTGTTTTCAACTCTATTTATAATTGTACCTAACAATCTCCCCCTTCAGCAGCTGCTTGGGATTGAGCATCTGCATCATGAGGAACAGAAGATGAAGGATGATCAGTTGGTGGTCTTGATCCAATTATTTTGGCACCTTGTGCAGACTCAGGGGGTGTAGAAGAAATATGAGTGGGGGACATTGTGTACTCAGTGTGGAGTGGAGAGAACTCTTGTCTTTCAATATCCTCACCCTGTTGAGAGGGAGGGATAGTTGATGTACTAGCCTCCATTTGTAGAACTGGTTCCTGTTGAGAGGAACCAGAGGGTTCAGGTTGACTCTGGGTGGAGTCAAGCTGGAGTGAAGCAGGCTCCATAGAGGGTGCACCTTCTCCCAAGATAGGAGAAGAGGATGCAGCAGGGGTTGCTTCTTTTGTAACTGACTCCTGTTGAGAGGGGTCAAAGGGGCTGTGTTGGGTAGGTAAGCTGATTGTTTTCTTCCTGACTAAGGATTTTCTCGTTTGCCTTGAGTATGTGGTGGGAGAAGTAGGAGAAGTGGGAGGTTGTTGTGTTTTGGACTGGTGAGGAGAATGGGCTAGAAACAGGTGGTGGAACCTGTTCTATTGTCTCTGATGGCATAGAAACACCATCCACAAAGGCTTATGGTTCAACAAATGAACCTGGAAAATCAGCCTGCTCCCCCTCAGGCACAGAGACTGAGGGAGCAGACTTTATTTTTCTGGCGTTCTTGGTGACAGGCCCAGCTTCACCAGACTTCAGGGCACGTTTTGCCTTTTTAGTCAGCGATTTGGATTTTGCTGTGGGAGCAGATGTTGGATCCACCTCTTGTGTAGAAGGTCCTTCCACCAAACCCAGAAGCCTCTTCATTGGAGTTGTGAGAGGAGGATCTTCAGCAGACACCCGAGTGAAATACTTTGTTTCCAATTACAGGAAACACCATTGATTTAAGGAATGGTTGGGAGTTGTATAGATTGTCACCTCAGACATGCTTGAATATGAGACTTAAGAATCTGGGGTACCTTACAGAGTGGGCCTCAAAGGCCCTCAGATTGCCAAAGATCCATTTGGCCATATTCAGTGTAGTCTCATCCACAAATTGCAATGCTAGTTGGACTTCATCTCGGCTAAGCTGGTCAAACGAACCAACTTTGCATCTTAGACTCATCACCAAAGAGGCAAAGAGAAAACTGTAAGTTGGTGCAAGCTCTATCATGAATAGAATAGCTCCCACCCTTGGTGCAGATACACCACAACATTGTAGCAGGTTAGCCATTTGTTGATTTTCAGACTGTGGTTTATCATATTTTAGAAACTACAGGAAGATGAAGTACCTCCTGAAGAAGACCAACAGTTATCTCAGCAACTTGAGTGTTGTTGAGAATGGTTCCTCGAATGGTCTTAGTAGCAGAGTCATAAGAATAAGTGTACCAGAACTTATAGACCATTTCTTGATACATGACACCAGAGTGGCTGTCATGACATATATCAGAAGGTGACCTTTCAGGAATTCAACCATCGGTTCATAGCCTTTTCCAACATAGTTCTTAGGAATAGTCAGGTTTGCTACATAGTTTGTGGGTTTGATGGTTAGCATGGTGGTGAGAGATGGGTGTTTTACAACATCATCACCCAGGAATGCAGGTACAAGGGGAGTGTTGGAGGCCATTGTTGAAGTAGATGAGAATGCACAAGTTTCAGACACAAATTCTTTTGAGGGTAGTTAGGGTTTCTCATAGAGTATGGATATATAGGATCGCAATAGGGAAGAAGAAGATCAAACAGTGATAGTGGGTATTTATAGGATTTGAATGTGATATAGTGGGAGAGAGAAAAGGGCGGCTGATTTGAAATATGATGACTAACGGAACGGAACGGTACCAAGTCAGCACATTTGTCAGACCAACTTGACGCTTTTCTCCACTTAAACACGTAACACACATTATCCGCAGGTAATTAAGATAAATAAATACACAATTTATATATCTTAAATGTGAAGTTATGTTAATTAAAGGTGGATGTTCAAGGCTGTTGTCCAAACCTGTGATGAAAGATTTCATCCAAAAACTGATTAGTCTGTAACCTGTTTATGAAACCTCTGCAGTCATTTAAGAGCAGGTTTCAATTTGAAACATGTTCAATAGCTGAACAGATTACAAGGCTTGCCTTGAATGACAGAATACAGAGTCAGCAGGTTTCAGGTTTAGACAACAGAGCAGGTTTGAAAGAAAAACTTAGTTTTGAAAGACTTGTTATTTTGTCAAACCTGTCCAACTCTTAAAGAACTGGCTAAGTACAGGATTGATAAAATTTGTCCTGCCAAAGCTGTTGTTTGAGATTTTGACAGTTTTACTTTAAGTGTCCTTTGAACATCAATGACACTTAGTCAATTTTATTTAACATTCCTAGCTTCTACACAAGGGAATTAAACATATTTTCATCAAGGGGTTTTGTGAAAATATCTGCAAGCTATTCTTCTATAGGAACAAAGGTTACCTCAACATTACCTTTCTGGATGTGATATCTATAAAGTGATGTCTGACCTCTATATTCTTGGTTCTTGAGTGGAAAACAGGGTTGATGTAGATAGCTACGGCACTTGTATTATCACATAGAATAGGAATTTTCCTATATACAAGAACATAATCTTCGAGCTGATGCTGCATCCATAGGATCTGCCCACAGCAGCTACAAGCAGCAATATATTCAGCTTCAGCAGTAGAAGTGGAAACAAAGTTTTGTTTCTTGCTGCACCAACTAATCAACTTTGCACCAAGGAGTTGACACCCACCAGTTGTGCTTTTTCTATCTAGCATGCAACCTGCAAAACTAGAAGTTGTGTAGCCAATTAGATCAAGGCTAGAGTCTTTAGGATACCAAAGACCCAAACCTGGTGTACCCTTTATGTATCTGAAGATTCTTTTTATAGCAGCTAGATGTGATTCATTTGGATCAGCTTGAAACCTAGCACATAAACAGGTAGCGAACATTATATCTGGTAAACTAGCAGTTAGATATAAAAAGCTCCCAATCATACCACTGTAAGCTGTTATAAAAACAGGCTTGCCACATGTATCAGCATCCAATTTAACATTGGTTGCCATTGGGGTTTTGATGGGAGAACATTGATCAAATTTAAACTTTTTCAAAAGATCTAATGTGTACTTTCTTTGATTTATAAAAATTCCATTTGAGGTTTGTTTAACCTGTAATCCTAGAAAGAAAGTTAGTTCACCCATCATGCTCATTTCATACTTAGATTTCATGAGTTGTGAGAAATTCTTGCATAGCTGTTCACTTTCTTAATGAACAATGTAGTATCCATTTTACCTCTGGAATATCCATTGCTCACAAGGAAATCTTTAAGAGTGTCATACCAGGCTTCTGGGGCTTATTTGAGTCGATAGAGTGCTTTGTCCAACTTATAGACAAAACCTGGATGATGTTCATCTTCAAAACCTAGAGGCTGCTTAACATATACCTTCTCTTGCAGCTTACCATTCAAAAATGCACTCTTTACATCCATTTGAAATACCTTCACGCTCTTGTGAGCAAAATATGCCAGAAATAAACGAATTGCTTATAGCTTGGCCACTGGAGCAGATGTTTCATCATAGTCAATACCTTCTTCTTGCCTATATCCTTGAGGAACCAGTCTTGCCTTATTGCTAGTGACATGAGATTGCTCATTCATTTTGTTTCTGAAAACCCATTTTGTGCCATTTATTGTTTTTACTCTAGGCATGAGGACCAGCTTCCATACTTTGTTTCTATCAAACTGATTGAGTTCATGCTGCATGGCGTGATCCAATTGGAATATTTCAGTGCATCATCAACTTTCTTTTGCTCCATCAAGGACACAAAACTTGAGAACATACAGAAGTTTCCAAGACTGTCCCATCTTGTCTGCACACCTTTATTTATGTCACCAATTATTTGATCATTTGGGTGACACCTGATCCACTTAGGATTATGTTTCAATGATGATTGTTCTGTTTCTTGAACATCAATTTCATTTACAACAGGTCTTGTAGAACAACTTTCATTATTGTCAGACACACTGATATCTTGAGTTTGTTCATTTTTTGAGGAAGAAATATTGTTGTTGAACACATCAACAGAGGATTCAGGGAAATCAGCATTGATTGTTTCTGGACATGGTGCATCAACTATATCAGTGCACTTATTCACACAGGGTGAACCAATATAGTCAGCATCATGTCCATTATGGTTAAGAGGTTCCACCCTGGATGATGTGGAAGCTTTAGAGTCCTTCTTCTTCAGCATTGAAATGCATAAGATCATTAAAGCTAAAGTTTCCTGAAACTGATTCAAGATCAGCTTTGAGTGAAGCATTTACAGACTTTTCAAAGGTGACATTGACAGATTCATCTACCACCTTTCTCCTGGGGTTGTATACTCTGTAGGCTTTGGAACTATTGAGTATCCAACAAACACTCCTTCATCAGCTTTGGGTTCAAATTTAGCCAGCTAATCCCTTTGATTCCAAATGAAACAAGGGCATCCAAACACATGGAAATAGCTTATATTTGGCTTTCTCTATTTGAGTAGCTCATAAGGAGTTTTATTGAACCTTTACACCACTAAGGATCTGTTTTGAGTGAAGTAAGGAGTGTTGACAGCTTCAACCCAAACTGATGAAGGGAGAGCTGATGCACACAACATTGATCTAGCAGCTTCTATAAGACTCCTGCTTCTCCTTTCAACAACTCCATTTTGTTGTGGAGTTCTTAAAGCTGAAAAGTTTTGAGAAATTTCACTTTCTTCATAGAAGTCCTCAAAAGTCAACAGGTTTTATGACGGGCCGTCGTTGTGACCCGCAGAAATAGTCCTTAAATCCACTATTTAGCTTAGAGAAGTAAGGGTAGAATCCACAGGGAGTGTGGTTGTAACTAGGGTTAGGTGAAAGCACTGTAAATTGTGAATTTGTGGATTTGAATTATTTATTTAGATTAATGATTTGCTATTGCTTTGTAACTAAAATTAATGGCACAATAACTAGCGTAGTAAATAAACAATCAAGAGAAGAATAACCATTCACGGGATCACCACGGCGTAAGTATTACTCACTCTAATTTCATGCAACAATCACATAGACATATTTAATTGCGCGACTAAATTACTCAAACATGTTTTAATCAATAAATCTCGGCATAGCGTATGAAATGTTCATTACTTGTCTTAATCCCTAAGCTAATGAACTCGGCACAAATAGTAATACCACGATAAACAATCTTTCTTTTACCAATCAAAACATACAATCATAATCATAGCCGAATGCTTATCATTTGCATACACATAATAGATCTCAATCAAGACTATTACATCAAAGCATGAGAAATTAAGGTAGAGTAAACTTAGCCATAGATCCTCCGCAAACGGCTAATGGGATTAGCCACTTATCGTATGCTCTTCAACAATGTAGACCTGAGTCATTGCGTAGCTTAGGAATCATCGTCTTCGTTCTTATATCGTAGATCCACTCCGGCAGGGCTTCGGCACTCTTTCACACACGTCAGGGCTCTTCTCCAAGGCTGCCCTCGACCTCTATTTATAGAGAGGTCGAGATTAGGGTTTAACAGGCTGCAAAATGCATTTTGGCGCCGCTCTAGCGCAGGCCAGGCTCAGGCCTGCGCCCCCCCTGCGCCCGGATGCGGCTAGGGTTTTGCTGGTATGCGCTGGAATGTATCTGGACAACTGGAATTCTTCTGTTGTGGAGCGCAGGGTGGCACAGGCCTGCGCCTCCTTCGGCTCGGTTTGCTCTGAATTTCCTCGAGATGCTTTCTTTTAATATCTTGGCCTTAAAACACAAACTTGGAGTAATAGTATGGATTTTATGTAGGTGCTTAAAATGATCATAAAACGACTCTGAAACCATATAAATTATAGACTCATCAAATTTTCCTAACTTAACTCTTGGTCGTCCCTGAACAAGCTTTTAGAATCAGAACTAACTATGTAACGAGCATGTATTAGCAGTGACTCTAGGAATTTTATGTTAAGCTAGCCTTTGCACTAATGCATTAAAATTCTTAACATGTAAGTTGAAGACGTTTTCTGTTAAAATATACTTCCTTTAGAATTTATATAATGTATCTCACTCTTGGAAATTCCTTTTTAGCTCAAGGTTATGATACTTAAAACATGTGGGTCTTTCGACCATCTTTTCGTCTTTGCATGTTTACGACAATTTTTTCTTTTTAACACCATGTTTCTATCTATTTTCTTTTCAAACTAGATTAGCTAGATGGTCAATGTAACGAGATTTTGATCAACCACTCCCAAACCAAATGGTTTTAGGGGATTAGGCATGAATGGTACCCTTACGGACTTAGTTTCCCGAACCATCTAGACTACAATTAAATCATTTTTTAGGCTAAAACATGATTAAGTTCTCCCTTATTGCATGGGTTTGCAAAATCTTTTGACACATTACTTATATTTAAGCCCAAATAAATTTTAACATACTTAAATTCATTTTACATGGCAAAAGTTTTAATTATTACTACGAACTCTCTTCTTAATTATAAAATATCATATCAACACTAGCCAACTTCCTCGTACATGTATTGTCTATTTATCATCATGTTCCACGGCCTGATCGGCAAACAAGACTCGATTGGGGAAGAAATGATAGACTATATAAACATTATAAACTCTAAATAGGACTCGGATAAGAACTAAAAATAGATGAAAATTACGATAAAGAAATTAAATGCATAACAAACTAAATTAAAATTAAAAATAAAAAATAAAAAACAGAAAAGTAAAGAATAAGGAAGGATAGTACCCGACGATTCAAATGGAGGAGGCGGCGGAGGAGGACCGAAGACACTGTTGAAGAAGTCGGTATACGGTTTTTGGCCGGTGGTGAACTGTGCAGTCGGCGGAACCAAGTGAGGAGGCATCGGGTATGGGAGGGCCTGCCTGCCATGCGCCGGATAGCGCTGATAAGTATCTACGGCAGGGTTGTAGCCCTGGTAATCGGGCATCGTGTAATCATCATAGGACTGATATGGCATACCGAATACGGAGTCCTGGTGATGTCGGACTTCCTCCAAGTATGCCCAGTTATGGTGCTGGTAATAGGCATTTTGGTATGCCAGGGCTCTCTGCCCGTCCTGAAGCTGATCTACCCGACCCGTCAAGTGATCGACCCTATCATAAATATGGGTCATACTCCCATTCATCTCATCTAATCTATGGGTCATATCCTCTCGGAACTCACCCTGACCCACTGCTATGTCCTCTGTCCGCCTCATCATACGGTCAAAGTCAAAACCGTCATTACCTCGACTGCGCGAGGTAGACGCCCCTAGATTTGGCTCTTCGTGCCGAACTCCCGCCTCATTAACGGCCATCTCTTCTCTTTATCTCCTATCATCCTTAGTGTAGTCCTTGAGATATGACTCATTTTTTTATTTTGTCGAATATCTCGAACCCTTCGTCAACTTCCCTAAAAATTAAGGTAGGGAACATGGCGGCCGTAATGAACGTCGCCGAAATGCAGGAAAGCAGGGAATCGGGTGAAAGTGAACCAGTCCTCTCGAGGAACTTAGAGAACAACCAAGCATGGGGGATGATCGTCCTCTCTCTCGTATCATACATAGCCCATAAATCATTCATAATTGTCCACGCAAAGGACAGTCTGGGCTTACCCTTAAGATGGGCGTGTAGGACCGTGATATCCCTATGTCTTACCTTAGTCAGGTCACTATCACGAAGCAAGATGTTGTTCACAATGATCTTGTGAAGCACCTTACACCTCGGAGTCAAAGTCTTTCGGCTATAGGAAGTGGAGGACTCAGATTCCAAAATGGATGGAATAAAAACTCTACTTACTTGCTCTGTCCACTCCCGTGTCCAAGTCATGTCAGTAAAGGCCAACTGGCCCTCATTCTTATACTCATATCCCCGCTGGTTTGACTCTTCGTAGCCTACCCCTGTATCTACATTGAATAATTGGCGAAGGATTTGCGCATCCATCGCCACGTCCCTACCATGGACGGTACCTATTAATCTAAAGTCGTTCGGTGAACGACCCGTCTCCCTCTGTAGGGTAGACATCGACTCAACCACATCGGCCTGATAAATATCGGGGCTGCCCATCAAGCACACTTTCCCACCCCAAATAGTCAAATAGGTATGGGATTCCATAGACCTCAAAATCACTCCTCTTAACCCTCTGTTCAGCTAACACTTTATTCAAATAGTTATATTATAAAAACAAGTGCGTCCTAACATTTTCAAGATGTTGGGATAATAACAGGTTCGGAGACCAATCTATCGGAACGTTAACATTTTGAGTTCTCTGTCTCGTTCCCCTCGACATCTACAATTTGTGCCAACCAACCACAATATGTATGAGACAAATCAAGTAATGTAACCTGTAATTGCAATTTGCACAATTACGCTCACTTTAAAGATGCATATATATATATATATATATATATATATATATATATATATATATATGTGTGTGTGTGTGTGTGTGTATGTATATACTCTTTTACGCTCTAATTTTGCATCTCATATATATAGTGTATAATTTGCCATTATTTTAAGCACTAAACACATATTATGTTTCAATAAAAACCATTTAGCACATAAAATCAATTTTTAGCTAATCACCCAAGTTCTAAAAATTTAACAATATATGCACATTTTGGCAACCAACTTTATAAATCCAAATTAAATCTTAGAAATTGACCATGACAAATTAACAAACTTAACAAATAAACACATATATCATAAAACATATATCAAGGTTATCATCAAATTCATGCAATTTCACATACTTTGACTCTAAAATGTCAAAATCACCATGAAAACTCCATGTTAGACCATGAAGCTCAAGCTTTCATTTTTGCTCAAAAAGTATGAAATAAGTTGCAATTTCTTAATAAAAACACTAACCTTGGTGATTGGAAGCTTAACTTGGTACAAATCTAGCTTTTTTCTTCACCATTTTCTCTACCCAAAAATCTTCAAAATGGATGAGACTACCCACAAAGAGGTGATTTCTAGCCTAGATCTTCGATATTTATGAAAATGTGGGTGTTTTGGAGCTTAAATTTGCAAATTTTGGGCACAAAAGTAGGGTTTTTTTTTCGAAGAAACCGCACACCAAAGCGTAGCCTCAAGTTCTAGGGTTGTGAAAATTGTAAGGCCAGCGCAGGTCTGCGCCCCCCCGACTGCTGAAATTTTAAATTTTTACTGTTTTGGTACGCATGGCTGTAAATATTTCTAATTTTTTATATAGAATGTAGTCTAAATTTTTTTTGAGAGGGCTAAATTAATTAATTAATCTTATCGTTATAATCTACCTTTCCCGACTAAGACTTTTCTGACGTCCTTGTCACATCAAAATTAATATATCGGTCAAGAACATAGAGAGATAGATCGGTACATATTCCTTATTCATAAAAATTAAAACTAAACAAGCAAATAATAAACAAATAAAATTCAACTTTTTATAATATTTAACTTAAAATAAAAACATCACACTTTAAAAATAAAAATAAAGTACCATTTCAATCCAAATAAAAGTAAATAACCAAACCAAACAATCAAACCATCACATCAGAAACAATTCAAACCAATAAATGTTTATCACACATACTTAAACCACAATACTCAAATAATAATAAAATCAACATTCAGCCGGAGGTGCAACAATCTCTTCCAGTTCGCCGACAGTGATCTGGAGATTGGTGAGCCAGTCCGAGTGCGTTTGAAACAGTTGACCGTTCTTCTTTTAATTTTCCCGAAGCATCTGGATCTCTTTAAGCAACACATTGTTCGTGTTCACTAAGTCTCCAATGATCTCCCTCAGCTTTTGCACTTGATCCCAAACAACATCAACAATCTCGAGCCTCTTCCATGGTCTCTGATCTTCCTCATCAACTTCTATTCTGGCTTTTCCTTTATATTTTGTCCTTCGGGTATGGGTTCAGGGGCTTTGAAAGGTATTTGGGTGACTTTAGCTAATTTTGGACAACGGATTTGGAAACCTCTCTCAGTATGCTCTAAAACTAGCCCTACCATAGTAATCCTTGTAAACCAAGTGGTATTCGGGTAAAGGATCCTTATGGGCAACTCCTCGGACAAAGCCTTTTCTATTACGAATAGTTCAGTCAACATTCTATAATGAGGGTAATTTCTCCCTTGACCTAAGACATGGCATTCCCACAAATTCGGCATAATATTGTACGGTAAAGATACGGCCGGGTATCCGGTCATTAATGTGTCAACTAGGAGAATTTCTTGTGGTCTCACGTATGTAGTGTCTTGGTGACGCGGAAGTATGTTAAAGATAACAAGCTTCCACATAAATTTGGCTAATGGGCATAAATCACCTCTATTGAAGGCGGTGTAAGTCCGGGAAATCCTAATAGAAATTCCAAAAACGGTCGCTATCATGTGATCCCATTGATTAGTCCACTTATTAAGCTTACGCATTCTATCGCCCTGGGTATTAGTCAATGTCCAGAACTCCCTAGGACGAGGTGTCTCAGTGTCAATTAAAAACTCATCACACAATTTTTCTCTAGAAATTAACACCTCTTTGTTCCCCACCATCCCCACTAGTTCGAAATCATGATCCTCAGACCTCTCAATCCTACGCCTCGTGGCGAACCACTGTTGGATTAAACTAGTATGATATATGGTATTTCCCACATGACAGCCCTAGCCCATCCCAACGCTCAAATGACTCAATGATCTCAAAATCATCAAAGTCAGGCTCTTTCAGGGTACGCTCTATGAGAAACCTAGGGGGTTGGCCATTTTTGGTATTCGGGGGAATTTCAGGGAACTCCGCATTGAGGGGTTTCTCAAAGCACATGTTCTTAGGGTCGTGGGTTCTCATAATAGGCTTTTGGGAATTTGCGGAACGGTTACCGTTTGCGTGGAATTGGGTTGACATCTAAAATAATGCAAAGACAAAGGATTATAAACATGGGGTTTCTACGTAAATGATGCATGAAAAATTAAACACCATTTTTCAATAATAAACAAACTAATCCTAAGTCTCACTAACAATGTGAGCCCAATCTAACCCTATCAATAATTTAACAATTAAAACATAACCTTTTACGACAAAAAGTTTCAAAATATATTAAATACGGAAAAAGCCATAATTTTTACAAAAGTTTTGCAAAAATAATTGATAGAGTTAATTGCATAGATGGTCCTTTAACTATCCCCAAATTGCAACTTTAGTCCTTTTTTCAAAAACGTTGCAATCTCAGTGTTTTAACTACCAAAAAGTTGCAAGAATGGTCCTTTCTAACAGAATCCGTTAAATGTCTCTGTTAAGTCAGGGGCAATTTCGTTTTTTAAGGATAAAGGACCTAATTTGTAATTTTTTTTATTATTTGCATTATTATTATTATTATTATTATTATTATTATTATTATTATTATTATTATTATTATTATTATTATTATTATATTTGTCATCAATTTCTTTTAACCCTCCGACTAACTCCCTGGTTATGATTTGTTCATCTTTTGAATGCTCTAATAAACTTCACGAGGAAAACTCCGACTACCTTCTTCCCATCTCCGGCCAACATCCATATTCAAACAAACACAACTAATAAATCATCATTGATGGATCGATCTATGGAATCGAAATCAAGATCAAAATCAAAATCATTCACGAATTTCACATCAAGACCAGAAACGAGAACTTAATCGATTCAGAAATGGACCACAATACATATATTTCAGATTGATTTTTTAGAATACAATGATTTTCAAATCTGGAAATGGACCAAAATCGATCGAATCTCATCACTTATTCGGATCTGGAAATGAACAAAAATCATACTCATATAACCCTTAAATCAAGTGACAAACTCAGTCGAAATCATAAATCGATCCTCAAAGCTAATAAATTGCTAGCATAAATCGATCCAAATCGTTCTTCCGAACAAAAATACAAACCTTTTCTAAAACCCATTCAAAATTTCATCATGAGTGCTGATGAAGACAACTAGAAGCTTCATTAGAAGTTACAGCAATTTCCGGTCAAAACCTGTTTAGTTCGAGCACCCATTTCCTAGTCTCTGGCGACTTCTTTTCCCGTCTCCGGCCACCGCCCCATTACCACCAAATCTTTGATGTTTCAAACAAAATTCAAAACACACGCAACTAATCAATCTAAAATCTAGATCTTTGATTTTGTAGTATAAATCTCAAAGCTTGATAGACCAGATCTGAAATTTTGTAGCACAAACCCATTCGGTGGCTCGTCGGAAAAGTGAAAGGTCTTGGAGTTCGTCGGGGAAAGAGATGGGATGTGGTGGTGGTGGAGGAAGGATGTGTGGGGCTAAGTAGAAGAGAGCGGGAAGGCAGAGTAAGAGGAGGAGGGTTACCGGAATTAATGGAGGTCGCTCGAAAAGAGGGACGTTTGATGGCTTCAAGAGTCGACAAAAACGAATTCATGGTTGGTCGTGTAGATGATGGGAGGTGGCTGGATGAGGCGACTGGTGGTGGCTGAAGATGGAGGCAACTACGGTGGCCGGAGGTGAAGCCCACTCGACGGAGGCCAGCTCTCTGGAATAATTTCGCCTCCGAGCATAGCGACAACAATGGGGTGTCGTGGTGGCGGTGGCGACGGAGCTATGAGATGGTGGTGGTGGTAGCAACAGAGCTAGGAGATGATGGTGGTGGCTGTTGGTTGAAATAAATGAGGAAGGCAGAGTTTTGATTTTAGGGTTGTTTTGATATTAGGTATAATAATAATAATAATAATAATAATAATAATAATAATAATAATAATAATAATAATAATGAAAGTAATAATAAAAATTGCATAAAAGGTCCTTTACCTTAAAAAGACTAAAATGCCATTGACTTAACAGACACACTTAACGGATTCTGTTAGAAAGGACCATAATTGCAACTTTTCGGTACATAAACTACCCAATTTGCAACGTTTTTGAAAAAAGGACGATAACTGCAATTTGGGGATAGTTAAAGGACCATCTATGCAATTAACTCTAATTTATATTAATTAAATGAGTATTTAGAAAATTATTAATAACCTTTTTTTCAATAAAAACCATGTAACTCCCAAAACCTCAACCCATGCATGCATGATAAATCTATACAAAACTACTATAGAATGAAGTTATGAGTTTTATAAGACGTATATCTTGCTAACCTTTGAGATAAACAAGCGTGGGATCGAAGAATTGATGTAGAAAAGACGTATTTTTGAAGTTTTTAGGCTTAGAAAATCGAAACCGCCGTTTTCTGGAACTGGAATTAGGGTTTTAGGGTTATGGGGACGATGAGTACTGTTTTTATAAACTTTTAGGCGCGTCGGGCCGCAGGGCTAGCGCAGGCTTGCGCCCCCTGCGCCCGAGCCTCTGGATTTGTGATATGGGCCGTCTACTGGTCTCGAAACCCTAATTCTTTAATTTTTTTTATTTTTACGGGTATTCTCCCCAACTTACGCTCGTATTATGATGTTAAAAAAATTCTGTTACGTGCTTAAAATTTTTATTTTCTGATGTGGGGCTTAATATTTAATTAAAACCTAATTTCTAAACACAACTAAGTTCAGGAGGACAATCCTCCCCAACTTAATTGGGTACACACAAGTAAAACAAAAGCACACAAACACACTACAAATAATTAAATTTAAATAATCAAAATACTCTGGGTTGCCTCACAGAAAGCGCTAAGTTTTACGTCTTCAGCCAGACGTACTTCTCATAAAATAATTAATTAACCTTAGGATCTTATAGTCTGATAAGTTTAGATTCTAACATATCATTGGTGGCCCATTGAACATATAATTTAAGTCTATGTCCGTTTACTTTAAATGGCTCACCACCTTTTAGATCTTGTATTTCTACCGCACCGTGTGGGTAGGTATTAGTTACAGTGTATGGACCTGTCCATTTACTTTTTAATTTACCGGGAAATAGTCTAAGTCTTGCATTAAATAACCAGACTTTATTTCCTTTAGTAAATATTTTATTTTTAAGCATTCTGTCGTGGAAAACTTTAGTTTTCTCCTTTATAAATTCTTGCGCTTTCGAAGGGTTCTCTACGAATTTCATCCAGTTCATTTAACTGGAAATTCCTATCAACACCGGCATCATGTAAATTAAAATTTGTGTTTATGATTCCCATAGAGCTTGGTGTTCTAATTCCACTGCAAGGTGGCAAAGCTTATCATAAACAAGTCGATATGGGGATAGGTTTTTTAAATGCGTATCTATATACCCATAGTGCCTCCTCTAATTTTTGTGTCGAATCTTTATGATCAGATCTAACAGTGTTTTCAAGGATTCTCTTGATCTCTCTATTAGAGATCTCGACTTATCCGCTTGTTTGCGGATGATAAGGCATTGCTATTCTATGCTTAACTCCATACTGTTTAAGGAGTTTAGCAAAATGTTGATTATTAAAATGTGACCCTCCGTCACTGATGATAGCCATTGGGATACCGTGTCGTGCAAAAATATTTATTTTAACAAATTTGCACACAACCCAGTTATCATTAGTGCGTGTAGCTTCTGCTTCCACCCATTTGGAAACATAATCTACTGCAACTAAGATGTATTCATATCCAAATGATTTAGGGAAGGGTCCCATAAAATCAATGTCCCATACATCAAATATTTCGACGATTAATATCGGGGTCATAGGCATTTCATCTCTTTTTGCGATGCCACCAGTTTCCTGGCATCTTGTACACCCTTTAACAAACTCGTAAGCATCATTAAATATTGTGGGCCAGAAAAACCCACATTACAGTATCCGGTGACCAGTTTTCTTTGCGCTGAAATGGCCACCGCATGCATATGCATGGCAGTGTATAAGAATATCCTCATCTTCCGAATTAGGGATACATCATTTTATAATTTGATTTGCTCCTATTTTAAATAGATCAGGCTCATCCCAAATGTATTGCCTTGTTTGAGCATAGAAATAGTTTCTCTGTTGTGGGTTCTAGTGCTCTGGCAATCTTCCTGTTACGAAATAGTTAACTAGATTCGCAAACCAAAGAATTTTAGATACAGATAATAATTGTTCATCAGGGAAGGAGTCCCTTATTTGATCAGTTGAGTTTGTTGGGATTAGTTGAAGCCTTGATAAATGATCGGCAACAACGTTTTCTGTGCCTTATTTATATTTAATTTCTAGGTCAAATTCTTGGAATAGAAGGATCCACTGAATTAATCTAGGCTTGGCGTCCTTCTTCGCCAATACATGTCTTAAAGCACTGTGGTCTGAGTACACAATTACTTTTGCCCCCCCAAATATATGATCAGAATTTATCTAGGGCAAACACTACAGCTAGTAATTCTTTTTCCGTAGTGGTGTAATTGATTTGTGCCTCATTAAAGGTTTTACTTGCATAGTAAATGACCACTGGCTTTTTATCAAATCCTTGTCCTAAAACAGCACAAACTGTATAATCGCTAGCATCGCACATGATCTCAAAAGTGTTAATATGAAATCCCGTATATATTCAGCACCTTGACGTTTTTCTCATCAAACACATGAAGAAACAAGCTCAATAAATGTGTTTTTAATAAGAAAGAAGACAATATGAATGTTGGTGAATATGGAAGAACAGTGGCGGCTCCAAGAGAAGATTCAAATGTAGGTCAACCGTGTATTGTCAAAAAGCAACCCTAGGAGCCTTTATAGGCTCATTTAATTAACTTACAAGACTTGGCAACAATGGCCCCTACACTATTACATAAGAAAGAAATTACATAGAAATAAATACAAGACACATTACAATGTTAATAAATATTACAAAATAACTCCTAGGATCGAAATAATTAATCTAACAATCTCCCCCTTTTCGATCACTTAGGAGGTCCTGGAACTCGCGCATGATCTGTTGATTCACGAAGACCAAGTATGACATCGAAACGTCTGGTTACTTGTCTTGTATGTAGCCGCTCGTTCAGGTAGTCTATGCCGCTGAGTGTATTTTGTATCTCCGTAGGTGAGCATCTCTGTTCAGGATCTGGTTGAGCATCATAATCTTGTACTTTCTTTGTGAGAGCAGCTCGAACCAGTCGAAGTGTACCATCGGAATAGCAAGGTAGATCCTCAAAGCGCATATACCTTTTGTAGCCCTTGTGATTCACAAAAATAACACCCGGATCTCCTTTAAGTATAACTCTGTAGGCCGGGTGGTGGGCTAAAAGAAAACTATCTTGTTCTGGTGCTCGTAGGCCCACCTTAACCATAGCACTCTCGATCGCCATCTGAAAATCTCTTAAGCACATTATGATCGATCGGCGATTCATGCTTCGAACTAAGGCACCTACAGCTGTCATGTGGGATAGACGTTTTCTGATTCGATTTTTCAGACTGTTGTGAAGGAACTCAACGTCATCCGCTCTTATGTAGTCAAGGTCATACTCAAAGATGTCATCTCCCGTACCATCTTCTCTTTCCACTTGATAGGAGGGATAGAATACTTTGGCTCTTTTGCACATGGTAATTGATTTGAGTTTTTTAATCTTTGACTTTGACACCTTAGACCTTTGTTCCCGGAGCATCAATTGGTAGTATTCGGCCTGTTCAGCTTTGGAGACATTTGTAAGTTCCATGAGTAGGCGTCTGCTGAAGGCTCCAGGTTTCTTTCTGAATACCATCTTGAATCTTTCTTCTAGATATGGATTCTGAAATTGCTCCGGGGGAAAGTTCTGCAGGAATTCTTTCAGGCCTTGAACGGGGGGTTCTTCGATTTCGTCCTTTTTAGCTTCAAGAAGCTTTATGATAGTCCCCCGCCGTTCTTGACGCATTTGATCTTTTTCGCTCTGCGGCAGTGTGTGAACTTTTCCTTTCGTGTAGTGGTCTACCCAGAATAGGTCGTCTTTTCTGTACACTCCAGGACCCTCGGGAGTTTCATCGAAGCAGTCAACCCTTTTTGTTTGGGAGGGACCTGAGCGTTGGGTTTGTTGGACTGGTGGAGGGCTTGGGGATCTTGGTGGGCTGACTGTAATGTGGGATTCTTTTAGTGATGGGGGAGCTTGGATGGATGAGAGTATGTCTTCCTGTTGGGCTCTGGGTGGTGAATTCAGGAAATCGAAGGAAGAGGATGAGGATTTTTTGGTTGGAGAGTCAGGTTCAGGCTTAGGAGTTAAAAGTGGTTGGTTGTCCTCGGTATCAGAATCTGAATCAGAAACTAATATGATTTCAACCTTCTCGTGTGGCTCCTCAAATTCTACCATGGCTGTCATTGGATCCAGTGGAGCTGGACCCTCGACCATCGGCACGTCTTCAATTAGCATGTACTCCTGAGCTTCCTGTGACTTTTCCCCCGACCCCTGAAATTCAGACCCCTCGGCGGTCTCTGCTCCCCCTGTACCCAGCATGGGCTCCTCAAATTGTACTTTTCTGCGCTTCTCCCCCTCATGACGATCAGGGTCGTCCTGGTCGTCATGTTTTCTTTTGAGGGTTTCGGCCTGAGCGCGGCATTGGAGATCAATAACTGCCGACTCGAGGCGATCCATCCTGGAATTTAGCTGCTCCTGGACCTGAAGGATTAGGCGATTGAGTGCGTCCAGTTTGTCAGAGAGCTCCGCCATTTGTAGTTGGACTGAGTGGGATCCTTGTGAGGGGCCGGCTTCGGAGGCGACACCCTTACCCTTTATAAGAGAAAGAAGGGCGGTATGTCGTTCCTCGGCTGCCTCCCTTTGGGCGTCAAGGTCAGCCCGGGTGATAACGCCGGCAGCACGTAAGGCTGCCGTTAACATCTCCAAATTGATGGGGAGATGGCCGGAAGTGGACGGCGTAGATTGAGCCACTCCCGGTCTTCCTTCCGTCATCTCTGGCTCCACTACGGGATGCTCAGATCTGGAAGTTTCGGGAGCTGCCACGGAGGCAGCTCTTGGGGATGCCACAAAAGCATCGTGCACGGTGTCTGTTTGTGGGGATGGAATCGTGGGCGAAGGAAGTTCGGTCACGTGGGGAGGAGTGTGACCTCTTTCAACACCGCCACTCTCCGAATGAGAGGGCGATGGCGTATGTGGAAGATCCCCGTGTAATGAAGTGGTTTCCCTTTGAGGGGAAACCAAGTGGATGGTTGGGGTTGTGGCGACCGCTGGACTAACGGTCTTATGAAGTGGTGTCCGGCTGATAGGGCTTGGTTCACCCTCAGATTGCGTATCCCTCGGCCTTACGACAGAGACGGTTCGTTCAGAATCCGCCGTCTCTGCCGTCTCACCTACGGCTCCCTCCCTTACACTCTCAGCCTCCCTCTCACCATAACCCAGTGATTGTTGTACTTCCATCCTTTCTCCCTCGTTCTCACTTTCATGTTGCTCACCGTCGGACTGGTTAGTCTCAGTCGATTCAGACTGAGACTCATCCGGATAATTTTCTCTCATATAGTCCCTTACCCGATCTGTACCCCTTGACCTTGTCAGAGTTGATAATGGAATCTTCATTACCTGTACCGTTGGTGCCCCTTTTGGCAAAGTCAGTTTCTGGATAGCGACGGTTGGATAGACATCAGCTTCTGGACGCTCATGAATGTCTTCGTCTTGATCCATGGCGTATTGTATGATGAGCTGAAGGAATCGTTGATAGGGGACATACTTGCGTCCTTTCTTCGTGCTCCTTTCCACGTGGACTCTTCTTAATTCTTCAAAGATGAAAGCCGCATAGTCCACGTGTCGGTCGTAGGCAAAGCCAGCGAACATGGCTAAAACCTGGGCCGATGCTGAGTCATGACCAGAATGTTTGGCTGTCAGGCACTTGTTGAGTACATCGAAGAGAATTCTCCAGTGGGACTGAAGGTTCTTGGTGCGAAAGTCGGATGGTTTGGTTAGGGATCCGTCATACCCTAGGTTTTGAATTTCAGAAAGGGCTTCTGAGACGGATGGGTTTGGATCGAACGAGTCAATGGAGGGAATGTAGTCTTGGATGGGAAAACGAAGGATGTGACGAATGGCTGTGGTTGTGACTTTGACTGGAACGCAGTCAATGGTGGAGGTGAAGTGAGGTTCGGGGTCGGTTAAGAATTGTAGCCTGTTCCAGAATTGTTGTAGGTAAATCTGGGGAACGGCGATGGCTGTGGAAAGGGCATAATATATGGGATGGCGGGTGAGAATGTCAAAAGCTAGGGTTTGGGATTCTTTTGGAAGGATAGAGACGTCGAGTTGCCAGTTATGGGGGATAAACTCGACAAACTCGGCGCTCGGCAAGATGGCTTCTTCGGGTAGCTGAGCGTTATTATTCGGGATTGGCGGATGGGGAATGGTAAGAACGATTGTGGGGTCCATTTTCCTGCAAAGTGCAACACAGTTAGAATCATAAGACTCGATATGATAAAGCATTGATGTGAAGTCTAGATGAGTGTGAAATAGAAATTGTCTGATCTGTTTATCATCGGGTCTTTATTAGTAGAATAAAATTCTACTAACAAAGTCCAAAGTCAATCGTTAAGAGACCGATGTTAGATGAGACCGTTTCACTCAGACACTGAACCTAACTCTAATCAATGATGCACTTGGATGGAACTATATATATATATATATATATTTTATTTTTTTTTTTTGATTCAAATGAAAATGCTTTAAGTGTAAAACATGAAAGTTGAAAAATTAAAAAATATCCTAAGTGTTGGATTTCGGATGGTCCGAATTCGGATGAACAGTGTCATCGAATTCGGATCAATCCGAAATGGAATGATGCATGAATGATGTGAGTGGGGACTGAATTCGGATGGTGTGGAATACGGGGACCGAATTCGGATGGTGTTCCGAAGTTAAGATCATGTAATGATAGGATGGTGGACCGAATTCGGATGTGGTGTAAACTTGGTCCGAAATTCGGATCATGACTTGTGAAAAATGCATGCAATGAAATGAAATGACCAACTTCGGATGGTACCTGGAATTCGGATGAGGACCGAATTCGGGTATCATCCGAATTCGGATGCATAGAATGAACATACTTAGACAAAATTTTGAAAATTTTGACCCTGAAGTGATGGTCCGAATTCGGATCAACAGTGAAACGAATTCGGATCAACAGAGGTCCGAAGTGTGATGTTATACTGTGAAAAATATTGAAAATATACCAAGTCGGATATCCGAATTCGGGTGGTGGTCCGAATTCGGACATCCGAAACTGCATGAGTGCAGTTAATGTTCATGCAAAAATAAACGTGAACAGTTAAAATCCTACTGAAAATGCATGAAATTACAGATCCTATACTGAAATAACCTAAGGAACATTTTATCTAACTACAACTAAGAAGAAATAACACATTAAACTACCTAAAACTAGTAAAAACCGAATTGAAAA